>JAOTQQ010000071.1:39043704-39055582 GCA_026546715.1 Gallinago undulata
GAAGTCATTCTCCCCCTCTACTCTGCACTGGTGAGGCCACAACTGGAATACTGCATCCAGTTCTGGGCCCCCCAGTTGAAGAGGGACAGGGAACTACTGGAAAGAGTCCAACAAAGAGCAACGAAGATGATTCAAGGATTGGAGCATCTTCCTTATGAAGAAAGGCTGAGAGAACTGGGACTCTTTAGCCTGGAGAAGAGAAGGCTGAGGGGTGACCTTATCAATACTTGTAAGTATCTAAAGGGTGGGTTGAAAGAGGAGGGAGCCAGACTCTTTTCAGTGGTTGCCAGTGAGAGGACAAGGGGCAACGGGCACAAGTTGGAAGGTGGGAGGTTCCACTCAAATATGAGGAAAAACTTCTTCCCAGTGAGGGTGCCTGGAACAGGCTGCCCAGGGAGGGTATGGAGTCCCCTTCTTTGGAGATTTTCAAGACCTGCCTGGATGCAGTCCTGAGTAACATGCTCTAACATTCTCTAGGCAATCCTGCTTCAGCAGAGGAGTTGGACTAGATGATCTCTATGGTCCCTTCCAAGTCTAAAAAAAAACTTAGTGTAATTCAGTGAAGCAGCAGGTCCCAGGTGAAATTCAACAACATTAAGGGTGCCACACTGAGAAGCAGCTACTATTGCTTCTCTACACTTCAGTCACCTGGGGACAAACAGCCGCATTTTGAAGACAATGCCATGGGATCATAAACAAAACCTTTTAGAAAAATCCCTGGAAACAAGTGGAATATATGGTCTTTGAGCCATCTCATGACTATAATTTTTAACAGACTGCATATAGTTAATATCACTACAAATGAATCATCATAAACATCAATAAGAAATAAAATATTCCTGCAAATAGTAAACTGACTTGTAAGAACATATTAAAAACACAAAACAGACTTTGCAAATCACGACTATGTAAAAGCAGAAGAAAAGAGTTGGTTTTGCCATTTCTAAAAAGATGGCAAGAGTAAAGCAATCAGCCTGATTACTGTGCTGAAAGACAAAAGGTAAACTCATTTCACTGTTTATTCAATTTAATTTTTTAATATCATCGTATCACTTCATAAATATTTAGGATATACTAATTAATAATTTTCACTATCTAACTGTCACTGCTGTTGTAATTCAAAGGTGCTGGCATTTTAGCAACCATGCAAAAGAGATTAATCTAAAAAACTAGCTTTGTGATCTAACACTACAGATCTATTGCTGGTGTTAAAAGAGAGCCAGTCTGCTGCAAAGTGCAAAACAATCTGCTATTATAAGAAAGGTGATCAGGAGTTCCTTTTTGTGTTAAAATATCAGTGGGACTTAGATCCCACTCTGAAGTCAGAAAGAGCTTATATTGCTTATTTTGCTTCCAACAAAGTTTTTCCTATTTGCTATGAGCTATCTGCAACTCTCACATAGAAAGCAAATAAAAACTGAAAGGCCTGATTTTATATCACCTCACATATTTTTCAGATAAAACAACTAAATCAGAGTCCAAACTTTTTGAAGAGATCACATTTTTAATTCAAATACTGGAAGAGGGAAGTACCTATCAGCTTCTTCCCCCATCATATGAGCAGAACTAATGTGGATGTACCGTATATTCCACCTGTGCAGTAGCAACAACCATGATGCTTCATGAAGTACAGTTTACTATAGATGGACTACACCATTTCCAAGGAAATAAAATACTGATGTAATTCACACAACCTGCTCCTACCCACAGACATTTGTAGAGGTAACTTGTAAGTGGGCTGCGGACCAGAAGAACTGCTCTAGCAGAGCCAACTTTTTTCCAGGAGCCACGTCTCCCAGATAGAAAAAAGGGTTTACTTGCATGCTTTCTGCAAGTGCAAAAGATATATGACCACTGAAAAACAGCAGTAAGGATCATCTGACTCCATTAGAACAGTTTTGCCAATCTATCTCTGGCAGACACAAATACAACTGCCTTGTAATCTTTTAATGTTCCTTGTCTTCATTCAAAAAATCCTGCATTTTCCTTTGAGAATATTAAATCACTTATTAATTCGAGTTCCTTATTAGGTCCATTTTCTGTCTAAAGCAGGTGACATTTTACTTTGTTAGCCTGACTCCAAAGATACGTTCCATTTGTAAACAAGGAACAAATGTCTCCTAGTGCAGGTTGGAAACCAGTGCAGGGCTCTGCAACATACCTATTTTAAAACAGTTCAAAGCTTTATTAAAAACTGTTGTGGTTTGTTTTTTTTAAAGCATTCATCATATAATCACATTGCAAGAACTTCCTTCCTTTAAAGGCACACAGAGTAGCTGAACAGACAAGCCAGTGATCAACTTTTAAAAATTGCCACTAAGGTTCTAACAGCCCCTAGTATTTCAGTCTCATGTGTGTACGCCTGCATTATCCTGTTGAACTGTGCTGCCAACACAGAAATGTGGTAGCTGGTCACGCAAGAGCAGAACGAAGTTAACTGGATCAGCCAGTCCTGCTACGGCTACTCAGAACCATTTCTCAGCCATGACACTGCAAAAATCACACACGAGCTCAACAGTCTAGAGAATGTGTGAATAATCACAGTTACCCAGGGAAAAACCTTCACCCTATCCCTGTACTTCCAAAGTTGCCTGGCAAAAGTGACAGAGAAGCCTTTTTTTCTCTGGTATTTTCTTCATAACAAGCAGGCAATCCTGGGAACAAAGCAGAAGCACCTCAAATATCACAGGAATTCTCTCAAGTCAGAACATAAGCCTTTTGAAAAACCTACCAACGAGTTCCCTACCTTTTCATCAGGGCATTGCTTCTACACTTTGCCTCTTGCTGTCAGCCAGGCTTTAACATAGACTTCTTGTTAAAGTTTCATTCCCTATAGAAACAGTAAAAACAAAAATTAAACAACGTACACATTTGTTGAAACTTACACTTACAGTCACATTAAATGAAGATTGTGAATTGTTGTAGGACTCCCTTGCTAAGACAAGGTTACAGGTCACTTATCTATTAGAAAAGTATATGAAACCAGATTTTAAAGAAACAAATTATCAAGTTTTATATTGGACTGATATTTTAAGAATGTAAAAAACATTTAATGTTTTCAACAAAAGAAAAAAAAACCAACAAAATAAATCAAAGCAGGGTTGAGCTAGCACTTCAAATTATTTCAACTCCTCCCCTATTTTCTGATGATAAATACCTCCCATGCCTATCCACAGGTGTTAACCAGCTATGAAAGTGCTCCTTTAGCTCAATAACCTTTTGTCATAGTTTGGGCTGGATACTAAAACAAACAACAGATGCTCTCTTTTACCTCTCTCTGCAAGATTCCAATATTTAAGCAGATCATTCTTACTCCACAATCAGCAATACAAATGTACGCTTCCATCTAGCTGCCTTATCCCAATTCCCCATTCTTGCCATTGACTGTCACAACTCACTGTTTTTCTTCAGATATGGTAAACACCAGTATGACCACAGACATCTTGAGCTTGTGTTTTACACTGAGGCATGTGCAAGCCAGGCAGCCCGTGCTACAGCTAAGCATTTTGAAGCAGCAGCTTTCCACTGTGGGATTTAGAAGACAACCTCACTGGAGACGCTCTCAGACTTCAACCTCCCAGAATGACTCATTAGCACCAACAGGGCTGTAGTCAAAAATAAATTTCATCTAAACAAGGCTTCTATTTGCCATGACCTGGAAAACACTCTTAGAAGATTACTGTGAGAAGACTTCAGAAAACAAAGTGTAACATAAGAAACGCTGGGAAGAAACACATCTCAGGAGGGTTTATGCAAACCATGAAAGATTTGCTTCCATTTGTGAAGTGGAAAAATCTGGGGGAAAAAACCCTACACTAGATTATCAGAATTATATTTCTGGGAGCACAAAGCTCAAGGTTCTGTTCACAGTCCCAAAGTACAAGGCAATTTATTTCAGATCACACACTGCTAGTTCATTACTCCCATAGCAAGGAGTGGGGAGTTGACAGCCTACAGAGCAAACCCAGCGCCTGGTGCAAGTCTTCCTAATCCATACAGGACGATGGACTACTACCAGTAAAAGCCAGTTACTGACTTTAAATGTTTTTACATGACTATAACATAAAAGAACATGCAGCAGTAGCACTATGTATTTTTGTCCAATGACCTGATCTGTAATATAAAGTTTCCAGGAGTGTCAGAAAGCAGAATTTTAGGAATCACCTGCAGACCTCAAGCACAGATGCAAAAAGTCTAAGAAATAAGCAGCCTTTTCACATTAATAATTTCCCCATGGACACTTAAAAAAACCCAACAACAACGACAAACATATTTCCTAGTCAACTAGCTGTAAAACCAATGAGGAAAGTTAAAGGAAAGAAAAAATACACTTTTAAGCATCACAAAGAACACAGCAAGCACCACTGTTACTGTATTTTCAGCTCTATTTTGTAGTACTTGCAGCTTGTAGTTGTATTTACAACTGGCTTGGTGTCCTCATCTATCAAGTAAAAGATCTACTTGAACAAGAAACAAGGTGCAGAAGACCTACATTATTATACCAATACAATCATGACTTCCCATTGCATTTTTATTTTTCAGTAGGACATAGTAAATACTTTATTTTCCTTCACATTCCCTACTGCTACAGTTAAACAAATGACAGCAGCAGAGAAAGTTACTAACAAACAGGGCTAAAGTGATCAATTGCTTTACTTTTTAGACCCTATTGCATACATCTGCACCGAATGTTAGACAACATGGTAATTAACAAGAAGCCAGTAGCCTCCATTAAGTTCCCTTTAGTGCTGCATCAATAATAGTACTACTGCTAAGAAACATACTGGCATATTAAAAAAAAACAAACCACCAAAACACCAAATTGCTCTGCCCCTACATCACTGGACCAGAATCGTTATCAAGTTTTTTGCAAGCTCATTCACAATCATCTGTACCAACTCGTAGTCAACGTACTCTGATCCAAACAGCTGAGGAGATAATCAAGAGAGCTCAGAAAACTTGGCAACAAAGGATCTCCGAGAGGTGCCCAGGGAACAAAAGTGCTGGATAAGAGCACAGGGACAGAACACAAGACTCTTGAGTTTGGGAGCTGAAAATAGGAGCGCAGGCCAAGAACTGAGGAACAGGCAGATTTGTTCAGCAATGCCTGGGAAGAAAGAGAAATCAGGGTTAATTTCAAAGGCTAATCTAGATGCAGTGGGCTCGCTGCAGTCAGTCAGCAAGAACTAGACTTCTATAGTATCAAAGCTTAGAGGAAGAAGCAGAATAACTGGCAGGAAGAAGCAAACTTAATCCCAGAGAGATCAGGCATTTTCTACATCTTGTGTATTCTCCATCATCACTCACCAAGTCTTCCACTTGTTTGCTCTTCATTGCTGTTTTCAGTCTTAATAAAATCAAGCCATTTACTAAGAGGGTCTAAGGCAGCACAGGCTGTGTTCATTACAATTGTGCCACAGCAATCAACCCTGACTACAAAAATTCAGGAAAGTAATGTTCAACTCTCCCATGAGATTCATGACAGAGCCAAACCATAACAAGGCTGGTTTTAAAACCTCCACTTTTCTTTCAAGATTATACTGTCTATGGCCAAAAAGCACAATCTTAGAACGGAAACAATTTCTGAAGTACAACTGTGTTTGTAGGGAGGGATGCAGAAAACAATTTACAGCAAATGAGGGGGAGTGAAGCCAAGGTAAACACTATAAAATGTAAATATTACTTCATCCAAAACACAGTTCAGGAGGGCAGCTAGTCTATTTTTTTTGGTTAAAACTACTTATTATACAACTTTTTAAAAGGAGAAGTCCCCCAAACAGAATGTTCTGTTTTCCTTGGCATAGTAGATAAAGGCAAATGAAAGCAGCAAGTCTTGCAATATTGAGCTTCAGACTCAAAATCTGTCACTGAGAATGTCAAAGTGCATCAACCAAGAGTGACATAAGTGGCCTGGTTTCACCCAGCCATGTTCAGACACATGTGCCAACCTCAGTTTAGTTTTTAAACCATTACATACCCAAATAATTATTATTTTTTTAATTCATGGTGTGGTAGAGGGCAAAACAGATGGGAATTGTTTCTAACATTTTTAAAACACCTTTTAATTGTGACTTGGAACATTTGACTTTTTTTTTTTCCTCTGGCCAGAAAAAATGTCCTGTAAGGTGGAAAACCAAACCCAGCCACGCTGCAAATTGTAGACACCGAGTAGATGACATGCATAGACTGCAACTGCAGGGCTGTAAATGCCATGTGCAGATGATCCACACCACACTGGAAAGGTTTAATGGTAAGATAACACTGACTAATACCACCCTCATCTAGTAAATTTCTACATCCAGTTCGCAAAATGGTCATCTTCCACCCCACAGGAAAATATGTGTGAATGTACTCATTAGCAGTTCAGCTACAAATATATCTTATCAACTAACACGTATTGCTGTGACAGTTTCCCACCTGGGTCAGGAAGCAAAGCCATATAAAGCAGCATTAGGGTAGTGCTGCCCCCCCTACAGTCACAGTAAATTAGCTGAACCACAGTGATGTACTAACGTCACTACTGCTTCAGGATTCCGAAGCTAGCTCAAAACATCTTTCTGTAACAGAGCAGACAGACCTTAAAACCCCTTAGCCCTTCTTCTGGGCCAAAATTATTAAACAACCACACCCTTAAAAGAAAAGCTGAAGCGTACTTGAGTCAGGGACAGTCACCTTATGTGCTAAATGCCATGAGAAAAGTACTCACAGAAGGGTTTGTCCCTGGTGCTTTATGTAATGAGTTCTTTGCTGTGCTGAATTGTTGTCAGTGCACAAGGTAACTATGAAGTTGTACAGTTCGTTAGAACACTGCTCCTGGACCAGGATTTAACTGACAGCACTGTGCTGAGCCTGATTACTTTTGCACTTGCAGGATCTGAATAGCATTGCCTCTTGCACTGTAATTTTATCATCAAAACATCATTTAGACAAAATTGCTGACATACAGAAGCTACCGAAGCTGGACCAGATCCTGCTCTCAGTTGTACAACTGAGAATAATTCCTTAAGCCCACAAATTTCTTCTGAAGCTCAAGATAAAACCAAACCTCAGGAGTCCAGCCCACAATCCCCTTTGCTTCGTTTGCATAATGCTCATATACAAAAAAGGCTGGGGTTTCCTCTTGGGACTTTTTCATTTGCATATATGTACACACAACTTATACAACACACTTACTATTTGTCCATACTATACTGTTTTATTTCAGATGGCTAAATAGAAATAATTTGATTAATTAGCATTAATGATTTTTTTCTGACCCAAATTTTCAAAAGTCAAATTTTAAAGTAAAAATTAAATAGCAGGGATATAATTGGCTAGCTTACTTCTAACACTCCTCCTTACTTTTCGCGTTCTATTTTTATAGCATAGTTCCTTTTTCTTTCACTCCCCCTCCGCCCCGAAATTATTTACTGCAATTTCACTCCATTTCAGCCTCTACAGTAACCTGGTATCTAATACATGGAAGTACACTTTGAGAAGGTAAAAATATCCCATTTAAAAGAGCAGGACAAACACATTCTGAAGCCTTTTGTTTCCACATCACAATTTCCTCCTGGTACTGCTTCTGAGCTCTTTAGGGAACTACCAATGACTATTTCTGCATAATAGACTGCTACTGGAATGACTGGTATAGATCAAACCTCTCAGCATCATTACCTCACAGAGACTTCACTGAACATTTTAATTTTGACCCTACAGGCTGGGGGAGCACTTTATAAGCATACATACATCAGCAGATTATTTCCAGATCAGTCATAGAGCCAGCTTCCAGACTAGGCATAGACCAAGCCTGAACTGAAAGACAGCAGAAAACATCCAAGGCTTATTATGCAATCCAGCAAAGAAAATCGTTCACTTTAAGTAATTACTTGGTCAGTACCACTGTTAAAAATAACTAATTTTAACTAGTTGAACGGTGGTTATGCATTCACTGTTTATACATGTTTATCTCCTACCTGTTAGCTATCCTCAATTAAAGCAAGGCATAACTGGCTTTAGCTTGCAGAGGATTTGCAAGGATTTGCTGCTTTTAGTATGGCATAAAATTTCTATCAGGATTTGTGCTCACAGCAGCAAATATTATTTATATACAGAATTGATATATAAGGGAATAGATGCAGGGCCCTTTCTGTATTCTTACCCAAGACCACCCAGTAAGGCTACAGCAGAAGGATAAGGGACAAGTACAACTCAGGCCTCCAAACCACACCTCTCCCCTTGCTTTTTGTACAACCTCAATCTAAACTTTCTTCACAGGTGTTAAATCTTTGTAGTGTTCGGTGGAGAATTGGAAGGGGAGTGATGAGGAAGGCTGGGGTTTGGTTTGGTTTTTTTTCTTTTTTTGGGGGGGGGGTTGGTTTTTTTTTTGGAGTCTCAGAACAAAAAAAAATAACTGAAGTTTCAGTACATCACAGAGAAACCTGATTTAAATACTGTCCCTTTAATAAACAAGAGAATCATACTGGAAATACATTAACCCTGGTAAATTGCACGATGTTTTGTTAAGGTACTTAAATAGAAATTATTTTGGTACCTTTTTTGGTCCTTTCCCCCTCTTTTTAGGAAATATTACAGTTCTTTCCAGGAAACTTCAGCACAACTACTGTAAATCCACAGCTACAGATGTGTATCAAAACCTGAGCTACTGGAACGCTCTGTCAGACAGCAAGGTACTTGGAAATCACCAATCCCTCAAAACATCATGTTTGAACAAGGTTACATCAACTTTTTCTTTTTAAATCCAATACAAGTTGGGCAACATTTTAACCTCCAACTTTTTGGTCATGCCGACACTATATTTAAAAACTAAGGTCAAAGTTGAATAAAGGACAATGAGTGGAAAGCAGACTTCCTACAAGTCTTCACTTCAGAAGGTATTTAAGCTTGAGAAAGGTTTTGACTCCGTAGCTATCGAACTATTCCCTGGTGTTTATCCATGAGTGCAACTGTTTCTACAGCCGCTGTTATAAAAAGCATTTCAATCTACTATGACTTGCAAAACTCCAATTCAGTTGCTAGGAACAATAATGGAAATCTAAAAGGGATGCTGAATATTTAACTGATGCTGCAAATTTCTTTTGCCAGTTTTAAAATCTCAAGATTAACAAATCCTATTATCATTATTCAGCTTGTCTAGATATCGCTTCCCCTATTTGAAGAGTCACAAGACAGTTCCTCTAGCTATCACACACTACAGCAGGAATTTACCTAGAAATTAATAGACTCTTCAGCACAAAATCCTATAGATAAGAAATTGCCTTCTGAACAGGGGTGCCCACAATTCCTTTGTGAGTGTGACACTGAAGAGTAGTATGAGTTAGACGTCTTCCCTAGACAACCTCATTCTCTTCAGTGTAATTGAGAGCGCACTAGCTGGGCTCTACTCTCTACCTTGCTACTTTCAAGCCCGTATCTTAAACAGGACCACATTATTTACATTGTTCCTAATGCTTGACCTGAATCAGCAACACTCACCTGAGCCCTATAGCATATGCCAGGCTATGTCAACATTTATGCTTTTACTAACTAATAATTAACTACAGCTACTTAACTACAAAATGGCTAATATTGCCATTAATGCATATAGAAATTCCATTAAGCACCATAACGGTGTTATATCCGAGTAAAGCATACAGAACAAGCCATTCACCAGAAATGTGGACCGGCAACGACAGTGCTACAAAAAGTATGGAAACTCACACGTATGAACATCCTTAATACTGGAAAAACATTTCCAAGTAAGCCTGTATTTTAAAAAATGGTCCTAGTGCCTTTTGGCTTACTGCTTAGAGAAACAGATCTTATCTTTTGTGCTCATTTCTAGTAAATCCACTATTTAGAAGAGGCCATTGGGTAAAGCCTGTTCCAAAGGAGCAGAAGTTGCTCATAAACTTGAGGAAAGTACTTCATCCAGCTGGACCTTAATGTTTCTAGAATAAGGAAAACACGTATATCACACAAACTCGAAAGGCTGCAGAGAAGCTTAATTTTTTTTGTTCTGTCTTTAAGGTTCCACACAATTTTCTCCTTCCCCAAAAGCTAACCACAAAAACTCTGATACTCTATTTTTGATAATTAAACAATTTCAATGCCAAGTCATGATTACCCCGGAAAACTTAGCTTCATTTACCAGATATAGTTCCACTTAAATGCGCTTACAGACTCCTCACTACTCTAAAAGCAGGATCATGTTTCACCAATACTCTAAATATATGAGTTTTCAAAAAAGGAAAGAGAAAGGGGAGACCCTTACAAACTAAGACTTGTATGCTAGACACACAAACCAGAAATAATCCATTTACTCCCCCTCGAACCTTCTTGGCTAGACTAACTCAATTAGTTTTCTTAAACCACCACAGACACTTGCCAAGATTAAATATTTGTGTTTAATCATTCAGAAAGTGAAAGATTATGTACTGTAACGTAACACTCTTTACGGAAACCTCTAGTTGAGCAACAGTTCCAGAAAAAATTGTGAAATGAAGTAAAAACCTGTCCAGAACACCACGCTTCTACTCAGGTAATTAAAAAAAATTAAACTCCAGGACTAAGTGCCAAGTCAAGACCTCATTTTTAGCAACTCGACATTCTAAGAGGCGGCATATTTTTAAATGCAGCCTGTTTGAAAAGACTCCAGAACAACCACCATTGCTAGGAAGTTATTAAATATTATCACCCCCTGGCCAGCAACTTATGCTACATGCAGACATCATGACGGAACAAAAATAAAAACGTCAGGGCTAATTTTTATCACCGTGTCCAGCGTGCCGCATTAATCCAGGTGTACAGTAACCCGGGCGGTGGGAAAGTCGTAATAAAAATACGCATGCACAAGGCTGAGCGCTACCTGTGCAACTCCAGCTGACGCAGCCAGGGCTGCATGGAAAAAAAATTGCACCTTTGATCTGGGGAAGACACATACACACACACACCTCGGCGGGTTTCTCTCCCAGCCCGCTCCTGCCCGGCCCTTTCTAACATGGCAGGTCAGCGGGGAGAGCTCGGCCGAGGCGCGGGCAGCTCAGCCCTGAGGGGCCGGGGGTGCGCTCCTCCGGCCCGGCCGCGGCGGGGGGCTGGCGGGAAGCGGGGAAAAGGAGAAAGTTTCCCTCCTCCCACCACCCCACCGCGGCCCAGCGGAAAGTTACCGCCGCCCCCGGGCTCCCCTCAGCCCCTCGCCCGGCCTCACAACGGGCCCCCGCCCGCTGCTGACAGCCCTGCGCCCCGCGGGCGGCCGGGCGCCCCTTCCCCGCCGGCCCAAGATCGCGATAGCGCCCCTTCCCCGCGATATCTCCCCAGCACCCGCCCCCCCGCCATCCCTACCGCGGTGACAGCCCGGCGCGCTCCCTCCCTTGCCCTCACCTCAGGCGGGGGCCGCGCTCCCCGGGGCAGGGGGAACGGCCGCCGGCGTCCCCTGCCCCCGGCGCCGAGGATCGGGAGGGTGAAGGGGGGGGGAAATAGGGGAAGGGGGAAAGGCGCTCTCGGTCCCCGCGCCCTTATCTCATCCTAGCGGAGCCCGACTCGCCTTCGCCGCCTCCCCGCCGTGTGGGCGTCTCAGGCGGGATCCCCCCTCCCCTCCGCGCCGCCTCCTCTCGCCGCCATCTTGGCTGTCACGGGGAGGGGCGGGGGGAAAGGCGGGCGCCGACTCGTGATCGCGACGGGAGGGCGCCCGCCGGGTCCTGCGCCTGAGGTGGGCCCGCCGCCATCGCGCTCCCCGGCGCCCAGCTCGCCTCTGAGGATTCCTTCTGACAGGGCGGGCTCGGCGGCCGAGGGTCTCGGTCCAGCGGCGCCCGCTTCCCTCCTTTTCCCCTCAGAGAGCGGAGAGGCGCCGGCGGCCCTGAATCCTAAGGGGGGGGGAGGTATTTTTTATATTATTTTTTTT
>JAOTQQ010000071.1:39055682-39114014 GCA_026546715.1 Gallinago undulata
GGGGGGACGGGACGCCCTCAGCCAAAGCCCCTCAGCCCCCCAGCCTAAAATACGACGAGCGGGCTAGGCACTCCACCTTGCACCCCTTTCCCCCCCCTCCTTGCGCTGGCAGCAGCTTTAATTTAAAATTAAATTAATCTCCGGCCCAAATCTGCCAGTCTTTGGCTCACCTGCGGGGCCCGTCGACAGGATCCGGAGGAGGTGGCGGCTGTCTGGAAAACGAGGGGTTTTCTGCAGGCTGGATGTAACCTGCGCCGCCCGGGTGGTTGCATCCAAGGCTGGAAAAGAACCCGAGACAAAAATAATCTTTTAAGAGCGTGCGGCTGAGATTAGTGCAGCGTGTCAAGATGTTGCTGAGCCCAATGAAACAAGTCCGAGCCCTCCCGCTCCTGCCGACACGCAGAAATGTGGCTTTTCTGGCACCTGGTATACGGCAACCCCGGGTTTCAAATTTTTATACCAGTGTGCTATTTTTGAAGTGATGTTTAAGGGATAGGCTCTAACCGTACAATTTTGGCTTTGAATTCAAGCTTCCCTCAGTTCTGGACGTTTGGCTGGAGGGTTTAGACGTGGCTGGTTATAAAGACAGAAAATTCATACCAAGTTGTGAATTTGGAGTGTAAATGTTTGCCTGTGTTTAAACCTACTGCATTGGCTTACCTCATCCCTCTGAAAAAAAAAATAATAAATCCAAACAAATAGAAGAATATAAAAGCGAAAAGTACAAAACAAGAGGTTTGTGGTTTTTTTTTTCCCCACGTGCTTTTATTAATACAACTGTTTATAGCAGAAATGCTGCTCCTCCTACCCCTGGAGTGGAGATGGAGTGGCTGACACAAGCCAGACTCTACCCGGGCAGAAGCACCATGTACAAGCCCGCACACGCAGGCACAGCTTTGTGCTGCCAGGTTTGATATTTGTGAGGTGAGTCTGCCTCTTTTTTTTTTTTTTTTTTTTAATTTCAGCAGACAGCACACTAAGGAACGTGTCAAGCCCATTCCTTGTATTTTTATGTAAAATGAGCTTCTAGCCACACCCACAAAGATGTTTTCTCTCTCAGCAATATACAGTGGAGTAAGTGAGAGATGAAGAATCCAGAACCTCAGTACTTTTTGCAGCAAGCTGGTCTGCATTCTGTAGAGAGTCCTTAAATTATTTAGTGTGCTGTAGAGAAATTTTTCTAAATCCTTTGACAGTTTCTGGTATATTTTAAGCCTGGAAATGTTTTTCAAATAAATAGCAATAATGAAGTCCATCTTATGCCTTGTGTTAATAATTTTGATATGCAAACTATTCTGTGCTCTCTGCACTTGCTTGTTTTTCATGTAGGCATACTTTTTAGGCTTCAGCGTTAACATTCAAGATTAATGGGTCTGTTCCTACTTCTGAGAGTATTGTTTCAGCTGCCTGTAAACCGAGGCAAAATCGTAACACACTGATGTATGAATAGTTCACCTCTCAGAGTTTAGGTTCAAAACCATTAAAATATTCTTGACTATTTCTATTGAAAAATTCAGTTTTACAGAAACATAATTCTTAAACGTTCTGTGGTACTTTTCATACTGTTCGGCTCATGACATAGGTAACACTTTGTGTAAATATCTTTGATTTGCTGTTTATTTATAGCCCAACCTATTAATTTTCCTCTACCGTTTCTGTCCTTCTAGGACTTATCTGCCTTTAATTACATGTTGTGTCAATGCCAACAAATCGCAGCCAGGGATGCGGATCTCACCGTGCGAGGCCTCATACAAACACCAAATGAAATAGCTTCTGCCCAATCCTGCCATCGCAGGTAACACAGTGCTTATTTCTGTCCTGCCTTTCTTGTTCTTACATCTCCCCCTCCATCCCACCCTATTCCATCGAGTCTCCTCTGCTTTCTCTCCATGACCTACCTACTGCTCACCTTCTCTCTGGGTTGTGGCACACTTTCTTCCCCACCAGCACGTTTAATTGCAATGTTCTATTTCATTATTAGCTTGTCACCACCTCTATCAAGTCACTTTTCCTAATTTATATCTAACTGCAAGGCTTTCCTGCATAGCTTGCCATCAGTTTTCCATGCTAAGGCTTGTCTAAAGCCACGTGCAAAAGGGTCTACGAAAAATAGTAACTATAGTGCTGTTTTTATTTCTGAATAAAGAGCAGCATCAGTGAATAGTATTACTGTATAGGCAGAGACAGATTTGCTGTGTGCCCAGCTCCTGCAGGCTCATGGCACAGAAATATATCTGTGTGTCAGTCAAACAAAGCCTTTCCTTTCGGGGGGACTCCAAGGCAAAGGCAAGGGACTTTGGGCATCTCCAAGCAGTGGTCTCTCCACGCGTCTGGAGACCGACCTCAAGATCATTAACTCAACAGAAGTCTTCCTATTAATTCCAGTAAGTGCTGGATGAGATTCTTCTTGTGCATAGTAAATTAATTAAACAAGTTAACAACTTGCAGGTGGGCAGGCATCAAGCATGCTTAATGTGGTATTCTGCTGCCTTGCAAGTGCAGGGTGGAGCACTCTCAGCCAGATTTAGCCTTCCCAGGAGCACAGCCAGGAGAGACTCATGAGGTTTCTATGGACTGGCAACCACAGAACCATTTTTTTCCCATATTGCAACCCCAAATTTCTAGCTCATGGCACTAAAGTAATTTTCAAAGTATGGTTTAGCCTATTTTAAGTGCATTTTACATGAGTAAACTCAAGCCAGGCAGAGGACAAGTGGCAGATGGTCAGTGACAGAGCCAGGAAAGGAATGGAGAACTTCCCTGTCCCAGGATAGGGTTTTAACAGACTTTCTCCCAGGATTGTGAGATTTGACTACTTGTAATTCATAAGGGCTCAGCCGTGCTCAAAAAAAAAAAAGCCACTATTACTATTCATAGTAGTTCCTGGCAGAGACTGCCTTCCATAAGCAAAACTATTTCGGTTTCTTAACTACGCAATTTGGGGCTTGATCTGTTCACTTTCTTACCAGTTTTATTCCTTTTGAACTTTCTTGGCTGTGCTATGTGCACTGCTCATTTATGTCTAC
Source organism: Gallinago undulata (assembly GCA_026546715.1). Taxonomy (NCBI): domain Eukaryota; kingdom Metazoa; phylum Chordata; class Aves; order Charadriiformes; family Scolopacidae; genus Gallinago; species Gallinago undulata. Next base: position 39,058,709 of record JAOTQQ010000071.1, read on the forward strand.
AGGGAGGAAGAATGAGACTCCAAAATGACCCAATAGAACATCTTTCAAAGAGACATGACATATCTGTAACCTTGGTAAAGATAACTATAAAGATAATGATAATGCATAATTATAAACCATGTAACCAGCAAAGCGACACTCTGCATTTCAGAGGATGGATTGCCTTACCCTGTCCAGTTACCCACTTCATGGAGCAGTAATGGATCGACAGCCGGAAGATTATGAAATGAAATGGAGCCTTTGGCAAGCTGGAATCACACTGGAAATGGAGCAACATCTTCATAGGGTTTTTTAATGTATGTATATTTGAAAATCTAGAACTTACCTCTTCTGACATAAAGAGCTCATCCCTGCTTGGAATGATTAAATTCTAGGACAGCTAACAAAATAATAAAATTTTTAAATATTATGATGCAGCAGTGCAACAGTGCTTTAGCACCTTCCTTTTAGTGCTTCAGCTATAGTATTTCTGAAAAGCTTGTGCACTCCAGGGAAACTACAGACTATAAATTATAAAAGAAGCAATAGAATATCATGCATGCATGAAAAAAGAAAAGAAGTTTCAGACCCTTCTTTAGATAAAAAACTTACTGAAGCAGCCGAAAATATGGGGAAATGAAGCGGACTCAGGGCCTGATCCAAAAGTCAGTGAACTCAGCAGAAGCACTGCAGGGGGGTTCGTTAGGCATCAGAGTCATCCATGTCATGACTTAAAATTCACAAAATGCAAATAAAGAACTTTATTGCATATGAGTAAGAATAAAGTCTAATTGCACTGTCTAGGCATTCCACTTGGGTAAAACAAGCAGATTTTTCTCCAGCAGGTAGGCTTTCTCAGCAAGGGTTTCTTGCCAATATTTATGAGAGAGTTTTTAGTCCCAAAAGCACAGAAATGCTGGGAAACAAAAAAGTAAGAAAATGTATCCAGAGAATGGGCCCAAATGTTTCCAAGTCATTTCTATAAATAAAAATCTGAGGCAAACTCATTATCATTATTTCACTTTTCAGGGCTGATTTGCTTCCTCAGGATTTCAGAGGGTACATTGGAGAATTTAGACTGCACATCGTAAAGTTTCCCCCAGCAAATGCTGAAACTATTCGCAAGGCATTGCAGCAACTCCCGAATATTGAATGACAGGAGACCCGCTGGATGCCCACTGGCATTAAACGGTGAGAAAACAACATCGTGCTTTGCTGTGTTGCTGTGAGTAAGGCTGTAAAGCAAGTGATGCTGTACCTCTTCTCCTGTTGTTAGTGGGCAAATAAGTATGTACAGCTGAAGCATATTTCTGGAATGGCTCTTCCAGTAGACACTGGAAGCTCCCAAGCAAATATTTGCAGCAGATTTTTTTGGGAATGGGACAGCAGAAGGGTTGCTTGAGGATGGTCCAAGTCCTAATGCACGTACCAAACCCAACCTGTTGTCTGTTCAAGCACTAACCCATTTTAAGTATCACTCTCATCGAGTAAAGCAAGAAAACAAAAGCTTCTCTTTGTGGAGTAATATCAGGAAGGAAATTATGCACGAAGATTTGCCAGCAAAACTAACAGTCTCGGGCTGCTGTACAGACCGATGTGTGTGATGAGTGTACACACACACTGATACTGCTGTTTTGTTGCTATTTTCAGCAGCCCCTGTACCCTCAGGAGTGAGAATAAGGACATAACTGCTGTCGCTGCTGTTCATGCAGCAGCCTTAAAAGTTCGGTTTGGACTCACGCTCTTCGGCCCATCTGGAGGTGATTTCTGGAAATAGTCTGTTCTCTGAATCGGTCCAATTCATCATCCACGTGATACTGTGGTGCTGTGAGTATCTTCTCTCACCTCAGATATAAACCCACTTTCCTTCACTAGGGAGCTCAGTTCCTTATTATTTGCACTTTCATTTATTTTCAAATCATGTCTAGGCCAAGTAATTGCATTCCACGTTTCTAAACATTCCCCACAGTTTTGTCTGGATAAGATACTTGCTTCAGGCTCTGAACTCTTGTGTAGTCCTGCTGCTTAAAGTTTCTGTATTTTGTTCTAGGGATCACTTATATCGTGATGGGTTAAGTGAAGTATATCTATCAGTTAACCACTTCTCAGGAGTACTATTAAGCTTAATTAATATTTGTAGAACACTATTGAGATTCTCAAGAGAAGCAGCAATATAAGTGCAAAGGATTATAATTAATTTAAAACTACCTCATTTTTGAGTAAATGGCTAACACTTTAAATTCTCCAAGTAAAACTAATTTATTTGATTTTTAGAGAAAAGCATTCTGAATCTGGGTTTCCATTTACTACTACCATTGTATGATGCATTTTGATTTGTATTGTCCCTCAATATCTTTTGATAAATCCAGGCAGATACCATAGCTTGCTTTAGTTCAGCGAACACTGTCCAACATACTTAAGTCAGGTTAAAATAAATCAGACCACCAAAATAACTAAATTAATAAACTCAAAGACAATCCACATCACCATTTGCCTTTAGTATATTAAGTATTTGAACCATAAAGCCTGTAATTAATATTATGGTATAATTTCCATATTTATTTATAAAGCAACTCATTTACATAAATAGTCATTATCTGGAAATAAACCCAGATCATTAAAATTCAGAAAACTGACAAGCCAGATTGAGATCAGTCAAGATTTACCAAAGAGATTTGTTACACTCTGTCTTTGAAACTGTGCTGAGAGAAAAATCTCTGCTCCTGAACAAGCTTAAACAGGACATAGCTTTGGAAATAAAAGCAGTGCTTCATCCACATGACATCACCCAACAGAACAGTTATTTTGTATGGTGAGAAAACATTGGGTCACTCTTCTCACTAACTGTCATGGAGGGTTTCCAAGAAAATGTATCTGACACATCTACACCGAAAATCCGACCCAGATTATAACCAATGTTCTCATAATACAGCTTTTTTGCTTTTCTGAATCTCTACAGCATTTCAAAACACTTTCAAAATGCTTTTCTTTCAAAATGCTTTCAATACTTACGGCACTTTCAATACATTCAAATTTTTGCATGTGGTCAGGAAACACGTTATGCAGAAAAGAAAAAGAAGGAAAGAAAGCAGCACTTGAATGTTTCTGTTTCCAAGCTGGATTCACCACTTCTCAACTGTTAGCTAGAGCGCCACAGGTATTTAAATATATGTTCTGGTTGACTAAAAGAATGCATCTCAGGCCCTGCTGTCAGTGCTTTTGCCATTCAAGATCCAGAGCATTCATTATTAGATTTTTTCCTAAGCAGAAATAAAACCACTGATTTTTTTAAAAACTACAGCTCCAGAACATATTCAGAAAAATATTGCAGTTGCCTTGTTAAGTGAGACCTGTGTCTATCCTTTTTCGGTGTGAGATAGATAGTTCTTTGAAGTGTAAGTGTAAGCCCACCAGAGTAAGGCGATACACCACAGTCTACCCTGTTGGGGTAATTTTCTTACTAATTGCTAAAGAATGGAAGTTGGCTCAAGTACTGAGTCATGAGGATTTCATCACAATATAGATATTTTTAGTATCTGTTATTTTATCGTGGGTACTTTTAAAACCTGTATCACTGCCCAACTCCTCTCTTAATTATCTGAAATTCTTTTACTCTGTAACTGCTGTGGAATGTTCCCATATATTATTACAACTACTGGCCTTATTATACTGGGTCCTAATTATACTCATCTATAGATTTGGTTAGGTAAGAGTGTACTTGCTTAGAATAAGAGCAACTGCTGGGAAACAGAGGCAAAACAGAGGAACAACACTAAATCTCACCAGTGAGTCACTGTGAATATAGGTCAGACCAAGCTTCTGCCCTTTTCTGAGCAATCAGAGGATTTGGTCCAGCTTATGCGAAGGAGCCCCAAGCCTCAATAGATGCCTCCTGCAGTCAAAACTCAAACTTACCTTCATATTCCTTTGCCATAATAGCACTGCCACTTCCACATGGAAGTTCAGAGGAGATGAATGCTTTCGTAGCAGCTGGTCCGCAACCTGGAGGTGACAGAGGAGATGAGAGTGAACAAAAACCAAAGCACCTTGAGAGGAAAATACAAAACCTATTTGTTTAGCTCAAGCTGCCCCAAATAATGCTATGGATCCGCTCAGTCTCATCTACTTCAGTCAAAATCTGATAGCAGAAGAGGGAGAGCGACATATCTGATCCAATTTATACCTGGGGAGGCCCTCTGCTGCAGCAGTAAAGAGCTCTATATAACGAGGTGCGCAGAGAGAACTGTGGATTAATTAAACTGCTTGATGACCTCCTTGAAAAAAATTATGACCAAATGTTGACGCAATGGAAGTAATTCACATAACAAAGTTTGAATTTAGCTCGTAATGACAGTACAAAACTATCTTAATATACAACAATTTTCTGCAATCATAGTCTGACTCTTAATACAAAAACCAATACTTCCAGTATAAATAATGAGATGGGAGGAAATGTCCTTGGCAAGTCAATTTGTTCCATGCTGCTGATGTTAGTGACAAGTATTTTTTTCAAGAAGGAAACAATGGAAAACAGATGCAAAAGCATTTACCAGAAGGCCAGGCAATAGCAGCTTTTCCAAAACGTCAAGTGTGCAGAGTAGAGTCAATTTAAAAGATAATTAATTATTTAAACTGAATTAATTTGACTACAGTGAAGCCCTGTTAAGCCATCTCATCCATCCTGCTTCCTACTGTGCTACCCCTTACAGTCTAAGTCTAGATACTGACCTCTGTTTTCAAATACTTCAGCTGAAAAATCCCTTGCCCAGTCATAGTAGCAGTATGTTGCTTATTTAATTTATTTGCTGCATCCCTTCCAGGAGCTCACCCAAAGAACTATGCTCACATCCACATTCGCAACTCATACGAGTTTAATCCCTGTATTCCCCTTTTCCTCTTTCAGCTTCATATTTCTTCTGGTGCTTTCCCAGATGCTTCAGGCAATTCCCATCTCTGCATTCAACAAATCCATCTTTTCCCTGCAAATCTGTCCTTTGCGTGAAGTCCATCATACCTTCAACAGCTTTTCTCTTTTGCTTCATGCCTTGCCTTGTCATTGCTTGCCTTTGGAGAAAGGAATGGGACTGAATCTTAGGTCTAGAGCTTTTGTTTGGAAGCTCATTTTCTCAAAGGAATATCCATACCTCCTTCCCCAGGAACCAATCATCCCAAAGTGCTTCATTTCCTTCGAGGACATGGGCCTTAATGCTGTAATAGAACAGATTATCACCTGTAGAAGGACTACTCAAGGAACCATTGTGCCCTCTACTTGCATTTTCCAGGCCAACACAGATTTGCAACGCTAATAATGGTTACCTAGTGCTCTTTTTCCTTGGTAGCATTATATGAAACGTGGCAAACACCAGCAGAGCCACTGCTGCTCTGAAACCTTTGGTTTCCCACAGGAATATCTATAACCATGTCTACCAGTGATAGGCCAAAGCTGTCACTTTTGGTTTCCAGTTTCAACATCGGCAGAGGAACCATTCCAAAACTATCCTTTTTGTTACTGTTAAAAACTTACAGCAAAACCATCTGTGCTAGGATTTACGTAATTTCCTGTATTTCTTCGCATTTATGGAGGAAAAAGAACTCCTGTCTATTAAGCTGTAAGCTTAATTAAGCCCTGAGTCTTGCCTGTAGTGGGAATGCATATCAATTTAAATGCATCAGTGTAAAAATCAGTCTCATTAGACAAGCTCAAAGCCCTAAAATAGATAGAATACTGTTTTAACACTTGCATATAGTCATTCATATTAAAGTTAATTTACAGGAGCTTCTGATGAATATAAACAGGAATTAAAACAGCTGAGGTGCACCTAGATTACTCAACAAAAACTCTTCAGTGTAACTCATTTTTAAATTTACAGTTAGAAACTCTCTTCTGTAGCATATTCAAGGCCTCAGAGGAAGACAGTCGGTTGGGATGTACCGCTCCTTATTTTGTGGTGTACTAGAAACAACATATAAAATGTGAATACAGTGAGGCCAAACTAACATCTTCCCTCTGCCCATCATACAAAGGGATGCAAATGGAAGTTGGTGAAGAATTTCACCACAGAAATGTAACCCAGCAGATGCTAATTCACTTTTAAATTATTTTTTAACCTAAAGCCCGCAACTACCATCAAGCACGGCATGTAACTGCTGTTCAGTTCTGAAACATAAACGTGTTGCATGGACTCCTCTGATAACCGCCCCAGTCGAAAGGGCAGGTCAGACTGGAAAGGATCTTATGGCAGCTTCAATGAGCAACAATTCCTTAATGATATATAAATTTATTTTTATAGACCTGCGGTAGTTTAGTAGTTTGTACGCTGTCATTTTCTTGTCACGCGAGGGGAATGACTAATGTACATATGGAAAAATTTGAGAGTTCTTAGAAACCATAATATTTTGCTTGATCATTCATAACCAAATATGTAGAGCACTATTCACCATATCGCTATTGCGCAGCTTGTATTAGATCTCCATAGTTACACTTGGCATAACAAGTACAAAGGCGAAGTGTCTTTGTGGGGCTGATAAGGAGACAGGAAGCAAGCGAACATCTGCTACAGCTTTAGATGGTTTTGCCTTCAGCGACCGCTGAAAAACTTCAAGCTCTGGCATTCCACGTACTGCTTGCTTGGCCTTTGACATTAGCAGCTGTTCAACAGGAGATATAAAATGTTATACCTACAGAAAAGGAGGTGCATTATTTTCTAAAGCAGTATTGGGATATTTAATAGGATCCTTTCTTTCCATTTTATGATCACTAGAAACACTGGAGAGCAGACACCACAGATGGAGTTATCTCCTGAAGGTCAACCACTTCCTATTTTACAATTATTTTTTTCTAACGCTGTGTTTTCCTTTCCAAAATGGCTTTGTTTTGTTTTGTTTTGTTCTGTTTTAAACATCAAAAACAATTGCACCATATACTGAATAGTAATTATAATCATCATAATCGTTGTAAGGAAACCATGTGCTTCCCTGAATCAGGGCTGGGGCTTCCATTCCAGGCAATCTGTCTTCTGGTAGCATAACAGCATTTCTATAGCATGGACAGCCAAGGAAAAGAGTTATACAAAATAAATATCAAACAATTTAGAGCAAACTATTTCTTTGTTTAAAGAAATAGCTGTTGAACATGAAGTTTTACAAATGAGCTCAGCCATACAGTGCAGATTCTCTGCTTTTGCATATGGAGGAAATCTCTGCTCCAGAGAGTTCAGCTGTTTTCCACCTGCACCATATTTTTATTTGCATGGAAAACTACTAACAGAGAACAACTGTCAGCAGCATATTTCTTAGAGTATTGAGGCCCATGTACTGTAAATTCATCTTTACGTACTTCCTCAGAGATTGTACGTTTGCTTAGGAAGTTACAACAGTTGTGATGAAATCGGATTTAGCCATATATGGCAGATCCTTTGGGTTTGACACAATGAAATGAAAATGGCTTTCAGAGTAACAGTGAGAAAGATGAAGACGCTACTCCAGAGTTATGTAAGTGTAACTGAGAAGAGAATTTTGCCCAGAATTTCTATGTTCTGTGCAGTTTTTTATATGTTCTATTCTTAAACTCCAGATGGATTTGCCAGAAAATAAATGAAATACAAGGATGACTTCAAATATTTGCAGGAGCCATGCTGACACTCAAAATAAAGAAACATCAAGTAACTTTCCTGGTGAGATCATAAAAACAGAGACACAGTGATCAAAGCAAGAAAATACAAGACTCTTACTCCATCCCTAATAAAAGATGCTTTCTATATCCTAGACCAGGAGCTTGTGTGGCACAGAGATGTTCCGATAGTCTACAAATACAGTATATGAGGTGGACACTTTGGCAGTATTTAGTTAGTTAAACATGGGAATATCCACAAAGACAGTCGATTTTAACTCTTGATGCTGGCAAGTGACTGACTCAGGTTATTGAATAACAATAATAATAATAATAGTGGCAGTAACATATTCATTTTGGTAGAGTCCAACCATAATCCTGAGTACTCTCCACAAACACATAACAGCTGATTGCATTTGCTCTGAACAACATACTCACAAAGAGGTTAGAAAAAAAAAAACAAGATGAAAAATACTGAATGAATTTGTACTAGTGGCAAATATCTTAATAATTCTGTGATTTTGGAGGAGCTTGATTGTATTAAGCCAAAAGGAGTAGCTGGGCATGAAAATAGGGTATATAAAGCAGGAATGGCTGCATTATTTACATGATCATAGTGCTATTATCTTCTGGATTTCACAGGGAACTGAATTTTTTAAACTGTATTTATATTAGAATAATTAAATATCTGTCTTGAACTGTGTGCACATCGCATTTAACCAGCTTGGAAACAGGCCAAAAACTGAAGCAATCGTTAAGAGAACTGCGGAATCGATAGATCAATTCCCATTAATTCGGTGTCAGAGAAACAAATGTGTACCTGTCGGACGTGCGTGCATTCCCTGCAGAGACTTACTAAAATAGGCATCTTCTCTCTGCCTGCCTTCCCTGTGCCCTCCAAACAACCGAAACCAGGGTCAGGATGGGGGAAACCTGGTCTGGCATCCAAAATCTAATTAAGACAGTTTTAGTAACCCAGTATCCTGGCCAAGTTATACACACACTCTTGGTCAAATCCAAGCCATCCCAAACTCTACCCCCTCCACTGCATCGAGTTCTTTGTTGCTCCTCTGGTGCTCCAGTCCCACCAAAATACATCTCTAGTCCAGGGCTAAGAACATCTAGGCAAGCTGAGATGGACCTCCTTTTGGTCTGTCAAAGCCATAAGCTGTAGTTCTGCACAGTGGTGAGACAATATTAATGACTAATCATAATCGAGAGTGCATTTTAAACCAGCCAGCAGTCTTGATCAATCTCAGCTCCATAACATCTGCTCTGCTGCAAACATCTTGCACATCTTGCTCACTGCACAGCTGGCTACTGAGAAAAATCTTGTCCCAGAAGGTTTGCTCAAGCACACAAAATTCATTTTTAGCATCCCAAAGGTGTGTGTACTCACAGAGCTGAGAGCGCAACCTGTCTGACAGCAGCTTTCCAGAGAAAGGAGCAGGAAAGAGGCAATGGCTGATGAGATTACTCCCTATGGAAGGAGACTCCTGCTTGGAATATCAACACATCTTTTCAGTCTCTCTTATTGTGACTGTTTGTGCTTTTATCAAATTTTCAGTTTGCTGCTGAAGCTATGGGACCAGATGGCTCCCACGCATAATGCACCGAATCATGGCAAGGCTTGAGGTATTTGTTATGTATAACAGCAAACACATGCCCTGGACCAGGTTAAACTCTTTCGCAGCCAGCATATGGTGCATACTGCATATGGATGGTACTACAGCAGGTACCTATATATACATACAGTCAGAAGATTGGAGTATCTTTTCTTCTTGCGGGTTGTCAGGAAAATGACTGTCGTACCTTCAACACAAACAGCAAGGAATAGAGGCAGCACAGTAACACATGGCACAGGCCAGATGCTAGGCACGTCCCATGATGCGCCGTGCCTGATGGCAAGGAATCCTGATGGGCCAGGGACAGGAGGCTCTTGTTCCCCCTCTAATTTCCCTTTGCAGCTCATGATTAAGCTGGTGCTGACACCTTGCCCAGTGCCTATTTGGACGGCCAGTAGCCGTGGGCAGTACTTCTGCCATGAGGCACCTACAGAAAAGGAGATAAGTTCATTGTTTGAGAGCATAGAAAACAAACCTAATTGTCTCCTCATGTAGATCTGGGGTAAAATCAAGTTGTGGCACCCCTGTGAAACTAGAGGGAATGAGAGGGGAGTTTACAAATTACCCTTACTCAGCAGAGGGTAAGGCTGTTGGGTTTATACAGAATGTGATTTGTGCTTCGGTGACGAGACCATAAAAATCACCCTGTAGTCATCCCTCACCGATGTATTGCAAATACCCATTTCTGAGCACTGAAAGATACTGAAATAATGAAAGATGGGTTTTAGATACCTAAGAGACGACTGTTACAGAGGAGTCTAGACTGCTCCACTGGGACTTGGTGCAAGTAACAGGTCCCAAGGCGGTCAAGGCATGTCCCAAATAGCACAGCTTAATACTGTGTGTGTGCTCTGGGTCACACAGGGAAGGAGAAGCCAGCCACTTTCTGATGGCCGCGCTCCACCCCAAGTATTTTCTGGGATGGAGAAATTATCCTTGGGCTATTTTTTCAGCCTGCTTTTCTTAGTAGGCATTTGATATGGCTTCTGTGTCTGGAGTGACAGGGCACCTCACCAGTGGGTGCCGTGCTGGCCTTTGCAGAGAGGCGGGAGTGCTGGCAGGCAGAGAGACATCCGTCAGGGACTGGAGCAGGGACCAGGAATGTCAAAACTGCAGCCTGAGCGGAGCAGCACTGAGGAAGGTTAACGCGTGTTGCCACCACCTTTGAGGTCAGCATTGGGCTCACTTTAGCAGCCCTATAAATAGGTGCCCAAGGTTGACTGAGAAGAGGATTTGGCTTTGATGGATCTCGTTTAGCGTTCCCAAGAGAGGAAGGCAGATACTTTTCCTTTCTCTCTTCCAGCTTCTAACCTTGAGTTGGTCTCTGTGGGAAACATTAGTGGCATTTGCCAAAAGAGCTGCTACTGTGAGCCAGATGTCCTGTTGTGTTGCACAAACCATACGTACATGTTCCTTCAACCTGCAAATCCAGACCTAATTCCACTAAAGACTCAAACTAATTCCTCACTGGCAAAACTAAGGAAAAAAAAAAAACCTAAACAAACCTTGTGCTTAATTGCTTGAAAACAGTAGGACACCTAGTGGATTTATAGAGAATATCTTTGGGATTATGAGCAATATTTTGTCATTTTCTTGACAAACCCAACTATGAATGTATTTACAGAGGAATCATTGAAATATCAGGGTTTTTATTTAATAAATTAATCTTGTAATAGCTGTTACAGCCCCCAGTTTACCCTAAGAACTTATTGCACCCTATAAAAAATCCAATGAGTATTGTTTGAATGACTTGGGAAAAAAAAATAATTATGGGGAACTGGATGGTTCCCAAGGTGTGGGAGCAGGAGGAAGGGTATTCTGCCAGATCAAAGCCATCCCAGTTGTTCCATCTGATAGCTCTCTAATGATCTTAATGAGCAAAGTTTTATGGTCTCAGCCTGGCTTCCCGGATAATTGTACAGCTTCACAACAAGCATCGCCACGCTGAGCACAGCCAGCCAGCTCTGTTGGTTGTTGCAGCAGTGAATGACTTGGCCACAGAAATAAAGCTGCCTTCTTAATTCCTCAGGGCCGAGCTTTTGAATCCAAATTAGATGATGATGAGATGTGTGATAATGCTTGCACTGCTGTCATTGACATTGTGTTTGTCTGGTAGCGACACCAACATCAAGCAGATTTTGACCCTAGATAGGAAATAAAACCTTGTGGCAGGGTGTAGTAAGAATAAGAAGATTTTGAGCCACATCTCAGAAATTATATCTTGGCAGCAATTATCCTGGAGCTGCCAGTATTATCTTGCTAATATGTCTCTGGAGGGAGCAGACACAGACAAGAAGATGCGTGTTGAGTCCAAAATGGATGCAGGAAACTGATGACTTCATTTTGACAGTCAACGTAAGAAACACCAAGTCATCCAGTCTGTTGCATTCATTTCCTGTTCCCAAAATGTACTGAAAACTTCCCTTCCTTTCTGCTCACCGTAATATCGTCCTAGCGAAAAAGTGTCTCCAGAGGAAGGTTAATTTTTCTAGCACTGACCCCTTCCCACTCTTTTCCTCAGTGCCACAGGGATCCCTAGAGATTGGCAAAACCAGGATGAGGTTTAATTTTGGATAGGTCCCCGTTCAGATCCAGGTCCTTTCTTATTCCAAACTCTATGATTAAGAAAGAAAAGGCTGATGTAGAAAATAATTTGATTGGGTTCATTTCTTCTTATATGTTCTTTTCTTAGAGCTGTAGAACTAGAAAAAGAATATAGTGGATGCTGGAATTCTAGTGAGTTATCAACGGAAAAATACTTGTCAACTCCATGCACTTTTATTTATTCCCACCTCTGTCTTGGAATTACCTGAAAAATAGAACTCCTTCTACATCATAGACCCTTTAAGTTGGTCCAGGGTTTTAAAAAGAGAGTGGTATTTTATTTTAGGGGGTGGATTTTATATTTGAAGGTTGGTTTTTTTAACTGACATGTCAAGCTCGGGTAGTGAGTGCAAAGAGTATGTTTTTCTCTAATTTAGCAGCTGGATTGGAAAGCTGGAATTATCTCTGTGTAATTGCAATGATTCATGGATTGTTAGAAAATTGCAAAGTATTGATTGGATTTCCCCCTTAGGAAATAATTCTCTGATAAAAGAGAGTAAGTTCTGGAGCTTTGCTTTTGTCCGTCCTGCTTTTTGCCCCGGGGAAGCCAGTGGCTCCTTTCATCTGGGAAACAGGAATTTGGGTCAACAGCCATTCAAGGACAATTTTGAATTATTATGATTTCCAATTCCAAATATTTTCTTGAGCTTTGCAGAGTGATGGGCTTTGCAAAGTGTAAACAGGGATTTCAGAGCCAGAAAAGCTGGGACCAGCAGCACATACTGGCCATCCCTGTTTCACATTCTTCTATTTCCATGTCAAATACCACTGGTGTGTTCTGCAAAGAGACCTTGACCTTGTTGTGGGAACACTACAATCGTCGAAGATGGTGGCAAATTTTCCCCTTAATTAGGCCAGGATTTCTCTTGGGGTCTCAGGGGTCGGTGGCAGGAGGGAAGTGGGAGAATGAAGCGAGAATCAGGCACGGGGAGAGGCTGGTGCCCAGTGCCCGGGGCTGAGCAGCTGGGAGCTGATAGCCCTGACACACATCTGCACGTTAATGGTGCTGCCGAGACAAAAGCTGGGGCCTTTTTGGCAGCTGCTGCATGAATTTCCAGAACAGACCCATAAATACGCAGTTATGAGTGTGACCTCTGCTTCTTTTCTTCGCTAGATTGAACATCCAAGGACCAGCTGAGTATCATTCCTTGTCTCTGCTCCAGTTGCTTGGAACGTGCTGCCTCCGCAAATGGTAATGCCTAAGTACAAACCGAAGAATTACGAGAGAGCGCTAATTCAGGGTTTGCAATGAATTTAGTGTTCCCGCAAGGATGACACTAATGGCAATTAATGCAGCAGAAATGCCAGTGCTGAATGACTATTCTCACATTAAAAGCTGTCAGTTGAAGAGCTCACAGTCCTCTGTTATTTCAGGCCTGACCTCTGCTGTTTGGCCGTGTTTCCTATGCAGGGGAGGTGTCCCAGGCCATCCTGTAACTACAGCAGCGCGCTCCGGGAGGGGACACAAGGAGCAGAGCAGCCAAAACCACTTTGTGTCAACAGCAACATTTCCTGAGGGTTTGTATATTCTCATCTGGGGCTTGCCTGACCAGGAATAAAATTAACCCAGGACTGAACAGAATATAAGACTTCAACTTCTGGAGCTCTTTGCCAGTCCAGTGCTATGCTCATGCCCTGCTGTCAGTTGACTCCTGTTTAGATGCAAAGTTCTTTCTGCTGCTTCAGTTTTGCCTCTCTGCACCGTGAAGAGCCTGATTATAAACCATTAAATGCATTTAAACAGGCTTGGCTAGAAACAACCCCTGCTGCTGCTCATAGACATGGCAATCTGCACAAATTTTCATGTTACATTGCATGTGTCATGGTTTCAGCCGAATTTACCCAAAGCAGAATGACAGATGGCCCTTCCTCTCCCCAAAAGAGGGGAGAGGAAGAGATAAGGAGATTTGGAATGAACTAAACTACTTTAATGAAGTATTAATATTGAAATAAAAAAGAAGAAAATAATGAAATAGATATATACGAAACTGTATCAAGCTCCCAGGATGATGTCACCGGCAGGCACTGAGGAAGTCCCAGACTGGACTCAGCAATGGATGAGAACTGGGTTCCAGCTCTGGAGTCAGGAACACACGGATCAAAGGCAGATGAACAGACAGGGTCCTCTTTGGACACCAGCCATTGAAGGAAGAGGAATTGACTCTGATCCCTCAGCTTTTATACTGAGCTTGGGGCAAATGGGATGGAGTACCCCTGTTGGTCAGGTTTGGGTCACCTGTCCTGTCCCCTGCTCCCCACAGGTGGGACCCCTCTACGCTTTTTCCCTTTCCAACTCTCAAACAGGGCAAATAAGGAATTTGGCTAACATTAGTTGTTATAGCAATAAGTATAAGCAAGAACCTCTCTGCACACCCTTCCTTGGCATGAAGCACAAACATTGGTCTTATACCTCTGAGAAGTTTTCTCCACAACATGCTGTTAATTTCAGAGTTAGAAGAGGCCAAGCTAAGATGTAAAATTGCTGAAATTTGGTTCTGTTCACCAGGACACCTTCACACCAGGACAGCACGATCAGTAAAAATGCTTCTGCTTCGGAACGTCTTAAGTTCAACAAGCGATAGTGGTAGAGCAATGTAAGGACACTGATTTTTAGCTCAGCTGGAAAAGGCATTGTCCTCGCTTTGTTCCCTAAAGTCTCGCGTAGGGTGAGCCAGTTCCAGATGAGGAACCTCTCTAGTTTGGTGCAAGAGGAAGTAATGCTTACGCACATGAAAAATGCAAATAAGGGGGGTTTCCAGGCTCACAAACAAAATCCAAAACACAAAAAAGGAGAACAGCTTTTACAGAAGGATGGCTAAAAATACTTCATGTGTGTTATTTTTAATTTTTTTTTTTTAGAACTAATAGCATTTCTGGAGGGTGAAACCAGGCCGGAGAAACGTCAAGTGAAAATCCATAGCTTTTTAACAATAAAGATCAATGGAGAATGGCAAATAGGATGTAAGAAGGAAACCTTAACTACCAAGTTATAAATATACCCCAGCCTCTGCACATAAATGTATCCATTATCAATTTTAAGGCACTACTCGATGCAGCAGGATAACTTCTGAGAAGGGTGGGAGGAACAGGATGAGCATTTTGGGTGTTCTGGGTTTGTCTGGAGATAAAAAGGACAAATCCAAAGACAACATAGACTCCTACAGACACTACCAGAGTGTTCTCTGCTCATGTGGGGTCTGGCCTTGGAATGACCTTATGGGACAGGCACATGCAATTATGATGCTCCAACCCCGCCCCTCGTGTGCTCCTGGAGAGCCTGCTCACGCATCCCGGTCACACGTCCCGTGTCTCTGAGGTTAGTGCTTTGCTTTCTCTGCTCGGAAGCTCTGAGGCAGCATGAACTATTTATTTTTAAAGGCAGAGGATC
This sequence comes from Gallinago undulata, assembly GCA_026546715.1. Classification (NCBI taxonomy): domain Eukaryota; kingdom Metazoa; phylum Chordata; class Aves; order Charadriiformes; family Scolopacidae; genus Gallinago; species Gallinago undulata. The sequence continues at coordinate 39,073,914 of JAOTQQ010000071.1, forward strand.
ACATTATGGCTCGTTATCGTTCCAGCAGACGGTAACTGATGCGCGGCGCTGCTGCCGGTGCCTGGGGGCTCCTCGCCGTGCACAGCAATGATACCACGGCCGCTGGCTGCAGAGATGGTGACGTACCTCTGCTGCTCAGGGCAAGCTGGTGGAAAAAAGGGCAGTTTTAAGGGCTTTGGCTTAATCATCTGGACACAAGCACTATTTTTATCCTTTTCTGTTTAGATATCGGGCCGGTGCCAAGGGAAGCTGATGACAAAGCTGGTGTCTCCCGCAGCACAGCGGCAGACAAAGAATCACAGAATTGTTGGAGTTGGAAGGGACCTTCTAGAGATCATCTAGTCCAACTCCCCTGCCAAAGCAGGGTTGCCCAGAGCACATCACTCAGGACTGCATCCAGGTGGGGCTTGAAGATCTCCAAAGAAGGGGACTCCACACCCTCCCTTGGCAGCCTGTTCCATGCTTACCATAAAGAAGTTCTTCCTCATATTTGCATGGAACTTGCCCCTCATCCTGTCACTGGGAACCACTGAAAAGAGTCCAGCTCCCTCCTCCCTCAAACCGCCCTTTGGATACTTATAAGCATTAATAAGGTCTCCCCTCAGCCTTCTCCAGGTTAAAGAGTCCCAACTCTCTCAGCCCTTCCTCATCAGGGAGATGATCCAATCCCTTAATTATCTTTGTTGCTTTGTTTGACTGGCTTTTGGGAAGGGAGAAGGAGGATGGGCAGCGGCGCAGCAGCCGGGAAGGGGGTCATGCTCGTGGCCTCTTTGCACCTCATGGGCTGAGCGAGGTCATTGGCATCTCTGATGCCTCCATCATGAGCTCCATTGGCTTGGCACACTGCTCTGGGCCCCGTGCACCAGACAGGACTCAGAGACCTGGGGGGGCTTCCCACCAGCCCATCCCAAACTCCCTCGTGTGTATGGGCAGCCCTGCAGTGGAAGCCATTGCCTGCATAGGTGGGAGAAGATCAGGAAAAGATAATTCCAGCTCAAGGTGTGCCTAGTAGAGATGGGAATATGGAAGTCCCTGTATGCACCACGGACATCTCACCTGGAATGATGTGTGTGGTTCTTCTCCCACCTTCACAGGTGGGTCGTCCATCCTGGGGCTGCCCACACCTATGTGAAGGGATACGGCTGGTGGATTCCAGCCAAGAGAAGAGGAGAGGTGCGGCTGGTACAGCTCGGTGCGTGAAGGAGCCGGCGGGGGAAGCAAGGAGCGCGTCTGTCCGTAATTTGATCAAATAGAGGGAGGGAAAAAAAAAAAAGACGGGGGGAGGAAGAAGGAAAAAAGGTATCAGGTTCCACCGAGATTTGAACTCGGATCGCTGGATTCAGAGTCCAGAGTGCTAACCATTACACCATGGAACCGTTCTGTCGTTGCACGTCCCGCCCGCCATTAGTACCTTCTCCACCGCCCCTCACGCTTCTGCCCCAGCCCATCCCTGTGGCCTTGGTTACCGAGTGGGCGACTGGGGGTGTCCGTGCGCGCCCTGCGGGTCAGGATGGACTGTCCGCCCTGCCGGCACCGTCCCTTTAAGGGCGGGGTGGGCGTGAGAGGCGGCTCTACCCCGGAAGCAGTTTGCGCCGCCGCGGCGCTGCCCCGGAAGCACCTGTGGGTGGGCGGGCAGAGAGCGGAGGGCGGAAGCGTCGCGGCGGTTGCAGGGAGGGGTCCGGCTGCCGCTCCCGCTCCCAGTCCTCAGCCTCCGCCGCGCCTCGGCCGCCCCCCCCCCCCGCCATGGGCACCCGCGACGACGAGTACGACTATCTCTTCAAAGGTAAGGGCTGCGCCGGCTCGTCCCCACGACAAACGGAGGGGTCACCTTCTGGAGGGGGGGGGTCCTGGCCATGGCGGGGTGGGGGGCGGCCCCCGCCTCTCCGTGAAGAGGCCGCTCCTCGCCTGCTCAGCCGGTCCCCGCCCCGCCGCCGCTTCCCTCCCAGCCCCAGGGAAAGGCGAGAAGTGCCCGGGCCCGCAGGCGGGTCCCGGTTGCCGCTCCCCTAAGGCGGGGGGGGGGACGGGGGGGAGGGCTTCGGCCTCGCCGGTGCTTCGGTGGGGAGTGGCGAGCCCTGCCGTGGGGATGTTTGTGGAGCTCGATGGCCGAGGGCGGGCTGGGCCTCGCAGCGTTCGCCCCAAAATGTCAGATTTCGGCTGGTTTCGTAGCGGGGCTGCGGCTTCTCCAAGGTTTCTGCTCTGAGGGCCAGGCGGCGGGCTGGCGAGCAGAGATCCCCTGTCAGGGTGCCCGGGGCTGATAAGGGCTACTTCCTTTTCCAGCTATTCAACAGGGCTGTCAAGTGAAGGATTTATACGCTCAGCGTTGGTAGATGATGCAGCTAATTTAATAATGTAGTATTATTCACCGCCTTCTGTATCTCAGCCCTTCAGGAGGGGTGACTGGAGCTGCTATTTCACACCCAGCCATCTCGGGTCCTGGCCTGGCATCTCCGGTGGCACCCGGCAGAGAAAGGCAGGAAAACCTTATTTTCCAGGGCTGATGCCCCTCTGCTCTCCCTACAGCAGCACGTTGAGTTGAAACCTTGCAGTTGTAGTTAACAACTCAGTTATCACTCCCCCCATGGAGTGAAATACCAGCCCGCTGGAAAGGTTCCTAAGGCCTGCTGTGAAGCATCTGTGGAAGTGCTGGTGTTTTGAAATTGACTATCCAATTTTTTTTAACATCCTCCTGCAAAAGCAAGCAAAGTATTGTAAAAAGTAGTTGTTTATTGCAATATGGAATGGTGAATTTGAATTTAGGAATTAGAGTATTGCTTGTTACATTGTAATGGTGAGAGACCCAGTGCTTGTCATCATGAAATTTAGGTAAAGGAAAATGTGACTTTTTTTTTCTATGTACTCTTAAGCTCCTCTAATAACTTTAAGGAATTGCTTTTTTGTTGTTGTCCGTTTTAGTCAATTGCCATGTGGTAAGTGACATTATTTCTAACTATAAATCAGTCATCTGTACTGCTATTAAAATCCAATCAGGAAGTCCCAAGAAGGGCCTCTTTTCTCAGGTCGCAGCATTGGCATGGGCCTTGCTGACCACTAGTTTAATTGCATCAAGCAATCTTATTGTAGGTACTTATGTGTACAAGTTACCAAAACCGTTGCATTACTTTTACTTATTCATAGAATTCTGTCAGTATGCTTATAATTAATGTTTTAGCTGTGAAGGCCTGGGAATATCAGTGACGCAGAGTTTGTTGGGAGAGGTCCTATCTTTTACTAGACCTACTTCCTTACATAACTGGGAAATAATTCAGTTAGGATCCTGTTATATAGAAAAATTCAAGGCTAGTTTAATTGATTGCCCCTCCTAAAGCTTTTTCTGCTTATACTAGTTTATAGAAGCTGTTGGGAGTGCAGGGAATGCGATGAAAATGGCATTGTGAAGATGAGAGATTGGGGTTTTGCAAAGCTAAAGTCGACTGCAGGAAGTTGATGCAGTGGGATTAATGTGGCAGCTGAAATAACATAACAAATGCAGGGTAATGCACATCGTGGAAACTTCTGTAACTTCCCAAAGGTGATGGTGGTTGTAAACAAGCTGTCACCGCTCTGGAATGCTCTTGAAATTATTGCGAGCAGGTCTCTGAAATTAATCTCTCCTACCAGGCACTGGTCAAAAGGGTAAGAGGTAGGTAAAAACTCTTGGAAAAGGAAATGAGATCTCAAGGGAAACGTTGAGCCGATGTTTGAATCTGAGACATGAACATCTTGGGTATTGAGGGCCAATGTAGGCAGGACAGGCATATCCATTTTGAAAGAGATGTTGTAGAATTAAACAGATGGAGAAGGGCATCATAGTAATGAGAAGAGACTCCTAATTAATTCATTTCCCTTATACCAAAGTGATATACAACTTTATCAAAATTAAAACAGGGAGTGATAATGGCCAATAGGCAAAGTATCTACTGTTTGTCATAATTTTTGTGGGTATCTGTGGTGCTCCTTTTATTGAGCAGTAGGTGAAAACAGAAGGACATAAAGTCCCACAGATGTATATGCAAATTTTGGTGTGGTGCATTGCCATAAATACTACAAATGTATTTGAAAAACTGTACAGGTTTATAGAGGAAGAAAAATGTCTGTTGGTTGTTTCAGCATGATGGTAACAAATACAACTTTAGGCTTGCTAGGTCCAAGATTAGCCTGTTTGTTGCGTTACACATGTCTCTCAGACATAAGTTTTGCAGTTGGACTGTATGTTGGTCTATAAGACACTTAATCCAGTAGGACAGTTCTTCTGGGTTTATAAACTTGAAGGGATGTGGTAGGTTGGTGGGACTGAGTTCAGAGTTTGAGTTGGTTTAAGATAATTGGGTGATACTCTCCAGTCAGGCTGTCTTTTATTGCTCTGGAGTTCAACTGCCGCGTGTCTGTTTATGTGAGACGTGGTTTTGTCCTGACAGCAGCTGTACGTCAAAATCTGGCTGACTGCTGGTGGGTGTAAGCTGAGCCCACCTATGCTGCTGTACCATAAAATCACAGTACCTGTTACAAAATACCCCTCTCCTGACTCTGTTGCAACACTAAAACCTAACCCTAGCTTGTAAAAAAGATGATTTCTGGTAAATTCTTCTTGTCCAGCTATGTATGTCTTTGTATTCTTCCATACTTTTTGGGTTCAGCTGAGAGTAGTGCCTACTGTTCCTAGCACTGCACTTGAGGAAATGCAAGACCTATGAATTCCAGTTTGTAGAAATCGTGCTCTAATTTTAATGGGAGAAAAAATAATGGTGGTATAAGGATATTACTTTGTTACTTAATTTATTAAGCCTGGCTTAAACGCAGGAACTTCTTACTCTTTTTGATGAAGGTAATGCACTTGCAGTAGATGAGTATTTATCAAAGTAACCCTCACTTCTAGAAGATGTCTTCTTTGTTTCCTGTGGACAACTCTCGAGAGGATTATGTCTGCACCTTGACTATCTGGAACTCTGGATTTGGGGTCAGGCTTCTCCTTTCTGAACATGGACCTGACTTGTGACATTCAGCTTAGCATTAGGAAAAACTCCAGTTTCAGTTATCTGCATCCTACTTTGCCTCATGTTCGTTTCTCCAGCTTTTCCTTTTGACATTGAGAAGATGCCCTGAAACTGAACAAACTTGTTGGTTTGGCTTTTAGAAAACACATTTCTTCTTGTGTATTTTGTGTAGGGAAAAGTGGCTGCGTGACACCTATTGGTTTTTACAACCGCAGCAAGTCCTGTGCCTTTGCTGTGTTAGATGTGGAGATGCTTTTGTGCTATAATAAACCTTAGATGGTTTAGCCGTTTTGCTACAGAGGTGTGTGGAATCCCAGCTCTGTGTTACGTGTTGTATGTACAGGTAACAAATGACCCCTACACCCTCAAAATGCCTTTCAGATGCCAGTTCTCTTTGTGACAGGGAATGAGTGAATAAAACAGGGCACAGGTGAAGAGGCAGATTTACATAAGGCACGATCATGTTAAGTTTATCACTAGTTACCTATAAGGTGTAGAATCAGGTCATCTTATTAACATTGCCTTTAAAGTCCAACTGAATAGGGCAGGCAGAGGTATTCATCAGCAGGTTCTTCTGGAGCTCGTGAAGATGTGTCCAGACTCTTTATTTATATGCCTCTTGATAGCAGAGCTCAATGCAGAGAGAAGTGTTTTCAGACACACTAATCCCTTACTGCTGGTGTCCTTGCTTAAAATTGTGGAATATGCGACTTGTGTAATAACTTTTACCATAAACAATACAGGCTAGGGGTGCTGGACTTCCTGTTTTCAACCTGATTAGGTTGTCAATAATGCATTTCATGACATACCTATGGTATTTTCTGAAAATTTCAACTAAGAGGTTTAACAGAAATAAAAATTGGGTGAGTGAGCTGGAATGTTGGTGAAAAATTTATAATCCTGTCTTGATGTAGTTCTCTAAATTGCTTTTCATGCACCTTAGGAAATGGAATTCTTATTTTGGTCTTCTACAGAGATAAAACTGGAACTACAGAATGAAATTTATACATAAGTGTGGACTTCAGACTCATTTTTCTTTCTTTTTTGGGGTGTTAATGCTGTAGATACTCAAATGCATTGATTTGAAGCACATGGTTGCATGTACTGAATTGGCACATCGCTAAAGCAGTAAGGATGTCTGCCTGGTAGTTGTCACCTGGGGCAGAGAGATCACTTTCAGGATGTGCCAATACAAATCTCTCTTGATGGCGAAGCTTTCTAAGGTGCTGCTTTTGTAAGGGAAGTGCTGATCTGAAGAAGGATATTGATGGAGGTTTTCAAGAATAGGTCTTGTGGCTGAACTTGTTTAAATGTTTCCTGCAGACATTCTTCCTTCCAGTGCTGATGTAGTAAAGGAATTTGATGATGACGTGATGTTGGGTGGTACAGGAGAAAGTTGGAGCTCAGCACTTGAAGGGCTGTGTGCTGATGAGGACTGCAGTTCCTCCAAACGGAGTGTTCTTCCCAATGTAAGGTTTTACACCTGGGGATTTGTAAGAATTTGGTAAAGTAAGAGCTTGCCAACTGAAAGCTAGAACAATTAGATCTAACCACAGGCAGTCTGAGCCATGAAGGTCAGGAAAAGATAATTTAAGCTCAAAGGTAATTCCGGTTCAATTTTCCTAGTAGAGATGGAAATATTACAGTCCCTGTAGACATCAGAGGGAGATCTCACCTGGAATGATGTGTGTGGTTCTTTTCACTGCATGGAAAGGAAACTGAAAAACTGGTAGGGAAGATGTTTGGGGAAATGGACAGTCTGTTTATAAGGAAATATTGGAGAGGTTGGTTTATTTAGCAAGTAGAACAAAGCTGAGAGACGATGCGGTTGCTTTCTGTAAATACCCCACTATAAGCACCACTGGGAGAAGAAACTAATAAGCTAATGGACAATGCTGGCTCATGAACACCACCATCAGCTGACCACTAATTTCTTCTGGAAATTAGGAGGCAATTCCTAACCATTAGGAGTGAATTTCTGGAAGAAAAGCCCAATAAAAGTGTGTGTGCAGGAACAATTAGCTTTAACATGGAAATAGATAACATCATTTCCCCTCCCAAAAACTGTTTGCTTGGGCCAGTTAGAGTGGCACTTGTGCATCCAAGGTCATTCCTACTGTATTTCTAGGCTGAGAATATAACACATGGGAACATTGTGTAGTGTAAAATATCAAAATGAGGTCATTTGATAAGGAAAGCAAAATTAAAATCAATAATACAGTCTGAGTGACTGTTAAAGTTGTTTCAGTCCATAATTGTATTCTAGGGGTGCTACTTGCTCAGACTGAGAGAAATACAGAAAGTGTGAGGAGTCTTAAGCACCTGCTGACATCGCAAGCTGTTCTTGTGGCCGTGTTCAGGAGGAGCTGCAGTGGCCCAATTAAGCAGAGGAAATAGCTGACTTCAAGGAGGAAAGTGTAATATTTTCCCCGTTTAATTGGGACATATTAATCTGGTGCTGGAAACCATTCAGAACATAAGCAGCATGGGATTCAGACAAGGTAAGGAAAAAAACCTGGCAGAGGAATTAAAATAAGTCTATTGTCAAATTACTTAAAGCTGTGCTTTGAAATATGCACCGAACAACAAAAATATGTTTGAGGGGAATAAATACTTAGCAGGTATATGATGCATCCTGTTGGGAAAAGGAAATTATGTGTGTAGGTTTATTTTTCTTTTTTAGAGAAGATCTTGGCTGCTGCCAAAGCTAATGCTGGGTGACAGCAGCACTCAGGTGTGTGAGGGCAGTGGACAACTTTTGCCTCGTAGGGACTTGTTGTTTGTAACACGTCCCAGTGTATACAAATATGATGTAATCTACAACTGTGACCTAAACCTGCCAAAATAGTATTGGAGAACTTATTTGCCAGGGAAAGAGGAAAGCCATGGCAGTTTGGCAGGTGGTGATGATGCAATTAGGCGCCCTGTCCCCCGCACTAAGTTTATTAAACTTGAGCATCTTCCGTGCCCACAGAGCTGTTCAGCTGCATCAGGGCAGCCGACACCGACCAGAGCTGACCTGTCACGTAGGAAAGCAGGATCCTATTTGCATTCAGCATAGTAATACCTGCACTTGTGACCTTCATAAACAGAAGTGGTTAACGGGGATACTCTCTGCTTTACGCCGCCTCTGTAGCCTGGCTGGCTGCGTGCTGAGTCAGCTGGCAGAGGAAACTGCGAAGATGTTTATTTTGATGAAGCATTTTCTACAAGGCTACGTTTGGAGCCAGCGTTTGCTGCAATTTTCATTTTATGGAGGGTGTTTAAAAGGTGCTTCTCTACCCTTCCAGTCAGAGAAAATGCCGTTTGTCAGAATTGTTTTGCATTATTTAAATAGAAGCTGGTGCTCAGAGGGCTGCGGCGCGGTGCAGCAGCAGTTGGGAGTATTTGTGCTGAGACTAAGACTCGGTGGGGGGTTTCTCATGTGATGGAAACGTGTTTGGTGCGCTCTTTCCTCTGTTGTACCACACAGAATCTTTAACACTGTGTTAACAGCAGTGTCTTAACTGTTAAATGACGTATGTTACTGAGCAAGTATTTCTGCTTTTTCAAAACAAGCATAGTCGCAACACTTATTGTTTTTGTCAATTAAGCATACACTCTTTTGTTTTAACTGGCCTTGATTTACTGCTGAACTTTAAGGTTCTTAGTCGTTCTTCTCAAGGATCTCACTCGCGTTCTTCTTTCTTCCATTTCTTTCTGTTACCAGTTCAGTACCGTATCTTCGTTGAGGGTGTAAGATCATCCTGAGAGGCTCCCGTTGGTGTGCCTTGGGGGTGGGAATGTGTTTCAGCCACTGGCTTGCATCTTGGTAGGGAGTTTTAAGTTACACTGAAACTTGCACCTTCCAACTCAGCGTTACAGGATATTGCAGCCAATCCTCGTGATGCTTTCCTTCCTGTAGGAACTGGACTTTAAACCCTCTGTCAATCTCTTGTCAGGCATAGCTGAATCCTTCCAATTGGTTTCCTTGGCACTGGTGCTGTGATGAGTCAAGCTGAGCTGCGGAATGGGGAGTGGATGATGGTGGTTCTGAAGCCCAGTGATACCCCAGCAGCATTTTAGAACAGTTTTCAGGCCTAAAGTGGCCAGGAGTGGCAGCAGCAGCCAGGGACTGCAGTAGGCCCATGACAAGGGTGGTGGTTTTGCCATTCTTTTCCTTCATGCTTCATTCAGGAAATTAAATGTTTATTGCAGGTGATTGTCAATGTATTAGCTACATCTGGAATCTGATTCTCATGTCATTTTTCTCTTGTAGTTGTACTTATTGGAGACTCTGGAGTAGGCAAGAGTAACCTTCTGTCTCGATTCACTCGCAATGAATTTAACTTGGAAAGCAAAAGCACCATTGGAGTAGAGTTTGCAACAAGGAGCATTCAAGTGGATGGGAAGACCATAAAGGCTCAGATATGGGACACAGCAGGGCAGGAGCGATACCGAGCTATAACATCAGCGTAAGTGACAGCTTGTGTGGCTGAAGAGGGTAATTTTGGCCCTTTCCAATTCCTCAGAAACTGCAAACAGGGGGTGTTTGTATTTTATTGTGTAATATCCACAACATATGGGGGAAGGAAGCTTAAAATATGCAGTCCAGAAGCTTGATAGTGTGTCCCTGTACAAACTGATTTACTTCTCAGTGCTCTTATGGTGTGTACCTGGAGGTGTTTCAAGTCTGGAATGCAAGAGCTTTGAGAGACTCATTTCAATGCAAGTGATTGATAAAGTAATATCAATGTTCATGGAGATTTTATCAGTGGTAACCTAAGACCAGAAAACACTCCTGTAACAGCAGTAAAAAAAAAGACTGCTCACTTTGCTTGCTTATTTTATTGGGAAAAAAAATAGCGTAGCAAAAGCTGGATTTAAATAAAACTGGGGATGGGAGTGGGAGAACACAGCCTATATCTTTTTTGAATGCATTACTGTGCCCTCTCTGGTCTGAAAGGAGGCCAGCTGTGGCCTTTTGTAAAGGGAGTAGATCAGGTTGACTTTTTTATGATCCAGTGAGTCATTCTAAAGTCTCTCTATCTCTATCACTATGGGCTGTGCCTGTATTGCACCCACAGAGATGGGTGGGGGAGACTTTTTAGGAACGGATCAGAAGTTGAAGGTGGCAATTACTCCTCACAGATTCCAGAGCTTCATTTTTGGGATGCAGGGTTCTCCCCACAAGCCTGGGGCTTGACTTACCCCCTACACTCTGTGCTGTCACAGCTGCTCTGGTGGTCCTGTGGCATAACCCTAGTCTGGCTGCTCTCCTTCACTGCTTCAAGTCCCACGTACCCTGATTCTGGGTGGTTTTTTGTACAGCTATCTTAGCAATAGCTATTTTCCATTATTGCACAGTAACTTAGTAACTTGTCACTTTTAATCGTGTTTCTTGCTGGTTCTCTTAACACGTCTCTTCACCCACAGGTACTATCGTGGAGCTGTAGGGGCATTATTGGTGTATGACATTGCGAAGCACCTTACTTATGAGAACGTGGAGCGATGGTTGAAAGAGCTGCGAGACCACGCTGACAGCAATATTGTAATCATGCTCGTGGGGAACAAGAGCGACTTGCGCCACCTGAGAGCAGTCCCTACAGATGAGGCCAAAGCTTTTGCAGGTTGGTGAACTCACAATAATTTCCTAATGCTGTCTGGGGGTCTGCCTACCAGGTCTTAGATATGGCAGTGTGCTGGCAGGAGGAAAAAGAGTGCTGCTGGTGATGTCCCTCAGTGTCACATACTGGTGTCTCCCGCTTTATAATTCCATCAAAAAGGAAGCTTTGTAGAACACGCATGCTGATGTGGTTTCAAGAATGAGCCAGACACACTTGAAAATTTTAAACTGGATTTATTCTCTTGCCTATGTATTGCTTTTCTTGCAGAAACTGTGCCTACGGCTTTAGGTTTGCATTTCTTATATGGTGGTAGCTTTGCAGCTGGGTGTTGCCTTCTTTGTACCAACTGATCTGGAGCACTATGCAGATGTCTGTGGCTTGACAGACTTTCATTAAACCAGCTTTCTGACTAGTTACATAATTAAGATCTGTGAAAAATAATTCTAGTTTCTGTAAATCTTGCCTTGATTTAGGCCAAATTTCTTTCATCTGGGAGCGTAGCTAGGTTTCTTATGTTAAGGCTTGCTGTTGCTGTGTTTGCTGAATTTATGGCCAGTGAGGATCCCTGCCTGCAGGCAAAGGACTGTCATTCCCTGGTAGGGCTAGCCCCGTTTGCCATGAAGTGGGGAAATGGAGAAACTTGATGAGGTTAAAGAAAATCCGGGAAGCTTCCTCACATAATTCTTGAAAGTACAACAAATTCTCCCTTTCAGTGATGCAGGAAGATGTGCCTCAAAGTAACACGGCACTGGATCGGTCCCTGTGCTTGAGGATGAGTGTAAATCCTAATGGTGTTGGGTGGTGTTGCTTTCAGATCGCATAAGGGGGGGAAAACCCACAGCTTTTTATACCTGATACCTGTTTGTCTCATCAGGAACACCACAAATATAATCACTGGTAGAGAAGTTCTTCCAGATGGGAGACAGATATGTGAGGTACCCCTCTAATTATAGCACTTCTGTCCACACAGAGAAAAATGGTTTGTCATTTATTGAGACGTCTGCTTTAGACTCGACAAATGTGGAAGCAGCTTTCCAGACTATTCTGACAGGTGAGTCATCTAGTGCTTTGTGTTTCAAGGGGGGAGGGCAGAAGGCTCCTCAGGTATGATGCAAATGGTCATTTCTTTGCCTATACAGTGTTTAAAATTTTGCTATTTAATCATTCTTCACAGTCATAAGATTTGGAGTCCACTTTCAAAGTGTCACAGTTGAAAGGCCAGCCTTGAGCTCAGGAGTGAATCCTTCTTCACTTTGATCTGCCCCAGGTTTCTAGTCTGCCTGGTTTATGTTTCTGTTTCCCATTTGTGTATGATATAAGGAGTGTCCATGGGAGAGAACTATTCCATGCAAGCATCAAGTTAAAACAGCCATTGTTTATTATGGGAGAAGTCAATCTAGTTTGTTTCCATCTTAAATGGTCACCATAGAGGATGCCAAGGGAAAAGGGATGAAAGAGTAAAGCTCCTTCCTTTGGACAGTGCTGGTAGTCTGAGACGTGGTGACTCCTGAGCTGCCAGGTAGTCACTGTCATCGCATTTCATAGTCCTGGCTGAACTTTTGGCCTTTGTGACATGTGATGACAGTGAGTGCTGCATTTTTTTTTTTATGCTCTATAGATAAAGTACTTCCTTTATGTTTAAACCCTCTTTTAGATAAGCAGAACTTAAGAGCCCGAGACATTCAACTACAGCTACTTGGGGGACCATAACTTAACCATGGTTTATAGAGGCTAGGGTAGGAATTTGCAAATTGGTGTGGAAATCACTGGCTGTCATGAGACTTTTTGTATTGTGTCCCATCAGCTGTAGGCGGGGCACACTGGGACAACAGTGGCATGTGTGATTTTTTTTTTTTTTTTTTGAGCTTTTGTCATTCCCAGCTTTGGCAAATGCCTCTCCAAATCTCTAGGCTGGGTCTTCAAAACACCCAAGAGAGTCTTCTCCTTTGGTATGTCTCTCCGTTCCAGGTGTGCCAGGGAGTCTCGCTGTTTTCTCTGCGTGCCTCCAATGCGTTTCCCGGTTGTAAATTTAAACTCCCTCCTTTCCAGTGTAGCATGTGCCAGGCTACGTGATCTGCTTGGTATGAGCAGTGGCCACACTTCTAAACTGCATGTCTCTATTAATCAGATCTCATTGCTGTGATCTTGGCAACTAGTTGGTTTTGAATCTAATTAAATCATTCTTTTAAAACCATACCAAAGCCTACTTGTTAGCTATACTGGAACATGCACAAGGAGGAGGCATCTAGGAAGATATTTACTGTAATAGAAGTCTAAATTCTGTAGCATTTTTTTGAGTTGTTTGAAATGCTTTATGAACACCCTAGCAGTGAAGAGAGTTGTTAGCCTGCTGGAGTATTAGCTGCCTGTGTCCATCTCTTTCTTGTCTTATCCTTTGTTGTAAGAGGCCTCTGGGTTCTGGTTCTGTTGTGTGTGTTTTACAGTGGTGCTCCTGTCCATATACTAGCAAAAAAGTGTGTCCATGTTAGATGAATCAACAGTACGTAGGGATGCTCATCTTTTCACTGCTCCATGCGACGCCGGGAATAGCACTTGAGTTTGTTTCCTCTTCAGCTGAACCACGTGGTTCCCTTTTAACTTCAGTGTAGTCATTTGGTTATAATTCAAGCTTGCACAAATTAAAAAAAAAAAAAAGAGAAGTTGTGTTAGCTTACACGTTTACTTCCTACATGACTAACTACTTATGCCATCAGAGGGTGGATGGTGAAGGAGTGGCTGAATGTGATGGTATCTTGGATACCTGCTGGATTACCTGTTCTCTTCCCCTACCTAAAGACAGCCCTGTCAATAATGCTGATGAATTTGGGCATGGATTTTTCAGGAGAAAGACCTTTTTTTTGTATTGCTTACTTGTAACTGCTAAAACCTGAAACTTCTTCCTTTGTGCATGTGTCCTTGGTAGCCCCTCTCAGGAGCACCTAGACTGAGCTTTGAGGTCAGATTCTGGCCGACTGTACTGTGTGTAATGTAGAACAGCCTTGCTGCCTGTGCTTTCAGTTTTCAGTGGAGATCAGGGCTCTCAGACAAAGGTTAGTTAATTAACTTTCATACTCATTCAGCACCAGCAGCAGTAAAACAGAACTGGAAATATATCAGACATTGTTTATCCCCTCCCAAGCTGGCTGTCAGAGCCAATATAAACTGGTCCCCTAATTGCCCCCATCTCCTGTTAGACCGTTCTGTTCTCTAACAGTGACTGCTGAAGAGGTGGAAAGTTTCCTGTGTGCCCTGGGCTGCTGCCTTATTTCCACAGAGCTGTGTGACGCTCAGACGGTACACTGCTGTTGCCATGGGGAAGCAGTTCACCTCTTGGGCACAGGCGAGGTTGTTTCTTTATCTCTCCTCTCATGCTTCAAACAGTACCTTTTATTCCAGAAGTTAGTTTGGATTCTAATTCTCAGAGGGGTTGTTGTGTGTTTTTTTTTTTTTCCTGGTTTAGTTTTTCTGCAAGGGAGAGCAGTGTGTAATGGGAAAACAAGTGATTAAAGTGTGCCCTCCGTAGACTCTGACAGATTGTTAAGGCTGTTGCTTTTCCACAAACTTCAGTGTTCCCTGCATGTTGCTCTGATGGTGTTTTGGGTAAAGAGCTCGTGGGGTTTGCGGACAGGATCCTTGTTCAGGAGGGCTTAGTTCAACTGTGCTGGAAGAAGCACTTCTGCTGATTAGTGGGCATGTGGCTCATTCCAGACAGGAGCTCCTGTTTCAGGGAGATAAAGATGAAGTAAATAATGCATTAGCAGCAGGTTGGCTCCATCTCGGCTGTGACTGGCATGCTAAGGACCTGTGTTCCCCCAATAAACTTCTCGATAACACTTCACGGCTGGCTTTTTCTGTTAATGATTTGCTTTGAAGGAAAGAGGGGAGCAGTCATCTGAGGAATGTGGTTTTTCAGACTGACCCTGCAGAATCATGGAGAGTCTGTGTTTGGCAAGGCTGCCTCCAAGCGCAGTGCCTGTGGGTGGAAGGCTCACTGTCCTTTGAAGAAGGAAGCTGGTAAAGCCACCATGCTTTGCCACAGGCTGGGAACGGAGGTGGCTGACAGAAGGGGCAGGGCATGCTGCCCCACCAGCTCTGCCAGTCTCTGCAGTGCTGGGAACTGCACCGTGGAGATGGCCCAGCCTGCTCCTGGTGCTTTTCACACAGCTCCTTAGATCTCTCCTGAACAGGGTGTCCTGACAAAGGGCTGTAGCAAAACTGCTTTCTCCAGCCCTGCTGAAGCTGGTCTGGTTGGGACAGTGATGGAAACTCATCACTTTCCTTGGAGGTGCAGCGGGGTCTGTGTTGAGCTTAACCACACCTTGATTCGCAGCTTAAGCCACTTGGAATGGATGGCTTTGGGCATGGGAAATAGGAATCCATTTTAGTTAACGCAGCCCAACTGAGCATGTGATCTGCTGTTACAGGTGGCAGAAGGGGGAGGAAGCTATTTTTCCTCTCCCTATATTAGAGAGGACTCTTAGAGGGGACTATATCTTAAACCTAATGGGCTTCCTGTCCTGCTGAGGATTCCTGAGGTTTTGGGGACTTTTTCCTTCTGTGGCTAAGAGTAGTGGTCCCTATCCAAGTTCTTCTGTTGCAAGATCTCTAGATGTCAAGGGCTGATTGTTGTGCACACAAAGCTGCTTTGTATCATCTGGCAAATAGGAGAGAGACCGGTATTTTAATCCTAGCCACTCTGAGCATTCACAGCAGGATAAAGCATCCTTAAAGTAAACTGGTCTGCCTCTGTTCCCTGCCCAGCTCTATGCTGTCTCTGTTCCCATACTGCGTTCTGCAGTTTCATCTCTAAGGAATCCCATCTCCAAGGAAACAACATCACAGAGCATTAATGTCAAAAAAATCTAGGGATTTCCTCTTTTGTTAGCTCTGTTCACCTGAAAATGAATGAAACAGTAGTGCAGGCAGGCTGAGCAGACAAGGACTGGACAAGCTCCTCCTGGGCAGCAGTGTCACTTTTTCCCAGCCCTCTTACAGTGCGAGGCCTGTCTCACACAGTTAGCAATTATGCAGTGATGCATTCTGTTGAATGTGCTCTTAATAAGGTCTCATTCAGTTACTGAGCAGAGCATAAAGTGTAGTGTCTTCATTAAAAAGCGCACGTCTTCATTAGCCTGGCATTCCTCTCTGCAGACCAGTTTCAGCCTAGGCTTTGCTGCTGGGCGTTTTGCCCCAGGGGGAGCAGGTTTAAGCTGTTCCCACCCCCCCTTTCACACCAGCACAGCTGTGTGTGGTGAAAGGGTGTTGCAGCTCAGCCAGGGAAAGGCAGGTTTTAGCCATTTAGGCTTTCATCTAGGGTGATACGTGGTGGCTGCACAGAGGTTTGCACCGTGGAGGAGGGAAAAACCACAGTGAGCAACAAATTTGTGGCTACTGCGAGTTAATTCAAGCAGCGCAGCGGCTAGATGTCCTTGCAGGACTGCCAGGGAGGCCGTGGAAATATGCTCCCAGAAACAGAAGGGATAGACCCTTTATCAGCAGAGGAATCAGTGCCATTAAGATTGTTTTTAAGGCTTTGGAGCTGTTTGCTGGAGATCTTTGCTGTGAGATGTGTTATCCAGGGGACGCTCTGGTTGCCAGTCCTTACTTGGGGAAGGAAATGTGTGGGAGCTCACGTTAGGGACCGGTATGAACTTATTCAGGAAGTTCTGTGGAAAACTGAGAATTGCTGCTGCTGAAGGTGCTCCTAGGGAGTTTTAAGTAATGAAGGTAGCAAGAGCCTTATCCCATTGGGTAGGAAGGGGCAGCTGGGGGTAACCTTAACCTGGCTCTCTGCCCTCGGTTGGGGCAGGGCAGGGGAGTGGAAAACTTGTCCTGAAGGATGGGGAGCAGCTCTCTCCCAGCCACACACAGGCACCCTGCTGGAGCTGGAGTGGCTGCCACAGGGCCAGCCTGATCTTTATCTGCACAGTCCCACAGGGGGTTGCTGCTGCCTTTAAAGATCTGCTTTCAGGGGATTCATTTAACTTGTGCAGTTGCTTATGTGTAAGACTGTTGGAAAGAAGAGTGAACTCAAGAAAGGGAGAAATTGGAACATCCTTTTACGTGTGCAGCTTTTGTTTGGTTGCCTCGGTGACTTGATCTGTAACTGCGTACGTGAAATCCACTTTTCTGAACACTTTATCCCTATCTCAGTCTGGGCTGTCAGTTTGGAGGCCCAACGGGCAGATTCTTTCAAGGCGCCACTTGCAAAGGTTAATGTTACTTGTACATTCCACAGATAGAGCACGGTATCTACGTAAGAGATTTTTATTTTGCCAGCAGCCCCATGGATGCCTGCAGCCCTGCTTTTACTTCTTCTGGGGAGCACTCGGCCTCTGTTTGTGTTGGCAGCTTAGATTAGTACAGGCTTGTTGCATCAAGGGCAAGGTTTTTGGGCCTTGTTTGTCAGGGACCCTTATTAGCTCTTAAATGCCATCCCTTCCCATTGTCGTAACAGCAGGTGCTTAAGTGTGTGATCAGCCCTTGGCAGCAGAGAGGACTTCTCTGCTCAAGGTTGCTGGATTCCCTACTGAAATGATGTCATGGTGTGCACTGAGCAGCTCATTAAAATTGTGAACAAAGACTACTCAGTAATGACAAAGTTCTGGTGGAAAAGATGTGGTTTGGGGTCAGGCGAGGTGCGTGCTTGGACAGTCATTAGCCAGCTGATTAGGGACTTCAGACCTGCAAAAGAACTTGGACCTTGGCTCTGATTTGCCAGAATTGTTTGTCAGCTGTGCTCTTCCCCGCTTTGCTGGGTGGAGGAGTGAAGTGCAGACACCTTCGCCTTCTGCAGCCTGTGTTTATCTGAAACCTTCGGCAGGGCAATGAGCTGGACCCTGCAAATTGTGGGTGGGTGGGCATCGGCTCCTTCTCTCTGGGGCTCTGCTGCCCTGCAGTGCTGGTGTCTGTGTTGCCAGCGTGCTTTTCTGTTGGGCAGAGTAGAAGACGTCATTTCAGGGTCAGATTTTCCTGAATCTTGAAACGCATTCAGACTTTTGTTAAACTGAGGTTTAGCAAGCTGTTTTGTTTTGTTTTTTTTTAACTTTTGGTTTAAAATTTTGCAAGCAAGTTCCCCATGTTCTATTTTTGGTTTCCTTTATTTCCTTTCTGGGGGTGAAGTGCTACACATGCCGTACTCTTGGTTCTGTGCAGCTGAAGCAAGTTCTCCTGTAACTACTTGGAGTTTAGGTTCAACACGCACCATTGGCCGCTAACAAATCCCAAGAAATTGGGCAAGGCTTTCAGTGCAGGTGTGTGGCATCCCCCACTTGGCAGCGTGCTGGGAAAGGCACAGGAGTTTAACCCATCCTCTCCGATTTATGCTGAAATTTCTTCATCTGGAGTCCATATTTCTTCTCTAGTTTTGAAGGTTAGCTGCACTAAGAAGGCAGGTTTTGTAAAGGGTTTGTGTTCTGCTTAAGGGGCCGAGTCCCCCCCATCTGGGACCCAATATTCAACCATTTCTGAAGATTTGAAAACACTTGGATGGTAGGCAAGGTATTGTAGGTGATTTGCATGCTGAGAGAGAAGAAATTGCCCTTGTAGAGGCAGAGACAGAAATTTTGAGTTGTTCTTTTTAATTCGTCTGTTATCTGTGGTTATATCAGCAAACACACCACCACTGTCGGTGGAGCCCTAGGAGCCATCAGGAGGAGTTAATGGGGCACATACTTTCTGATTACTATCCAAAAAAAACCCAAAAAGGTGAATTCTGTCCATTTACTAACTCTTATTTCAAGGAGAGAAAAATGGTTGTTAAGAAATTAATTTCTTTTGCAAAAAATATAAATATTTTATGTTCTGGATATAGAAAGCATCACGATTGAACTCCCTGTGAACCTTTCTGCTCATTACCTTTATATTTCCAAAAGTATGGGAAATCTTTGTGTACTTTATGCCTGGTTTCCCCCAGCCTTAACTTGCTGATGGTGTATTACCGGTGTATGCGTAATGACTAGCTCTTTCTCATCTTCCAGAGATCTATCGTATTGTTTCCCAGAAGCAAATGTCCGACAGACGTGAAAATGATATGTCTCCAAGCAACAACGTGGTTCCCATTCACGTCCCTCCAACCACTGAAAACAAACCAAAGATGCAGTGCTGTCAGAATATATAGAATTGTTCATTCTTTCCTGAAAGGCTGTGTATATTCCCCAGGTCCAAGATTTAAATATATTTGTAATTCTTGTGGTTACTTTCTCGTGTTTAGTTACTGCTTATTCCTTCTGAATTTCTCCATGTCTTAAACACTTTGATTTCAGTGTTTATAAATCTATTGCTTCTATGTGGCTGCAGTATTTTCCCAAACACCGACTTGTCGGTTTTGGTTCGGTAAATTGTTTGGAACTTGAACTGATCTCTTTCCAACATGATGCCTGCAAGTCAGAGCACAGACACCTTTAGTGAGCGCTTGAAGTCGTTATTCTGCTCCTCACAAAACAATTACTGTCAGGTTAACTAGGAAGATATCTCTGGGCAGGATTTCCTTGTCTTAAGGTGTTGTATATTGCATCTAAAGCTTGACAAAATGCCCGTTGCTCTGAAGTGCAATTTTAATGTAAGTTAAATGTTTTTGGCTACATCTTCAGATTGTCAAGTTAAGGGTTTTTTTAATAGGATATTATGGGGGAGAAAAGAGAATTTCTCATGAACAAGCAGCGGGGTTCCTGCTACTTGTGAATGAGCTTTTGTGGTTTGGCCCCTGCTGCAGAGAAGGTTGTGATGTGAGGCCGAGCTGCTGGGAGGCTGCCTGGGGATGCTGGTGGGACTCTGTCTGAGGTGCCTCTAGCGAAGAAAGCAAAAGCACGAGCTGTGAAAACTGATGAAGGGTCACTCTAAGACTGGAACTTGCGGCATGTTTTTGTGCTGCCCGAGGCTTGGCCTCCACAGTGCTGGTGGTATCAGGATTTGAGGATGCCTTGTATCCTTCATGGTTACACAGACCTGAAGGGTGTTGTCACGTATTGCATATCACATTTATTAATACTTGCCACATATATTAATATATATCCAAGTGCTTGAGTTGATGAATCAACAACTTCTGCCACCTGGTCTTAGTTTTCAATTCCGTTTCATCTGGCGTTTTTAAATTATTCCAGTGGTTTGTTATATGTTCTTTAACAAAAACATCTGGAGTAGTTTTCTTACTGGATGCCTTCCTTCTGTGGCCTGTCGCTCAGTACGAATCATCGCTCGATTAGCTCGTTCAGGGATACGTGAACCGTGCCTTCTGTCACCGCGCTCACGCGTGTCACTCAGTACGTGCTATTCCCAACACGTCATTAATACTGAGGTTTGGAGGCTATAGGCACTGAGCTTCTACAGTATTTAAAAGAACTGTTTGTTGTGTAAATGCCTGCAGTTATTTATACAGTTAGAGGGAAGTAATTGGTTCTAGGGGACGTTTCTCAAACTCTGATATGACCCACTGGGAATATCCAGATCGGGGGTAGGCACTACCAGCTGCGTTCGTACCCAACCTTTCTGTCTCGCGGTGCTCATGATGTGTAAGGCACACGGAAGGCATTGCTGTAGTCGGTCACTTGGTTTTTTTGTTGTGTGTTTTTTTTTTTTTTAAAATAAATCCATTTCTCCTCCTGGTATTAGTTCTGAAGATGCTATTTTGATCTGTTTGTAAATTACTTTGTATTTTATGCATGTACTGTACTTTGATTCATTATTTTTTTAGATTGATTTAAAATATAATCATCCATGATTCTAATAAAGAATTACAGGGGACGACTCAGTGTGGTGTTGGGTGGACTTTTTGGGAGATCTGGGATTTGGCCTGAAGGGTTTTTTTACTTACTGGAAGCCAGTGAGCTTCTTGGAACAGGTTGTGAGAAGGTGCTGAAGTGGAAGTGCCCCCCGGAAAGGGAACTGAAAGGGACGTGTAACGCAGTGGCTGCCTCTGCTCAGACCAGGCTTAGGGCTTCTTGGGGCAGTTCGTAGCTGTGGCATTTTGGCAGCTTCAGGAAGCTCTTACGCTCTGGAAATTCTGTGGGTTTGCTCTAGTCAAAACCCCTCAATGGCTTTTACAAACATGGGGTGTTTGTTTGTTTGTTTTTTTTTCCCCCCCATTGACAACAGTAAGAAAATCCAATGGGACAGCAAACTGCTGCCTTCTACAGCAAATGATTTAAGGTTTTTTGATCCCATGTTGGTGCCCTGCAGAAGAAGTGGTGCGCAGGAGCCAGTGTTTGTTGTGTGCGGTGTCCCTGCAGGCAGCAGTCACCCCCAGAGCACATGGGGCAGCGCTGGGGGCTCTGGGGACGAGGACAATTCAGGGCCTTTTAGCATTGCAGGAGAGGCTGAGGTGTAGGGCTGGGGCCGTGGGAGCTGTTCTCTCCACTCTTTCTCCACCCAGACTGGAGCATATTTTGGAATTCACCAAATTACCGGGGCAGCCAAGTTCTAAATTCGTCAACTGGAAAGGCAGGATGAGTTTCACTTGGCTTCCTTTCCTGATTCACGTCAGCAGGCTTGGATTTCGCACGGTTTTACACAAGATGCTTCCTTCTGCAGCAAACACAACCCTGCGAGGGCACAGACCCCTCTCTGCGTGTGTGCACGGGGCTTTTCCCTCGCCTCCCAACAACCAGAGCTGGGTTTAAGTCCTGGGCAGCCTGGAGGTGGCTGCGTGTGCTGGTAAACAAAGTAAAAAACTGATATTTCCCGCCCTAGCCCCCCACCCCAGAACTTTAATAATAATAAAACAGGCCTTAGAAATGCTTTGCAAAAACTGATTTTGTACTTCTGCTGCAATTTGGAACATAAAATTTTCACATAATAGTTTGTAAAGTCTTCATGAGTTATCAGCTTCTAAAGAAAGATCCAATGGTGTATATGGAGATGTCACTTCTTACCTATTAAAGCCCTTGCCTCCTGTCCTGTGGCTTTCGTGCTGCTTTTTCCTGCTGCTTTTTCCTGCCTTAGCCCCGTGGTGCCGTGGCAGTCATGCCGGCCGGCCCCGGGCTGGGTGACACTCCTGGAACAAGAAGGTGTTTCACAAAGTGCTTTGGAAGACACAATGCAGGACGTTATTCCATCTGAATTCCCCAGCCACGCGTTGTTCTCTTTCGGCTGCCGATTAATCATGATCTTCTGTAGCTGGCATTGCCTCTGCACTGGAGTCTCTCTTCTCTGATTATTAACAGATGCTGCTTTTGGGCTCCGAAAGGAGCTTTCCGAGTTTCTAGGAACTCTTTATAAGGCTGCAAAATTGGCTTTACTCGCCTAAAGCTTTTGCTGTCATTTACATATTTGAAAGTTCCAATCTTAACAATTAGGGAGCTGTTTGGTGAGCACCGGCGGTTCTTGTGTTTGACGAGAGTTGAGCTTCTGACTCTTGAGCAGAAAGGACGTGGAATTGTTATGGTTTAAAGACATTTTTATTAAGCTAGAATTACTTATTCTATCAGTTCAAACCTGATGAATTTCCAGCCTTAAGTAGCTTATTGAGTGTGGCTTGTTAAATAAGGAGATTACATGCTGGCCTTTAGTTAACAAGATTTTTAGAAATAGGAAGCACAAATAGTGAAAAGGCTTCAAGGTGTAGCAGTCTGCTGCCTTGCCTGGGAGTCACTCGTTCTGAAGGTGTTTCTGCTGCAAATCTCTGCTCCTGCTTCATTGCTGAAGCTGCCTGGGACCGCTGTGGAACCTGCCACGTGTCCTGCCTCATGGCTGCCGGGTGCAGCAGGGTGACGGTGGTGGCCCGTGTCCTCCAGTGCCCAAGGAAAGGCACAACCACGACATGGACTGAACAGCACTCGCCCCAGGTTGAACTGGTGGACAGGAGCTACCGGAGGAGTTGTGAGAAAGATCTGTACAGAGCCAGGTACGTTTGGTTTTAAAGCTGGGCCTTGCTCGAAATTAACTCAGACTGCAATTTGGAGTTACAGATTTGTGTTTTCTGAGAAATTCTGCGACCTCTGGCTCGTAAGCCTGATGCCTGTGTGGATTTTTCGTTGGGGGGGACAGCCCCTTTCTGACCAGCCCCATCGCCTGGAGAACTCGGACCTGAACACGGGCTGCAACTTTTTAGGGTGCAAATGAGGACATTTGAGAAATACACACTGAGAGAAATTCAATTTATTTTGTACAAGGTAGAATACCTTTGCACAGTGAACAAATATATTACAAATCTGTCTTGCCTTAAAAAAGTATTGCCATTTTGGTGCCTATTTCCCAAGCTAATGCTAATATACAAGAAGGTACTTTTTTGTTGGTTTTCTTTGTTTGTTTTTTTTTGTGGGTTTTTTCCTTTTTTTTTCTGTTAAGCTCTATGCACATCCTTGCATTTGGTTTGAAAATTCAGCTTGGAAAAAAAACAAAACCAAAACCAACTGAGCACATCTCTGTTCTCTGGCGTCTCATTGCAAACTTTACAGCGACGCTCACACCAACGTCGGTCAGGCTTCAGCTGAGAATGCTTGTGCTGGACGTCAAGGTAGGTCTGTAACAAGAGGATTCCTTATCCAGCTGCCTTTCTCTTGGTGTTTTTGAGCTAAGTCTTTCACATACGTAAAATATATTTGTACTGGCCCTACAAAATAGTTGCCTACTTGCATCTCAGGTAAGGCTTTCCTGGAAAATGGAATTGCTATTGCTGATGGGTCAGTGCCCCATGCAGACATGCAGCGTTCACGGAACTACGTAGGCTTCGTCCTGCAACATGAGCATGTGGAGGCCTGGGGTGTGTGTGTGTGTGTGTCTCTGGGCTCAGCTTGGTTTGCACAGAGGGGTTCAGAGCCCACCAGACATCCCCCCCACCCCCGGCAGGGTCCCGGCTCCTCCAGCAGCACGTCACTGGGGCTCCCCACACCATGATGCGAGCCCGAGGTGCCACATGGGCTGCCAGCGGCTCGGTGCCACCATGCCAGGGGCTTCCATCCCCAAGGTGAGGGTTGAGCCCATCTGTGGGGGACACAGGCTGAGCCCCACCAGGCTGCTCCGAGTGATCCGACACCTGCTGTGACTGGGAGCAGGGATTGAGCTGCTGCCACCCAGCTGGAAGGGTCCTCTTACCAGCCCCCGTGACCAGCAGGTTACGGGAGGGATCGTGCTTTGAGCAAACTGATTGGTGCTGGTTTTGGTCTCTTCTACTTCCATCAGACTGGAGAATGTGCAACAGAATTATTTTTTTTTCTTTTTATATTTAAGAGGCAATCAACTTGCTACTTCCACGTTTGCCTAATAAAATTACATACTTAGAATCAATACTAGTTCATGCTCAAAATCTACAAGGAACTGCTTAACGGCAAGTATTCTACTTTCTAATCAATAAAGATTACAAAAAAAAAAAAAAAAGAAAGTAATCATGGTGGCTTAGTCCAAAACTTTACCATGGGCCGACCCCTTGGCAATTACTTCACAAAGAGCTGCTGAAAAAGAAAAAACCCAGTTTCAGCTCAATTTAATGACATTTCAGGTAGACTCGTCAATGGATAAAGCTGCACTACATGGTAATGCACGTCAAATTAAAGGGTGTCCTAAATGGCATGCTGTTCCGTGGAGCATGATGATACAGTTTGTAAAGATGCTCTAGAGAAGCCGACGTGTCTCAGCTGTAGGAAAGGAAACCAAACCAGGGTTAGTCTCTGCAAACCTGGCCCAGGGAGGGGGGGGAATAAATCAAGGTGCATCAGTTTACACCGCCTGACAAACCTGGTGGGTGTATCTAATCAAATAGAAGCTGTATAATGAAAATCAAAGCCCATCTGTGCCAATCCAAGTATTTTATAGCTTGTTAAAAGTGTGGTAAGCTGGGAGTGAGACTCTTTGTTGAATCTCAAGTCACTAGCAAAGATCAGTGGAGATTTGCCAAGGTGTTACATTTTTAAAAACGGCACAGAATGTGTCTGTGTTAATATTCCTCAATTCAAATACCCTGGTACTGAATGTAAAGATGAACAATTCCGTGCTAGTTACCAAGCGTGATCTGCACAGGTTGCACATGGTGATGGCAGTAAATGAGGTTTCCAGACAGTGAAATGACAAGTTTCCCTGCTTTTGGTCAGAAAAATGTCCATTTCCATGACAAAGATGTAAAATATATTCCAGGGTATTCCTAGTCACCTTGTTCCTAACAGAAAAAGGTTTCTTGATGCAGTTGGTAGGAATGTACATCTATTAGTCCTTCTACTTAGCATGTTTTTCTGTTTTATTTTACAGCAAAGCCAGGGTTAGAACACACGCCGTGGAGAATTTTTGCCTGGAGCAAGCAGCCACCTTCCTGGGGTGACGTACTCCAGTCACGTGTGGAGACAGTTCTCCTTAGTTCCTGTTACCCATATAAAAATGTCTTTATAAATAACATCATGCAGCAGCAGTTGGCCCAAGCTGATGTGTTACGTTAGGTCCTTGCGTAAGACAGCCTGAAGTCCCGTCAGCGTCCTGCAGCCCAGAAAAGGATTGTCTTCTCTTTTGCTTCCTCAGAGTCCGTGTTTGCAGCACCGGGCAGCAGTGAAGCTCATCCCTTTAAGACTGCTTGTCCCAAGAGGGCCCGTGCGTCGGGCTGTGCCTTACGGGGAGGAGGTCGTAGTGACTAGGAATGTGACTGTTCCTAGGCAGGTCGTATGGATTTTGGAGGTAACTGGCACTCCGACCGCGGGCGTCTTGGACCACGCTGACAGTGGGCTCTGGGGAAGCAAGGAAAAGCAGGTTATGGTAAGTAGCAGTGCTCCCAGAGAGAGTTACTCTGCTCGTGTATTTTGTCACAAGCACAGAACATCAGCTTCCCAAAGCAGCTCTTCCCCTCGCAGCTGTACCGGCAGCGCATGGGGCAGACTGGGGAGCAAACCACCAAACAGATCCAAGGACAGGTAGTGCCCAAAGCTCTCCAGGTAATGTCTTCAAATGATCGACACCTCCACGCTGTCAAAACCTTGCAGCTGGACCTCGCAGTAGTTTGAAACAAAACCGTAGTGAACCACAGCTCTCCTCCACCGGGGCTGGAGGAGCAGTTTGGTGCTCCACCAGGCTCACATCCACCACCACCCGGGACTTAGCTCCCCAAATCCACACACTAATGCTGAGCTTCTCCTGGCCAGCGCCTCCCTGCACCCTGCCAAGTCCACACTACTGGTCTCAGGAAAAGAAGGAAAATCAGCATCTACAATCAAAACACCCCCAGGGTCGGAATCAACCTTCTGCCACCACTTACCAACTTCGTAGATGTTTTTATTGGCTGTGGATGAAGTTGGCATTTCTGAATATGGGGACTCTCTGTGACCAGGCGATTTCATTTCCACGTAACTGCTCTCGGAGTGTTTGCATGTTAAAATGGGGGGGTCTTTAATGGTGGCGTATGGGTTTTCACTGCTGTTCAGGGAACAAGTGCTGGAGCTGCACACAGATTCTTTCATATAATCTGCAAAACAAGAAGGGAGTGGGTGTGTTAGAGTTGTTAGCGTGCTTAGGTTAATTACAATTGAACCTCTGCAGGAAGGGGGAGGAGGAGGGGGGGATGACAAGGGGGCAAGGAAGATCCTTGAAGCATCCAGCACAGACACCCGACGCTTGTGCTCTGGGTGTGTCCAGACCATTGCATCCACAACTCACTACCAGGAAAGAAAGAAAAACCTGCTCGATACCGAAGGTTTTCCTGTGAAAGGTTCTAGTTGTCATTTACTGCGATATTTCATTGGAGGTGGCAGTCCTTTCCCTCCCTCCCCCCTAAGTCCTAAGGAACTACGTTTGAATCCTGCCCCACTGCAGACCCATGGACGCAGCGGTGGCAGAGCAGCTCTGCAAGGCAGGACCTTCTGCTGGTACTTGTCCTGCTGGGCCAGCTACAGGGCTAGTGTCCTGGGGCCTTTGGTCAACATCAAATGCCATATGTTTGAAAGCAAAACATTTCCAGCAGGCAAAGAACTGCAACAGAGCAGCGTGTGTCCCCTGAGAGCTCCCGTTTCTGGGGCCATCCAGCACCAGGAGAAACCCACTTCTTCACATTCCCTCTGCCGTTAAGACTGGGAGGAGGCTGCTCCTGCTGGTGGGGAACGCTTGGGTTTCCGCAGGGGGGGGAACAAGCTTCCATCTGAGCCTCACTTTTGCTCTGCTTTGTTATTTTTCCCCATTCCTGTAGAAATCTACTGCTCCTCTCCTCCAGGCTGGAGAAAACTGGAGACGGTGACGGAGGAGGCGCTACGTGGGGAGAACAAGGTTGGCATCAGAGCTGTAACCACCGGTCTCCCCTCTCGGTCACCCTGGCTGGGGTACGCCAGCCTGCTGCAAGGGACAGTGCCAGTCTTGCTTTAAAAATAAATAAAATAATAAAAAAATAGAGAATAAATAGGTCTTAACATTGACATTCAAGAACGTGCCATTGCTGCTGTGTGCATCCTGCTGGGCAGTGCCATTAATTTAGAATTAGAGCGATGCAATGAAAGATGAGGCATTTTCTTGTGCTGGGTTACAGTACAAAGGCAGATCCTGGTATATATGAAATACTCCCGGTGAAATAGCGGGACTTGCAAAATAGCTGCAATCCCAGCTGCCCCCGCTGTCTAGTATGGGAGACAAAAAGAGAAATTCAGGTTAAGAAATAGACAGACAACAAGATATCGCTTCTCCGTTACAACCCTCGCCTCTCTGCCTGTCCGTCCGCCCCGTCCTGCCATCTCCCTTGTCGGGTCTGCTCTGCGCCGCCACGCTCCCTCCGTCAGCTCGGGGGCTGCATCTCCGTGTGTGTCCCCATCTGTCCCCAACCCTGGTGCCCTTCCTTTTGGCTCAGCTGGGGGGGGTGGCATGGGGCAGGCGTCCTGGGCAAGGTATGGGGTCCTGCCCCGCGGCTTTCAGCGAGCTATTGCCTCTCTGTGCTCCAATTCCAGTGGTACCAGCAAAACCCTAGAGGCTTCAGCTCTCAGGGTGGGTGAAACTGGCTCGGTGGGAAGCTCTACTGCAAAGCAAACCAGCTGGACCGTGCTGGGACCATCAGGGAGGAGAGGGCTGGCAGAGGCCCCGGTACCAGTGCAACCTTTTGTTTAGTAATAAAATTAAGAAACTCCTGGTCTGACTTCAGCCTTTGCTTCAAAGTGAAACGTGTCTGGTTTGGTACATCACAGGAGACAGGAACCAAAGGAACACAAATAGTTCCCCGCTGCAGAGTTTGGCCTCCAGCTTTGCCAGCCCCAGCCCAGCCAGTGAAAAGCTGTCCCCTCCCGTCCTTCTAACGAGCGATGGAGCAACCCCATGAGACCAGAGGCTTTTGTATGTAAGTGAGCCCAATATTATTAACTTTTGCTGTGTATCTGACTTACTTAAATTAAGGTTCCATGCAGTGTAGGCTCTGTTAGTGCATGAAGGAGAGGAGACAATAGACAGAGACTAACAAATCCTGTAATAAAATGAAAAAACCTTTAGGCTAAAAATACCTGTGCTGTATGGACTGGGCCCCGCTCTTCAGTCACTGGGAAGGTGTGAACTGGCTCACCCGGGCAAGGAGCTGGAAGCTCCTGGTGCTGCCTAAGCTGGTGCTGGTGCAGGAGCACTCACCACTCGAGGGACATGGCCCAAATGAGGGGCAGAGACTCAGCCCTGAGGCTTTTATTTCATTCTTAGCCAAAAAAAAAAAAAAGAAAAAAAAAAAAAGCAACTCAGCTCCACCTGTTGCAGCTTCTGGTGGCTACTGGGGGTGTGCAGTGCTCGTTAGGAGAGCCTGGGCAGCCTTTAATAAGCCAGCTCTAAATTTTGGGGCAAGAGGACAGGAAGACTGTTGCAAACTTCTGCTTCAAGCTGTGCTGCTGGGCAGATGCTGATGGGCTGAGAGGTAGGAGGTCACCGACGCGGGCAGCGTGAAGAGGTGCCTGCGGCTTTCGGACCCTGCGAGGGGCACAAAGAGGTGCCAGCGTGGGGCTGCTGGTGCCCCGAGAGCCCATCGCCAAGCACTCCCTGTCCAAGGCTGGGAGGGAACAAATCAAACCACAGCTGGGTTTAGGTTCATAAAAAATGTAGATTATAAAAGATTGAAAAGGGGGAAGAGTGAGAAGTCCTGTTCCCGCGGAGCTGCAGCACCCAGGTAAGTAGCTCAGTGCCGGGTTGTTTATGGAAGTGGGCACACTAGAGCTGGCATAGGCAAAAATCCCAGCACATTTCATTAAGTCCAGCTCGGCTACTTTTATCTTCCCAAGCTAAAATTCACCTGTACAGCTGCTGGTGCTGCCAGTGCCCCCCAGGCTGGTGTCCCTCAGGCTGTGGCTGCAGCACCAGCCCTTCCCTTCCCAGGCCCATCGCAGAAAGGACCAGCGAAAGGCGATCTGGGCTCATCTGGCCTCTCCCAGGAACTGCCTTTTCCCAGAAGATCTTGAGAAGCAGCATGCCCAAGAGCCGATTCCTGCTGACGTCAATGGGAACTCTGTGTCTAGGGAGGGATTAGACCCTTCGCTCCGGATCCGGTATAAATTAGGGACCAGCAGTGCCCGTTCGGTAACGTGCCGTTCACCAGGGAGCCATTAGCCCACAAGACACGTTACGCGCAAGATCGCAGAGAATTTAACTCTAGAGGATGCGGAAGCATCTGAGTTACCCTGTTATTAAGGTAATTTGGGGATAATTAAAAAGCCTGGCATCAATTGTCAAATCTCATTTCGTGAATTAATTTCACCCGGAACAAACCTATTTAGGGATTCTCAGCCCATTCTCCTTACCTCCCCCCCAACCCCACCCCCCCTCAGGCCACGTGTGAGCTCTGGCGATGCCACCTCGGCATCCTCCCCTGGTACCCACGGGGTCGGGCTCTCCCGGAGGGGCAGAGCCCAGCCCGGCCGGCAGCACTGCCGCTGTAAGCACCCCATCAGCTGGACACGCTGGAGAAATATGGAGAATATGCTCTGATTTTGAAGCCCCTGTCTTCTGTGTTGCCTGGATACCAATCACCAGACCTTTGAAGGAGGTTTTATTTTTGTTCCCAGGGACTGGAAATGTACTTGTCCCTCCCACGGACCAGGTTCCTCTCTTTCGCCCTAAATATCCTCTGGCATACTAATGACAAGCCTCGCTGCCTTACTGCCACGTTTGAAGTGCTAAGGAAATATGATGTACACAGGTAAAACATGCTCTCCTACTGTTTAATCACATTTATGGGTGATGTTCAGCTTAGCGTGCCTTTCTGGCTGCTTTCATTAACCTGGCTAACCTTCGCTGCTGCCGGGACGGTAATGCAGCCATCGCTTATTGCTGCTCCTCAGAGTGTGACACACCTGTGGGGACACGTTCCTGTACAACAAATAAAGGACCCACGCTAAGCCAAGCCCCGTGTCCCTCAGGTAAGTGCCTCGGTGTTTCTAACTGCTGGGCTTTTGGTCGGGATTTTTGCCTTCAACTATTAGTGCCTGCAGTCGCATCATTCCACCAGTACATCACCAGTCAGCCAATTCAACCCCCTAAAAAAAAAATAATAGGAAAGGACTTAGCTGCAAGGAAAAGCTTGGAAATGGTGTCGCTGACCGCCCTGCTCAGGAGAGAAACTGCTCTGGACGCCTTGGGACTGTTCAACCACTGTCACCGCGTGCCATGGGGCTCAGAGGTGGCATCATGGCCTCCAGCCCTTCACTGCCCTCAGGGTTCCGGCTTCCTCTCCAGCGCAAGGAGCTGCCAGACACCTTGGTGTGAGCTGGTCTGGTCTGGTCTGGTCTGGGGGTGACCCTGGCAAACACAAACGGGCCATGCCTAGCCCCCCGGGACTCCACTGGCAGCACGGCCACCGCATTTCTAGCGGCAGATTGCAAAAGGGACATCCCTCTCCTGGCTGCCCTGCTCTGGGGACAGCCTCTGGCCAGGCCAGTGGGGAGCTGGGGGCTCTGGTCTCCTCAGAGGAGAACTGGGGGAAGTGGGTGGTGGACCAGATCCACCACAGCCTGAACTCAGCCTCAATGGGAGGCAACCCCAGCCATGGGACCCCCGTGTCCCCTTCCAGCAGTGCATCCCGTGCAGCGCTCTAGGCTGGGGTCGGGAGCACCGAAGACAATTTTCAGCTGCTGGGCAGGCTTTCTCCAGCCAGAGCTAACAGATACTGATGGGAAGAGACATCATCTTGAAAGCGCATAAAAGTATATAAACACAAAGCAGCCGCCTGCCAAGTCTTTTCGCTGACAGAATCCAATTGTTTGGGGCTGGCAGTTTCTTTTATCTGAATGACCCGGCTTAGATGCTTCCTCTCCATCTTTCAGATGAATGTGGCTCATTAGGGCCAACGTGAAACCCGTCGGGGTGAGGAGAGCTGCGCACGGAGCAGCGGGCAGGTCGCCCAGCTCCCCCTGGCATGGGCTCGGCTGGGACCCAGAGCGCCCATGCTGCTGGCACAGCCCCGGGGCTGCCCGAAGCCAGACACCGACCTTCAGGCTGGACTGTGGGAAACCTGTAGCCATCCCAAGGCAGTTGCTCCTGAGAAATCTCAGCTGCTAACTACCTGCAGGTTAGCTACCAAAAACCCCTGGGACATCGGGGGTGTTCTGTGCCCCCGGCACCTTGCCTGCCCGCCCTGATCTGGTTTCTAGGCCTGACTTTTTTTTTCAATTCACAAGGAGATAAACGTGTAAAAAAAAAAAAAGGCTCAGATCCTAACTAATATACAAAATATGCAGCAGCAGAAAACACATTTCACAGCTCATTGTTATTGGAACTCATTTTTCTCTCATTCACGCTGGTCCCCCGCTCTCTGTGGGACTGTGCCTGTGGATGGGAATTCCTACTGCGGCTGTTCAAAGCTGCTTTTTAAGTTTGTAAACACAGTAATTTATTTTATACTAATCTTGAAATTAATAGTTCTGTGTAAAGAGAATAACTAGCTATACTATAATAAGATTATTTTTTTCTGAATCATTGAAGTAGCTGGAACTAGTGGATTTGAGTCAAATATACATACATAACCCTTTTCATATGGTAAATTTACTTTGATGGAGAAAGACTTGGTGATGGATTATTGGTTTCCTTCAGTGATTCTATGTGGTAAGGTGATGTTTTAGCAAATACTATGTAACTTTATTTTGTAAACAGCAGCTACAAAGTGCTTAGTGCTGTGTAGGTCTGGCCATAAGATGGTCACTGAGTTTCAGGTGGACTAGCTTTGTGTTCCCGTTAGTTCAGCTGAAGGGTTTGCTCTGTAACACCTCGGCCACAGCAGACCAGTGGGCAAATGGAAACCAGCTCTACGTGAAGGTACCATTTTCCCCGTTATTCAGCTGATACCAGCTCTGGGACGTTACAGAAAGAGGCTGTGTGGTATTTACCTCCTTGGCTGATGGAGGGACGTTCCCAGCTGGTCCTATACAGACACAGCAGCTTTGAATTCAACGACCTTGGCCTGGAATCTGCCTGTTCTGAAGGAGACAGACTCCTTGCTCCATATTGTTCAGTGTGCCAAACCCCAGTCAGACAGTCAGGACTGCGTGGGGACCACTGTGACTCACGGTCCTGCAGCCCATACATGGAATATTTTGAATGTAAGCCTGGAGGACAACTGAAATCTAAAAATCACTGGGCCTTGTGCTCATGACTCATCTATAATCCCTTTTTAGAAGTGCCCTGGAGTCAATGCCCATTAATTGCTTCGTGCCAGCGTGACTGGTTAATGTACCGAGTGAGGTCTTTTCTCAAGCTCCGCTATAAATCTCTTTCAGTGAAGGCCACGTAGGAGGGTCAGCTTGTTTTCTAGTGGCTTTGTTTAAACTCAGGACAGCTAAGGGCCCTACGGACCTGTGACTTAGCCGGGAAACGCACCAGTCTGTCATCAGCAACTGCCACCAGAAAGCCCTTGTAGGATGGCTGAGAGGTCCTAAAAGAGCTTCCCTTGGCCAGACGGCTCCACCTGCCCCTCCTGTCCCTGCAGCAAAGCCCTCCCTTTTTATCTCATGCTGCTTTGCTGAGGCAGGAGCCTTCAGCCTTGCAAGGACCCGCATCCATAATTCATGGGCCCCAGACATCTGGCTGGGAGTCAAGAGCGCTGCCCGCCGAGCCGTGCAGGGGAATTTGGTAGGTAATTGCTCTGTCCCTTTCTGTCTCTGCACGGCCACTCTCCCGGGGGCTCGGGGCTCCTATCTCACCTCTTCTACGACACCCTCCTCAAACTCTTTGCCAGGGTGGCTGCGGGCACTGGATACCATACCTTTGAAGCTTTTTTCCATTATGTATGTGTTCTGACGTCTATCCATCCCACAAGCACCTGCATAAAAATGATATATAATGGAAAACAAATAAATATTTATGTAAATTGGATTGCTTTGACTACTGAGCAGCACATATTCTTGCCTCTAAATTGTACATCAAGGCCCTCATTTAGGGAGGCTCTTAAGCACATCCTCAGCCGTAAGCACGCGCTCAGCTTCAGTGGGGGATTCTGTCCACGCCAAAAATTATGCATATGCTTAAGAGCTTCCCGGGAAGGGAGGGCTTTCCTGAAGCAGGGTGCTGCTCATTACCAAGAACAGCTATCCGTCAGGAGAACAGGAAAAAAAAAAAAGGAAAAAGCATCTGTTGATACCTTCATTATTGAAACACTAGGTTGGGTTAGTAAAAGAAACCTAAAACATAATCCTTTCGAGTTTGAGTCTGCGGGTTGCGTTTCATTATTCCATGGCTAATTTTAGATTGTTTCATTCATGGAGAGTATGTTATTTAATTCACAGTCTTAGATTCTAAGGTGTGTACAATCTTTCTAAATTAACTCATATGGTTTGGCTTATGAATTTGCACAGTTCGGTAACTGATGTGACAATCATCCGTAAGTGGCCACAGGGGTCTGGAAATG
This sequence comes from Gallinago undulata, assembly GCA_026546715.1. Lineage (NCBI taxonomy): Eukaryota > Metazoa > Chordata > Aves > Charadriiformes > Scolopacidae > Gallinago > Gallinago undulata. The sequence continues at coordinate 39,107,258 of JAOTQQ010000071.1, forward strand.
TAGCACCCGAGAGCAAAAATTTCTGTCTTATGCGACTCCATAAGAACTTGCTGCTCCTTATCGGGGCTGACACAAAAGGGGATGGGAACTTTTTCTGTTTTCACTACTGCAAATTATCCCAGATATCAATCTAAAGGAAAATCTAATGTAAGTCTTTAAATCTGTTTAACTATAGGGTCTGATATTTTTTATTGACTAGCAAAATCAACACAAATTTGGTTACTGAGATAGAAACGTCTTTGTGGCTAATGGGATTCCCAATCAAATAAATAAGTTCTGCTGGTAAAAGAGCCCTGCAAACAGCATGTCCCAGAGGTCTCCCAGCTATTTGTCCTTGTATGTCCTTTGGTCTCTACAGAAAAAGCTGGCACACCACTGGCAATGCCATACCAGTCCCTTCTCCACAACAGCCTTGCCGTTTTGCTAAATAAGGAAAAAATCACTCCGTTGGACAATAAATGTGTTAGTGGTACATCAAAGACAAACCCCTTTGCTCTGATTCTCAGCGTGTCCATCCCCGAGCACAAGGAAAGGGCTGGTGGCACACGACTGGCTCTCTGTGAAGGGGGTCTTCCCCGCCTGGCCCAGAGTGACACCCCCAAACCATTTGGGAACCTTCTGCTTTGTTTCCCACCACTCACCCTGAGCCACTTCCCAGACTCACCCCCAGCAAGGCAGACTGGGCAGTTTGGGGATAGTGGGGAAGCTCTTTCATTTAACGGTAATTAGCTGGGTGCTTTTTTTGTTGTTTTTCTTTTTTTTTTTTTTCCTTCCCCTCTCCTGTATCCCACTAGGGCAGAGTCCTGAGTGAAGAGGATGGAGCTAATTAATCCCTTGGCTCACACCCACAGGGCTGGTGCTCCCTTTCCCAGCAGTGATGCTCCCAAAGGCCATCCCTGGCAGTCACACGTCCGTCCAGCCAGGGCTGAGCGAGGCTCCGGGGGCAGGAGCACCCAGGCAGCATTTGGGCCTCCCCGGTGCCTTCAACAAGCAGCAGCTCACACCACACAGAGCAAGGCTGGCATATAAGAAGCTGGTGAGCACAGGCCTGGGGTTACAGGGTGAAAGGAGCCATACCCAGCAAGAGAGAGCTGGGACAGGGAAGAAAAGGAGACCCAGGCTGAGCCATGGGGAGGTACATTAGACACGTGATGCAACAGCAGCACTGGAAGAGTCTCTGGCATCAGAAGACTGGGATGAATAATTTTGCTTAGGACCATCATCTAGTCTTCCCCAATAACTTTAAAATATTGACCAGCCGTGTCAGAGTTAGAGACAAAGCAAGCAGCAAAAACCACAGGAGTGATCCTGTAGGACAGTGTCCTCATAACAGCTGGATACTGATGAGAAGGTTAGAATAAGGACCATGAAGAATAAATGACTTATCAAACCAGAGGTTACCCAGGGAATGGTCAGCTGTGCTCACTGCACCGTCCATCCTTGTACAGGAACGTTGCATCTGTTCCGAGCATCCTCATCAGATCTTGACAAATGTTCCCATTGCAACCGTGACGTCCTGGCCCAAGGCTGAAGCCTTGGGGCTGCTGCGAGGATGCAGCACCATCACCCTGTGCTTTCAGAGGCGAAGAACTCCACCTTCTGAGCACATTCTGTTAGCTCAGCTCCGTGTGAGCCCCTGCCAGTCCTACTGGAAATGTCAGGTGGGACTGGAAGGGCTTCTGCAGCAGCAGAGATGCCTGTGCCAGCTCTGAGGAAGCCCAAACTCGCCGTGAGACCCTCCCGGAGCACAGGCTGTCGTATTCATACAGGGACCGTCTGCATCAACCTGGCTTCTGGGTCCGAGTCGGGTGACGGGCACTCCTTGCCCACACTGAGCTGCAAAACTCATCTCCCTGCTTCGTCTCAGCTCTCGCTTCCTCCAGGGCAGCTGTAGAAAACTGGCAATCCTTCCGAGAGGAGGATGGCCAAGAAAAGGTGGGATACACCTGCCAGGGCTTGACGCTGCCTTGGGAGGGCTACAAGGTCCCTCAAAACCTTTCCCAGCCTCTTCCCTGTAATTCAGCCTTTAGACTTCTTTTATGTCTGTTACAATTCTCTGGGGTTTAGACCCATTTTTGTGTATTCATTGCATTCCTCAGGAGATGAAATGAATGACCACTAAATTATTTTTTAAACTGCTAAAGCAGTTAATGTAGAAAAGGCCTAAACAGGTCAGGAACCTGCACTTCAGGGAAGTCTAGATTTAAGTTTAAAGCTAAATTGTCTGCTGGGGTGAAATCACAGTCTCAGCTGGAAATATTTTTCCACACCTCCTCGCTTTGAGAAAAATGCAAAGTCAGCTCCGAATCAAACTTTGTGGCTTTGGTCCTCTGGAATAACTCCAGCTTTGAGCCACTCAAGAGGTGCTGCAAATCACAGTTCAGTCTTTGCATTGAGGACTGCTGTTAAAAAAAACATTACAGATCAAACCATTTCTGTCTGCAGCCTGCTGTGCCCAGCACTCAACCTAATGAGCATAGCAACCTTCTCTGAACCCAGGAGGTGGTTTAGGACTTTTGGCTCGCTCGGAACAGGAGCTGGAAGCTGGACTCCCCAGTTGCTTAATGCAGACTGGACCAGAGCGAGTGAGATTAGTCACAGGGCAACCAATTCCAGTTCTGCAACAAGAGACAGCAAATAGAAAATGCAAAGACAAGCCATTCCTTGAGAATAGGAGGAGTAGGCTGCATTGAACAGGGAGTGACACACAATGAAGGTGACAAAGCCACCTGATCTTGGCACCACAGAGTCCCCAAACCTTGATGTCTCAACCAGACGTCCATGAGAATGACTTGTGCACGGTTAGAGCCTGAAACGTGCCCATCACTGGGCTCCAACTCCATTTAACAGACAAACTGGTATTTGCAGCCCATAAGCAAACGTGGCAACAGCAAAGTTACAGGCTTTGTTCTGCTCCTCCCATTTCCCAGCTGGGAACAAAACAAACCTGGCAACTGAAGTCCTGCAAAACTGAGGCAAAACTGCAGTCTGATAAGATCCACTGTGTATCTAAGTACAGTGAACACATATATACATACTTAGGTATATTCTATATACGCATAGACATGCATTCACATACATAAGACCCATGGTTTTTCTACACAACTCCTTCCTGCTCAGCTCAAGGAGAGCTCGTTTGGTATCAGAGGGAGAGCATCGCTTCTGCTGGTAAAATAAAATGCTTGAATGCAGGACAAATGTGGCACACAGGGAGTCCAGGACACCGCAAGGTGGTAAAAACAAATAAAGCTAGTGAGCAAAGCAGTAAAATGGTAAAAGGAAAATTAACTTGATTTGAGGAGCATTTGGAAACCCTCACCATCCCCAGCTCCCCACGTGAGGCACAGATAAACACAACAGCAGTTCCAAAGCTTATTATTCAGAAGAAAACATTAATGGCTGATAATGATGGAAAAGGTTTTGCATTGAAGCTTGACAGGTTTGTGATTTTCCTGATGCAGGGAAGACCAAAAGAGCAGTGACAAGAATGTGATGCCTGGTGGTGTCCTAGATTAATTCCTTTGCCATGTGAGCGCTGAGATAGTTGACCCTAAAACCCCTGTAATACCACTTAATACTGCACTTTACCCCATACTGCAAATTTTCAGTAAGATATTAGTTATCCCAGTAAAGGAAAGGGCAAATGCTTTCTGCCACTGACAAGATAGGAAAAAAAATGGCATCCAAAGCAGTAAATCTGGATGGGGTTTTGAGATAAAAGCTGCTAAAAACCCCGTTAAAATGGAAGCCAGGGAGAATAAACTCGGAAAGGGCAATTAAACTTCACTCTTGGCTTGTTTGCACTGGCTAGTTGTTCAAAATTGCCTGAAAAACGTCCACTGTGTGAGTAACTGGGAGATAACGGGGTGTATCACACACTGAGGCTCCTGCCAGAGTTTTATCAATATGCCAGTATTTAGTGCTAAACTTTATAAGGCATGAAAGAGAAACAAAAATCCCAAATTTGAATTTTTAATGTTCTAAGTTAGTCCTTAAAAAAACATTTATAGAGCAGATGACAGTCATTCAACTGAGCAACCTGGGAAGGGGGACTAGGACAAACACTGACTCTGCTTTCCCAGTCTGGGGTTTGTGGTAAAGGAAGCAATTTTCAGTTTTCCATCTTTCACCACTGGCAATTCTGGCTGTGAAATAAAGACAACACCGATATTCTTCATTATTGTTAATGCCTTTATGAAAGGCTGATTTGGAATTGCTCTAAAGTCTACTAAAGTGATTAAATTGTTTAAAAATTACTGACCTAGTTCATTCAGATAGCTGTAGGGTCTCCAGTCTGCAGTTTCTCTGTCAAGGATTTTGTTACTGAGCTGTTCAAAAAGTATGATAATGGGTTAATGCTGAAATAAACAGACAGTTCCCACCCAAGACTTCAGCCCAATGATGTCACCAATAAAAATGGGAGATGACTATTACCTTGGCCTCACCATTTCGGTTCTTTATCTGTCTGACAAAGATACAGTTGTTGACTGGCATTAGGGAAAATCACAAAGGAGAGCCACTTCGCCAAGCAAATGAACACAAGCATGCTGGAAAATACTGGAATGCCCTCAGTGACCACAACTGGAGCACCCGTGTACAGGGAGCGACATGCTGGCGGTTGCAAATTAACTCACGAAGACGGATGGATCAAAGCCATCGACACAAGCATGCAGAGGGGACCTGCTGGGGACACAGGGGGTTTGCTGGCAATTCTACGTGTTTAGTGAAAAGAGATGTGACGGCTACGGGATTTCTCTCAATTCAAGGAAAAGAACGTTGGCAATAAGGAAGCGTAAAGCCCCGTCCAGGGCTGCCATCCAGATGCTGCTGTTGGGAAAACACCTCTTGCAGGGAGGTGGCAGGGTGGCAGCTGGGACCCTCCGTGCCCAGTGAAGCTGGAGAGGGGTGGTACCAGCTGGGGAATGGGCTACAGCATTAAGTGTCAATGTGTTCCTTGTTCTTCTGCTCTTTGTAGCAGCATCACTCGAGCGAGGTAATGCCTCAAGCACAACGCCACAGGGCAAGCACAGCGTCTGCCTGAGGGACGGGCATTTTGGGGACCTGCGGTGAGCTTGCTGGAGCATCTCTTATGGTGGCAGTGACAAGAGAGGGGCTGCTGTTTTGAGGGTGCGTGGTTCCACCAGACTTGGACACCACAGCCAAAGCAGCTGGTGATCTTGTGAGTGTGGTGAAACACTGGCCCAGGTTGCCCAGAGAAGCTGTGGGTGCCCCATCCTTGGAAACATTCAACATCAGGTTGGATGGGGCTCTGAGCAACCTGATGTAGTTGAAGATGGGGGTTGGACTAGGTGACCTTTAAAGGTCCCTTCCCACCCAAACTATTATTTTATTTTTAAATTATTTTAAATTTTATATTTAAATTATTATGATAATTTATATTTAAATTATTTTAATTTTTAATTAGGTGAGTCCCAGCAAGGAGGGTCTGTGAATGACCGTAGTTGCTAAAGCTGCTGAGCTTTCCACCTGGACATTTTTCCCTTGAAAGCCACACCTGCTGAAAGTACCACTGGTCCTGACAAAAGGGGCAGTTCAAGAGCAAATCCCAACCCTGTTTCTTAAAAATTAAAGTTATGGTGCCATCATTGCTCTCCTGCGTCTGCTTCCGAACTGGAAAGCCTCCTGCCTTTGCATCAGAGGATTCAGCTCTGCTATTTTACTGTATTTACAAGAAAATGCCTAACAATAAAAAAAGATTAAAATTAAAATAAAGTATTCAAAATTCTTAAAACATTTCTTTTTTCCTGATCTCTCATTAATTTTTGCTTAGCTTTCATAATGGTTTTTAAGACCTGGAACCAATAAAAAAGCTCCACTGGTGTGTTGAAGTCTGTTGGGATACAAAATCCCAGCTGGCACCCAGCGCCTACAGCCAGACTCCAAATTGTCACCTACCTTCATAGTCCTATTGAAGAGCCACCGGTGCCACAGCCACCCCACTTTTGGGGTGCAGAAGCCCCACATTGTCCCTGTGTCTGCAGAGCAGCTGCTGTCCCCAGACACTGCGGGTGGCTTTCCAGGAAACCCAGAGTCTGGGTTTCGTCCTGCAAATAGGACTTCCTTGGTGTCCCACAGAGCTCCTGGTAAGAGCTGGTGGTGCATGGCCACCTCACGGAAGGAGGACATTGCCCTCTGCTCTCAGGACATGTAGTCCCACACGTCTGCTGAGCCAGTGGTCACAAATATCTTTAGGTTTTGCTGCCAGCTCAGGAGCCCAGTGAAGGGCGAGGTGCCCTTGGCAGGATGCTGGGCAAGGAGACACCATGGCCCAAACCTTGTTTTGGAGAGATTTCCTTAAAGGAAACAGCCAGATGGGGAGGGACAGAAGGGCTGTCCCAAGTAGCAGTCAGGGACACTGCTCTGTGCTGTGTCACCTGGACACAATCTCAGGGGCATGGCAGTCACCAAGCTAAAAGGTTTAGCTGGTTGGGTCTGCTCACCGTGACCTGCAAGGAATAATCATGTCATGGGAGGTGGAGAAATACAGAGGAAGGAGAAATGCTGGACCAAAAGGAGGAGATGGGGCTGGGAAGCCGAGCAGCTCCTCTGCCCCTTGGTTTAGGCAGTGACCACACTGGGGAGGGCTTAGAATCATAGAATTGTCTAGGTTGGAAGGGATCTTCAAGATCATCTAGTCCAACCATCAACCTAACCCTGACAAAAATCACTAAACCATATTCCTGAGGACCACGTCAACCCGTCTTTTGAACACCTCCAGGGATGGTGCCTCAACCCC
>JAOTQQ010000071.1:39114114-39165536 GCA_026546715.1 Gallinago undulata
CGTCTTTTGAACACCTCCAGGGATGGTGCCTCAACCCCTTCCCTGGGCAGCCCATTCCAATGCCTGATAACCCTCTCTGTGAAGAAATGTTTCTTAATATCCAATCTAAACCTCCCCTGAGGTCAGATTAGGAGGGTCAGGAAATCTCCCCTGGCAAAAATTCCTCTATAAATAAGGGCAACAGGGAGGAGCAGAACCCTCCCAGCCAGCCAGAGGCTCCTCTGCGAGTGTCTCCAGAGCTGGATCACGGAGGAGAAAGCTGCAGAGCTCTGCAGCCTCTCCCTTATCTCCAGGGAAAGCATCTGCAGATGCTCCTCTCTCCCAGAAGCACCACATTTAGCACAACTACACTATATATTACAAACTGCACATTGACATGTAAAAGCTTTTATCTGCTCGCAGCAACTGGGCTTCATTTGGAGGAAGATTTGTAACAGCCAGAGGTGAAGCCTTGCCCCCATTGACTGGCTCCTGCTGATTGAATCCCATTGACTCAGGATGCAGAAAGTCGCCTGATGTGTTTTAACACCAAATGTAACCTCCCCTGGCTTAAACAGAGGAGAAACCACAGCGCAAGCACTGCAGAGGGACAGGAGACAGCACAGACAGAGAAGGCTCTGCACACACAAACACACACACACACACAGAACGTTAGGTTTCTCTACGAGCAACTGCACAGATATTTTTAGATATTCGGTGTAAAAGCTGAAGCTTTTACACAAATAGGTTTCATCATTTGCAAAGCACGTAACTGTGCTCCAAACGGGCTGACCTCCAGCCTGGAAGAAAGATTCAGGGCACACAGTGGAGTGAATCCATCAACCACCCACACACAGAGGGATATGCATATGTGTGTGTATATATATGTGTAATATGTATGTAAGTATACTCACAGACACACACACAGACAGATTAATGCACACTGGGATGGAAAGCAGCCCATTCCAAATCCACCTGAAAGCCAGGCTCTGGATGAGAGAGACCCTGCTGCTGAGCCACCAGCGCTGACCTTGAAAGAGGCATTAATTGAGGGCAGTTCTGTGCCCTGGACCGTGTGGGAAGCAAAGCCAGATGATCACAACGGTCCCTTGTGGCCCTACAGCCCATGAATCTCACGTCAGACAGCACCAGCAGCGCAGTGATAGCTCTATCTAGTGCCCTGTCCCCTTCCTTCTCATTTTCTGTCTCTGTACATTCCCACTAAGGGAACACGTGTCATCAGCTCATCAGGCACCTTTGCACCAGCCACTCTCCTCAGGGACATGCCCCGAGCAGGGAGAAAGTTGATAAAGCTGGTTGCCTGCAATATTTCTGGAGCAATCATTGCCCGGGAGCAGCGGCTGCCACTGCACATCCTTGCTCCTGACACGGGCTGGGCACCTGACGTCTCCCAGGTGACAACACAGGAGTCATCCCTTTATCGTCCAGCAGCTCCTGGTTCTTCCTCAGAACTGGGAACAGAAACCCTGACAGCGGGGACACGGTATGGACGGCTGGATGGGGCAGTCAGAGCACACAAGCAACGAAAAGCAGATGGGTTTTTCGTGTGGTCCCAGGGGAAGGCAGCTGATGCCTGTGTAAATCAGCGCAGCCCAACTACAGGCACCGGCAGCTTTCATCAGCGGAGCCCGCAGCTTGTTTCTTCATTTCAAAACTTGCAGCAATAACAGGAATTGCTGATTTTTTTCAATCCAGCTGTACCACTTAGATCACACTTATTAAAGCCTTTGAGTTGCTATTAAAAGCTGTGTTTCTGCAGGATTTATAGATCAGCTCACAAACCTAAAACTTGGCATGAAGAGCTATGGGCTAGAATTGAATTTTTTTTTTTTTAAATTAAATGATTTGGGGACATTTCTCAGTTTTTCAGAATGCAGTAATTACAAAGAAATGTAATTATAGCCCTCTCTTTGTGCTACTATCATTTCTTAACACACTATAATTTGTTAATTTTTTTTTTTTTTTTAAGATAGACGATACTTCAATTTTTAGTGTGAAACAAAATTGCTTTTCTGGAGGAAAAAAATACTTCATAGTAAATGCGTCCACTAAAATTCCTAACGTGTAATTGTAGCCAATGAGGTTAAAAATACCTCATATCTGGCAACTTTTCCTTTAAGATCAAGGAGATACAGGCACAAGTAAAGCAAAGTAATTACCTGCCCACCTGAAACAGGGGGGTAGATCAGGGCAAGCTGATCACCAAGGTGCCATTTGTCAATGCTCAGGTTTCCTAAGGAGCCCATGGTGATTAGGGAAGTCAGTGCTGGCAGGAATTCCATCATACCTCTGTCCTCCAAGACAGCAATTACTAAGAGTTTTGCCATTACCTTCTCTGACTACTCACTTTTCAGGTTTCCACGGTCCACGCGGGTGTTTCTCAGGTTTAGGTGGCCACCCTGAGCGCTCTGCAGCAATTCTGTATTTGCAGTATTCCTTTTTCTTAGGCAAGTTTTAGTCAAAGGTACTTTAGTGATGCTTTCTGTGGTTGAATTCCTTTTTATTAGCTGGGTGACATCCAGTCAGACCGTTTCCAGCAACCTCTGTTTCACAGGTTCTGATTTTATGTGAAGTCTTTGGTAGAATTTAGAACTTCCTTTAATAGCTGTGAAGCTGCTGGCTTTAAAAATTCAGCACAGCTAATAGCAATTGATTTTTATGATGTCTGTAGAAACCGGCAACACCTGGGCTGTAGCTGTGATGCTGCTCTCCTTTGGTAGGGAGAGAGGGTGGAATTAAGAGCTTTGCAAAAGAGCAAGGTGAGAACCTTCCCTTTCCTCGTGGCGTACAAGCACAGCAGCCTCGGGCGTTATAAAGAGTATTTTTCACACGCTTTTGGAGACTTTTGTAAAAGGGAGATGTATTCCGACACAACTCAAATCCTCAAATATGGAGCTGGCATTGAAGCACGGAGAGTGGTTCTGCGAATGGTCCCACCGAACTCCCTCTGAGCAAATTAAGACTTCAGCGTCTGAAAATCTGGTCTCTAACGGGAGCGATGAGAGCTTTGGTGAGGGCACAGGTGTGGAGGTAAGTGTGCAGCTCTAGTTATCTGCTTCTGAAAATTGTGCAGTAATTCTGTGGCAGTTTCACCTGAGTTCACGTACAAGACTCCTTGATAACTTGCAGCATCATCATCATTTGCTGCTGCACATGTCAGAAGAGAAAAGGCAAAACCTACTTGTAGGAACTAATATGGAAAAGTCAAATTTTGGCTTTCTGCCTCCTCCTGACCCCTGGGAGAGCAATTCTCCTGGCCCTTGCACAGAGACACAGCTCGTCCCTTCCACCTCCTGCTGGCTTTAGGGACATGGACTGGAAGGGCTTAGATCACTGAGTCCCTGAGTCCAGCCACCTTTTACTGCAAACACCCAGCCATATAATCACTTAGATAGCTGATCAGGCTCCATTTTAACAGTAATCAGATTTCTTTGTCCCATTAGGCTTACTGGGAAGCTATTCCAAAATCTCGCTGATCTGATGTTAGAAATCTAATTTCCAGCTTCGATGCATTCATGGCCAGTTCATCCTCATTTGTTATTGTGCCAGCTCTGTCATCTAACTTAAATAGCTCTTCTCCTTCCTAGTGTTTACCTCGTTGTATTTATAGATGGCAATCATACTCCCTCTCAGCATTCATTTTGCTAGATAAAAGAAGCCAAGCCTTTTTTTAGTCTTTTCTCATATGTTCCCCCTTATCCTCCCACTTGCTTTTTGGCTGCGTGTGTTCCACTCTGAGCACTCCCATCGCACAACTAACCAGTCCTGTGTACACCAGGAGGATTTTAATGCCTTCACTCCTACTTGTCTTTTTTTTTTTTTCTTTTTTTTTTTTACCTTCAGGACATGTGTAGGGTCCTGAGACGTGGCCAAATGTCTGTCTGGCAGAGGGGAAACGAGGTGAGCCTGGTCCTAGAAGAGATGCGGGAGGGCTTGGCAGACAGACCTGTCTCACTGACTACGGTCCTCGGTGCCACGCTGGACCTTCTGGCTTCTGCCTCAGCCATCCCTGCCCACCTGGCTTTCCTGGTGAAGGAGTAGGAAAATGGATACGGGAGGAAACAGGGAAGCTAATATAGAGTGAAGAGAACACCAAGGGAAGAGGAGAGAAAAGGCAAAATAGGACACAGAAGGAGAGGACGAGATGGGCAGGGGGAGCACACGAGAGAGAAAGCCTCAACCCGGAGCAGGGCTGCATCTCCCCCTTGCCCTGGCTTTGTACCTTTGCCCAAGCTGTCTCTCTGAGAGAAGTGATGGAGGAATGGCTCCAGTCCATCGCCTCGAGGCAGGATCTCCTCTGAGCACAGGGAGGAAAGCAGCCAGGGCTCTGGCTCAGCAGCTCAGAGATGCCTCTGCTGGGTTGTTTTTTTTTTTTTCATTCTGCATCTGCACTGGTTCCTTTGTGACCCGAGCTGGCACTATAAAGAAATGAATCCTCCAAGTACAACTTGTGCACATTTCCCTGCAGAAGGAGGGAATGGCACCAGACAAACTGATTTGGAAATGAAACTCGTTAAGGCAGCCATTAGGGGCTTTATATGCTCTTTTGTCTTACTTGGCTGGAGAACTGCATAGACAGAAGCAGCATATTTTTGGCCATCCTCAGCTATTCAGCACTGCAAAGCATTCTCATGAACAGTGGGAGATCTAAAGGACAAGTCAGGCCATATATTCTAGTAAGTGCCCCGAAAATACCAGATCCACTGTTTTTTCTCTTTCGAGCCCCAGGACACCCTGCTGACCGACTACTGATAGCCAGGACTGCAGCAAGGCAAGCACCTTTCAGACTAGTCCAAATGCATCTCTTGGATTTTAAGCATTTTTGGCAGCTTCGTGTTTGAAGTAGCTTTGTGACAAGATGGCACTGCAGGCTAGGAAATCAAGATAGGTGCTTGCTTTGACCTTTTCTGAATTCATTTACATTACTGCAACAGGATTAGTGGTCCAGACCCACACTCATGGTTCTCATCCTGAATTTGAAATTATGAGCATCTGCACTTTCAATTTGGGGAGCAAAAATGCATGATGCAAGGGGACCACCTACATCAGAAAATGTATTTACACATCTGTCTAAACTTTTGTTTGAGAAATCTCTGGAGCTGGCCCTTTTATTACATTATAATGACATTTTCTTTTAATAGCCAAGAAATTACTTACAGCAGCACACGTAGAAATATTTTTGCATACCCTGTCCCGTAGAATAGGCTCTTTTTTTGCATTAATCTTATTCTCATGGCTTTCCAGTTAGCAGAGCTATGTTTGGCTTAAGACGACAGAGCCTGCAAGTACCATCATTTTTAAAGCTGACAGCCTTGATGACATCAACTGCATTTCCTTTTGCCTCTGCTCCCTACCCTCTGCCCCACCTTGGCTGATCAAGGCTCTAAAGGAAGAGCTGCCTCACCATTTACCATTTCTAGATCTATTGCTAAAGTGGTGAATTGAGTAATAGTGTAGTCCTAGGGAGTCACTGGCAGCGTGTGATAAGTAAGATCTCCTGGATGCTCGAGCAAACCATCTGAGTAGCTCTCCTGGAGAGCCATACCTAACATGCCCCTGGATGAGGACAGTGCTCCGAAGTACCCTAGATACCTGCTTGCTCATCTGTGTCAGCAGGAAATTTGTGTGTCTCCTGAGCTGGGAAACAATGATATAGCAAAGTTAGATTACTGAGTTAATGCTTCATTGATTTATTTCTGTTATATTAATGGATAATTACAATTATCTAGTTATTTATCTTTTCTGGGAAGCAAACATACCTTATGGTGGCTAAGGCACCAAGGCTTATTGACCCAGACAGGCATGTGCTGAAACTCCAGTTATCCCACACAGATTATGAAGACACACAGAGGGAAAAGCAGACCTTTTTGTGTCTGTCAGAGCTACGATGCCAGGAACTGCTATGCTGGACTTTAAATAATGCTGGCAGACAACGGGATCCAACAGGCATTGCTTTGGTTGATTTCCTTGAACTGATAAGAACATCGCTACGGTGCGGCAGGGAAATATCTACCTTACTGGAGCTGTTTCCATCCAGATTACTGGTAAAGAAGCGTGAAGTCACACCACATGGGAGAGTGTGGTAGCTTGGATTGGAAAAGCAATGTACACTGCCGCTACCTTGAGATATATCTGGGAAGAAAACAAGTCATCACAAAATACTTTGGAAGCCATAGTGATTCTTAAGATACTGAAAACATGCCACAGACAATCTAATTTAGAAAACTTCATTACAGTGCCGGGTGTTACAAAACATCTCCAGATAAAATCTATCCTGCATTATCATAGCGTGAAGCTCTTGACTATTAGCATTAAGTATAAGATAAAAAAGGAAAATATTTAATTAGTACAATGTTATCTTTTCAAAGATCTTAAAAAAAGTAATTCCTGACAGTCCGGCTGCTTCACAGATAAGGGAAGAAATGCAAAATTCAGGAGATGGATGGTCTGTAGCAGTTTCTTCCTTAAACATGTGTAAGAGCTACTGATGAGAACAACCCTTGTAGTTATCAAACAATTATTAAAACTATTTTTGTTACAAAGAAGGTAGTTGACGTTAGAAATCAAGATGCTGTACCAAGGAGTCCAGAACATTTTACATAACTTTTTGTGCAAAGGCTTAGGAAAAAAGAAAGCTGCAGCACTGAAAGGCAAACTTGGGCCGTCACGTTGTTACTCTTAGAGACGCTTTATCTGTTTCCTTGCTTTAACTTATGAACACATTTACCAAACAAAATAATTTACCGAGGCAGGCATCATATTTATACTGGCAGTTCTAATGAAAACATCAATCCCAATCTGGTTCCAGCTTAATAACAAATTGATAAATATTTCAAAGCACCACCAGAAGAAAGGATGAAAAATTTAAACTGAAGCAGCATCATTTAAACCGCCAAGCCCTGTAAGAAGTAAAGGCATGGGTTAGTTTTAATAAACCACAGGCTTAAATTCTAGGCAGAAAGGTTAATTTTAGGAAACACCTTCACGTGGAAAGAGTAATGAAGTGCTGTGGTGGCTGCTTGTCCCCATCACCGGAGATCTTTGATGAAGGGTGGCAGCAGATGGGTGAGGAGGGACAGGGACCCAGCTGGTGCTGGCTGTGGGAGAGGGTCCCGCCGTTACCATCGGCCACGTCTCCTTGCCCTCTGCATTCCTGTGAACATGCACTTTGCTTTGCTGACATCTTGTGGAGATCTAGATTTAGCTTAATTTACTGCTAAATATCCTGTTTCAACGAAGTGGCTTTACCTGCAGGGTGTCTGTGAGCGAAGCGTGGTGGCACGCAGCCGAGAGGAGATGGCACAGGCACACGCCTCTCTGACCCAGCCTTTATTTCTGCTGAAACAGGCAGAGCAATATCGAAGGTCAGCTGGATTTTGTGGCGAGGGCAGAGCCTTTTAGCCCTAGTTTTTTTCAGAGGTTTTTGCTAACACAGTGCTTCAGATCAGCACGTGATTCCAGAATGATAAAGTCTTTGCATTTAACATCCTTCGGCTGGCCACTGCTCAGCTCAGCAGCCAGGCTGCCAGGACTTCCCCATCTCCCCTAACTATAAATTGGTGATATTTGCAATGGAATTAACAAGAAACAGGTACCTCTCGGGGGCTGCAAATGAGAACTGAGGCTGCAACCCAAACACAGCCATCAGCGTGCGCCCATCGCAAACACAGCTGCTCTCACGCAGCCCCCGACCTGCTCAGGAGGGACTGGCAGCTCCCCAGGGGCACGGAGCTCGCCCACCCTTCTCACAACCCGCCGTCCCTGTTAAATATAGCTGCCTGCATCCACATCTTTCCACGTTGTAGGGGAGTGTTGATGGCTGAGTCACAGCAGCTCTCGGCTCTGCCTTCCCCCTTCCTTTATCTCAGCTGCGGGCGAGAAGGATGGGTTTGGAGGAGAAGAGCCACGGTCCCCTGCCTCTGCTGCCCGATAAGAGGGTTCACACCGACCTTACTGCCAGCCAGCCGACACATTACAGCTTCACACCCGGCTTATCTGGCCCTAGCTTGTTTCGGGCACCCGAAATGAGCTGCAGGAAAAGTCTAACAGGCTGCCCTACTACTTAGCACAGTGCTGCCTTAATGGATCTGAGCTCACACACAAGCCTGCATCACCAAAAGAATCTTTTCTTCCTTCATCGCAGGCAGCACCATACACTCAGAATTCCTCCTTCTACACGGTTCCATTGGGTCGATATTTAAGTACCCACCCTGGCTGATTTACCTTGATAGCACAGTCCATTTTCTACACATTTATTCATGGAGCTCTTACAACTGCTGGCTGGAAATACATCAAATTCAAATCTAATGCTATCCCAGCTGAAAAAAAAAAATATAAAACACAACCCACAAAACCCCCTCTCTTCCCAAAGGTGAGAATTTAATTCTGCTCTGAACAGTAAGCGAAGACTTAAATGCCTAAAAGAAAAGGAATTATTTAAATGAAAACAAAATAGAAGAAAACCCCAAAGGTTATGTTAATGTTGACACGGGGAGATCAGTCCTGTGAAGGGATCCATGAGGGCAGAGTCCTGCCGTGAGACCCTCAAGCCTGAGGCTGTGCTCCAGGGGAAGATGCGTGAGGTCTGGATGAAGGCCAGGACGCTCTACCACTTGAAAGACCGAGCTCCTGTGCCGAGCCAGGGCTGCGAGGGGACACAAAGAGCACGGGTCCCCATCCTGCAGCACCAGCAGGACAGTGTAGTGTGGAAAGCGGGCACGCAGCCAACCGGGAAAAAAAGGGAAAAAAGCAAGCACTCTGCAGTGAATACAGACCCAGATATCGCAAGCTGCAAAATGGAACCGCTTTCTTCTTCTTTTTGTGTGGCTCTTCTCCACCCACGCAGAAGTGTCAGTGGGGTGGCTGAAGACTCCGAGCAAGAGGGTTCACTCTGTCACCTCCCACTACACATCATCTGCAGATCATTTCTGTAAATGTCACCTCTAGGCTGCAGGATCCTTGATGCTGTATTTGTATCCAGCTTTACTTAGGTTTTGGCTCTCAGCACAGGATTCACCCGTAGCAGAAAGTTTGTTAAGACCTTGATAAGACCTCAAGCTTCACATCAGCCCAAGTCTTTGGGAAAGTCCTGAAAAGAAATCTCTGCTGCTCCCCAGTGCTACCGACAACAACCTGCACTTCAAACTCTTTTGTTGGATGCAACAGACTGTTCTCATGCTGGGGAGCACAATTTTTATTTCAAGCTTATTTAGTAAAGTCTGCTCTCAGATCCATGTGCTGTGGTTAAGCTCTCCCAGCATGGCTGGTTTTCTTTCCCACTGGCTGCTGGGCAAAATGTGTGTTTTGCTGCCACATCCTTCATCCACAAACGCAAAAAGAGTCTAAGGGCTGCCCAGGGGGTTCCCCTGCTTTATAATCTCTCTCACACATATGCACGGATTATCAGCATCACAAGAGCTGAAGACGTAAAGCCCCAAAACATCCTCCAGAAATAAATTAATGTGCTGGAAGAATTTACTGCCTCCAGGAGCATATGTGACTCTGTTCAGAAACAACGACACCACCACCCTAACAAGAGTAAACAAGCAAAGTAGCAACAGTGGTGACTCAGGTTAGGCGTAATAGGGCTGGATACTGCAGTCACGGTGCAGGTGGAATCCCTGCTGAAGTCCACGGGTTTACATCAGATTGTATTAATTAGACAAGTACATCAGCATAGTATTCTGTCCCTAATATGCCAACAAGATTCCAGGTGAAAGCTGAAATCCCTGTTACCTCTATGTAATATTGCTGCTGTCCTTCAGCATCTGCTGCAACGCACAAATGCACACAGGCAGTAATACACACACATGTTGTTCCTGCCATCCAGCCACGCTGAGTCCCTGTTCCTTATCTGTGATCTTGTCTCAGAACCCATCTCCCCATTTTCTGCTGGGGAAGATGCACTCCAGCACCTTTTGCTGTCTCTCTGCTCTATGGAAGAGAAAGGATGAAAACAGCATCAGTTAAGGTCAAGCCTGGGAAGGCTACTGGTGGGTGGAAAGTTTCAGTGGGAGAACAGACTGGAGGACAGTCAGAATCTGGAAAGGAGCTTTCAGAAGCCCTTGTCTAGAATTTGTAAATGCCTTTTTAAAACAAAGACCAAAACTTGAAACAATGCTGATACCTGCAGACAATTTAAAATAAGATGAAGATGGAGCAGCATGATTTCTAACTCCTTGGTCTTCCTCCGCAAGCTCAGACAGCAGAGCTTTTCAAGGCAGGAAGGAAACCAGAAAGAGATGGCTGACCCCACTCAGCAGCAGCTTCCTGAGTCATAAAATTTATATTACTACAAGGACTGCACAAATGAAAGAAAAAAGAAAGAAAAGGCCCAGTGTCTGCATCCCCATCACTGATTGAGATGAATGGGAAGGAAATATCTGGTTTCTTTCTAGAGAAGCCCATACAGCATCACTGACCTGGTGCTGTGTGGGACTGTAAGGACCTGATGCTCCAGGTTTTTTACAAACGGAGCTGACACAGAGCAGCGACACCACAGGGGCAAGAATTGAATTCACTGTCATTGCCCAAGGACCAGAGGAGGTCCCAGTTTCAATGCAGCTGAAGGACGTATCCAGGAACTCAGCCATACCCCAAATAGTTTTTTTCCTCAAGTACTTAACACCGTGTGGTATCAGGAGCTCTGGGATAGGCTGCACCTGAAAGGAAAGGGAGGAATGTTGTGTAAGGAGATGCAATACCCCCAAAGACATAACCTGCATTATAGTCCTGCACTACCAACGTCCTCAGACACAAGGGCTTTCTCTCTGTGGCTGAGGAGGAAAGTCATCTGTCTCTGTTAACTTTGAAGGATCAGAATATCCTTTCTCAGCATTAGCCTTTTTTTGGACTTCTTGCAGAGGGTCAGACTGGGATACCATCAGGTTGATCGGGAAATCTCCGTACACGGTAAAATATGAAGAAAAAACAGCCGGGGGATTTTTGTTCCCTTATCAGAAAGGAGAAGCTCAATTACTCCTGTCAGGAACTCCCAACCTCAGCAATATTCCTCTCCTTATTTTCAAATTTGCAAGTTTATTTGCAAATTTGCAAGCCTCTTAAGCAGGCTGGGTTACACATACATTAGCTAGAAAAGCACAGAAGTAAATGAGGTGTAGCAGGCTTTGTAAATAAATGGATAAAGTGCCAGTATGAAAGAAATGGATCGCTGAAAAGTTCAGAACATTTTTCCCTGCCAGCAGCTGTGATCTGCTCTCTTAGAACTCGGAGCCTCGCTGCTGCTGAGATGGGCCACAGTTGTCTTCTCCATGTCCATGGTCTGGCACTTCAAATGATGTCGAAGTGACAAATTTCAGGCCAAATTGTGCTGGCAACCAGCCAAGGACCCGAGGAGCCCTCTCTGGCAACAGTTTCATACAGTTCTTACCCAAATGGGCAGCTTAAGCAAGAGCTCGTGCAAAGCTAAAGCTCAAAAATAAGAGGCAATGGGAGGAGGTCCAAGGCTGATTTTTTTTTCCCTTATCATGTAGCTCTCAGAAGAAGGAATGCTCCAGGATAGGCCTGAGTGGTCTAAATATGAGTTTAGTCAATGGTGTTCAGCAGAAGTCAATTTAAAGAGACGTGAAGAAGCAAAGTGCAATCAGAGGGTGGCAACTCTGGGGGAGATTGCTACTGGAGATAGATAGAAACAAGAAGGAATTAAAGCCATCTCCTGTCTGGCATCCTATCTGAGACTGGCCATAGAGGAATGGAGAAGAATGACAGCATTAAAAGGTGATCACATCCTTCAAAATTTAGTCAATCTGTCAAGAAAAGCTGTCCTCCATAGCAGCAGCAGACAGAAAGAAGCAAGAAATGTGATCTCAGTATGACATTTTCTTGATCTTAAAGAGACTTCCTCTTCCTCTGTCCTGCTTTCATCAGCTCCTGTGAAGAAAACTCACACCAGCTGCTGGGTGATGGGGATTTGGTCTGCACACAAAAGAAAGTGGCAACGAATAGGATGCCCCAAATCACAAACTGCAACATAGACCAAAATAAAACCTTATGACTGACCCAGTCAATCCCATTCCTCAAGCAAAAAAAAAATCTTCTTCTCTGCACTGCAAGAAGGATGCGGCCGTTCCAAAACAAACGGACCTGATATATTCCACGCAGCGTATTTCTTACCTAGGGATAGCCTGTATACTGTTATGTAAACTTTCATATATAAAGCAGCCTAAATCAGTTTTAAGTTATATTCACTTTCCTGTCCCTGTTAAGTGTTAAAAGATCATGGTATTCAGAGGAAGGACAGAAGTGTCATTATTTTTGAGGCTCAATAACACATGTTATACATCACAGACGCTTATATTTCCCCAACATACAGGAATATGAGTCTATATTTGATTAACATGAAAAGACCCTTACCAGAAAGTGAGTAATCTGTATTAGTCATCCTCATGGCTGGAGTATAAGATACACTTGGCATGTCATGGCCCTTCTCCTTCTGTTTCCGTCGATACCACACAAACAGTGCCAGCAAGACCATAATAATTAGAAGGAGAATAATAATTCCAATGATTGCTCCCACTGAGTGCCTCTCTGATCCAAGAGCAGGGCTAATTTTAGTATAGGGGTTTAATTCTTCCATCATAAGAGCCGCTGTTAAAAGTAATTCATAACACACTGTAAATTGAATCGTGCATTTCATTTTTGAAACACTATTATTTTTTTTTAAATCAAGTACATCATTGGAGGGGGAGAGAGAGAAAAAGAGAGAGAGAAAGAGAGAGAGAGATTTTTACAGATAGACTTTCACTGTACCTTGATCACATCGGATTCCTTTGAAGCCTGGACTGCAGTAGCAAGTCCCTGTGACATGGTCACAGGTAGCATTATTCATGCATTCACACAGTTGTTTGCAACCATAACCAAATGTTCCTGGTGAGCACTCTGGGAAGCCAAAGAAAAAGATTGGAAAGAATTCTACTTTGTTTTCAGGAATGGGTGAAATGCTTACCATGGAAAATCCAGTAGAAAAGTCTCCCCGGTTTCAGTGTCTCTAAGATAACACCCTTGTGTTAGATTATTATTATGTTAAAGCAGGAGATAAATGTATTTAATGTACAATTTGGGATATTACTTATTATGCTGTAACTTTCTGGAGAAGTCCCAAAAGGCTTCACAAGGATAAAATCAATAACATGTACAGGGACTTTAAAAGGCTTGGTATATATTACAAGTGTATAGAATTTAACAGAGCATGAGCCCAGAAGCTGTAGACAAGAGCATGCTCCACCAACTCCGCATATTTTCTTTCATGGGAATAGTTGCAAAGAAAAGTTTTAATGTACCTTTATATGAACAAAATACCAATACAGACTTTTACCAAACAAATCCCACGTGTTCTCATACTCATCCCTACTAGTGCTAGAAAATGGACATACCATTGTAGCTGGAACTACAGAAATAAGTATTTGAATGGTTTGATTTGCTCTGCTTCTGTATTAGGATTCCCAATGTAGAAGGAATTTCTATCCTGTCTTTGTATTTCTGTCAAAGACAAAATGATTGAATGTCCAGCTGAGAAATTTAGTCATACAATTACCATGATGGGCTATTACAATAAATCTGGAGGCAGCTTACTAGACTTCTTGAGGCACTATCAATAATAAATTGAAAGAAACAACGTCTGTCACATCCTACTTATTTCTGTGGAGGAGATGCATTACTGAATCCACGCACACATGTTATGATTCTTAGGATATATATTGTTTGCTTTAAGATGTGACTTCTGTTGTGTCACTGGGAATGTTTTGCATAGCACGATGAGACCTTCCCAGCGTCAGTCTCGAAGTAACTTCCAGAAGCCAAAATTTAAAATAAAGCATCTTTATAATGATTTTCAGTTCATTATTATTACAATGAATGGTCATTCCATATTATTATTACAATGAATGGTCATTCTGATATTAACCTGGCGCCTACTTAAAATGAATAGGGCCCAAATTTTTTGACTGCCCCACAGAAATGCTGTTTCCATTTAGGCACTTCATCTGCAATGTGGTGTGACTGCCCAATCAGCAGGATTTTGAGAAGGAAAGAGTCTTAATGAAGAGATACTTTTAGATTAAATAGTAGAAAAACAAATAAATAAATACATTTGTAGTTTGGACAGAAAAGAAAGCCCCAGGCTTTCTACAGAGGTCAAATTAGAAATGGAGCTTCTTGCATAAAATCTGCTACGATGCAATTCTCCTATGGAACTTTTTAGTTTCCTATGTTATTTATGGTTGCAGTAAAGGTGTACACAAATTCACCGTAAATTGGCCACTTACAGAGTTACAGTGGTGCCACATGTAATCCCTACATGAGTGTGCAAATTTGGTCCTGAGATACGTGCTTTGCTGAATGCAAGGATGTGCAAAATGAAAAGACGTTCATGAATTCATTTTTATGTCCAAACACTTTCATAAAGATCCATGTAGTAAGCTGCGGTTAAGAAGCTTTGAGGCCGGCCTTTCACTTGCTAATTTACTGTATTTCCTTACTGCCAAAAGAAAAAAAAAAAGGCAAGAAACCCTTTGGAATTAATATTTTGGTAAGGTGAGACAGATTTCACCCTGCATTCAGAATCCAAGTAAGTGTGGGGGAATTTTCTTTTGATTTACTGTGCTGGACAAACAAGTAATTATTTAACTACAGCACATACATTTTCCACTACCCTCATTCTTTGTTCTTAAAAGAAGCCATTTGGCACGGCGTGCTCCATATGCCAGCAAGACATTGACAAGAATTACAGTAAGATATGCCGGTACCCTTCCAAGGTAATTGAAGTTCATTGTTAAACACTTGCTCACTATTCAAGATAAACACAGACCCTTCCAAAAATGGCAAGCAAAGTTAATTTTTCCTTGATCTGTACTCATTGTAAAGACGAATCTTTTTTTGATCCGTATCTATAGCATCACAATTTCTGCAAGAAAGCCCAGAATCTTCATGGTTGGAAGGGACCTTTGAGATCATCGAGTCCAACCATAATTCCTTGGAAGCCAGAGAGGAGAAAGAACTTCTTTCTTTTAACCCTTCTGTCTTCCTTGGTGCCAGGGAAACCTGGTGCTGCTGCTCTCAACAACATTAGCGAGGCAGAATGAGGCTCGTGTTCTATTAATTAGGTACAAGTTGCTCGGGAAGGCTGTGTCCAGTCAGCTCTGAGTAGTGACTTGCTTTTATCTCCCCTAACTTCAGGCTGGGAGTGAAAAGGCCTAATTTGCAGAGGATTCACTGTATTTTTTAATGCTTAAACAGACTGTCCGGCTTTCCAGAGATGCCTTCTTCTCCCTACGGATTCTATACGGTGCCCGGGGTTACCTTCTTGCTGACATCAACAATTCATTTAAGAGCCTATTTCTGCAAAGAATTGTGAAATACCACCCACCCCAACCCCCCTCCTCGCAGAAAGAGAAAAATAAAGTCATGTTGCTACTCACTTTGCTCACACTGTTTGCCTGTAAATCCAGTCCTGCAGGTGCACTGGCCAGTGATGTGGTCACAGTCCGCCCCGTTCTGACACTGACAAACATTGGCACAGTTTTTTCCATAAAAAGCAGCTGGGCAACCTTTCAGGAATCAGAATAAGGAAAGACTCAGAAATAAGCTGAAACACGAACTCCGATGGGTTATCAGCACAAAATATGCAGGCCTATAAATCTCTGGATTTTCAGCCTCTGTATATTTAATAACATTTATTTGATCATCTAAATGCAGAGATACTACGACAGCCAATTTTCTTGAAGTAGTGTTTCTCATATCTTATAGAATTGCATCTTAAGTGTTTCAGAAGAACGAAAACTTGAACCCATCCATACAAACTACATTTTTTGAGAAGTGAGAGAAGATGGCTAAACAGCAACTCTCTCAAAGGCCAGAGATCAATCAATCACTTGCAAGTGGAAGAGCCTTCTTAAAAGGCTCACCAGAATTTGATCTCCTCTTTGGTACAGTGCTGCTGATTTGGCACTAGTAGGATGAGAAATCTCATTTTCCTACATCAGGAAATCCTACATCCTATGAATCCCGGGGCTTTAATAAGCAGGGACACACACCGTGCAAATTCCGACCAGGAATCAATAATCTAAATGACCGGTCCCTCCTTTATCGTGTGCCAAAAGCATCAAAAGCCTGGAAAAGGTTCAGGGCTATTTTCTTCGGGATGATGGGGAGTTATCCCAAGTAAGGAGCGGGTGGTTTTAGAGGGAAAAGTGCAATACTTGGAAGAGACACGAGGTAGCAGCACATGCTTTGAGAGATTTCCCTGGCACAAGAGTGTCTCGGAAAGGCTTACGCTGAGTGCAGTAGAGCCCCGTCCAACCATGAGTACATCTACATTCTCCATCGTAAGGGCTGCACAGTGCTCCGTTGTGGCAGTTGCATGAATGAAAGCAATCAGGGCCCCAAAAACCAGTGGGACAAGCTATGAAAATAAAAAAGATTTGTCAGCTGACAAAAAATTTTAAAAAAGGCAAATAATAATAATAATAAAAAGGCAATGATAATATT
The DNA here is from genome assembly GCA_026546715.1 of Gallinago undulata. Lineage (NCBI taxonomy): Eukaryota > Metazoa > Chordata > Aves > Charadriiformes > Scolopacidae > Gallinago > Gallinago undulata. The sequence continues at coordinate 39,130,618 of JAOTQQ010000071.1, forward strand.
GCGTTAGTGCTGCGGAGGAGTGACAGTAAAGGGAGAACCCATGGGGACACCAGCAAAGGCAGAACTTCACACTGCAGAGCCTGGCATGGCTGCAGCAAGGACTGGACAATCACCGGTTCTTCCAAACAGGATTCCCAGCTGCCAACCTGCAGCTTCACCCACGCCGTCAAGCCCTGGCACAAGGGACTTCTTCCCCGTGTAGGTCAGGAGGCAGGAGCAGGTCTTTGCTGCGTAGAAGAACCCCTGAGACAGCGAACCTCAACACTACATTACTCTAAGTGCTCTAACCACTCTCCCTGCCTTACCGGCATTATCTGTGAAGACAATTTAGACAGGGTTTTAAGATCTGGAGGTAATTTAATTTTCTTTTTGATATTCCGGAATTCTTGCATAATAAAGCACAGCTATTCATGGTTTACTTTTGCTATGCAATCAACTACTAAAATTACCACATTCATTTGAAGCGGAGAGTGCTACTCAAATTAGGTAAAAATGTAAAGAAAACTTCTTATAGTATGAATTCCCATCCACAAAATCAGATTGCTTTTGTTGATGGGGCTAATATTAAATTAAAGTCTCCAGGTCTATTATACATTTCAACAAGTACTATATTAATACATTTTCAAAAGTTATTTTAAGCCTCCCTCCAAAAATGAATGCAGTAAGTTACAGTTATTAGTGCCAGACTAAAAGATCCAAAATGATGATAACCCTTCAATATAACAACTATATTTTTGCTTTAGAAAGCACTTTCCATTGCTTCCTATTAAAGACTTGAATTAATAAGGCATGGTTCCCAGGAAACCTGAAAGTACAGAAATTGTGCCTATTTCCATGGATGCCATTGGCTCCAATTCTGACGATAAATGCAAGTTTCTGGAACATTACAGGCTTCTCTAAAGCCAGGATGAATAGAAAAAAACCACCCTGCCATGATGTAAATCAAACAAAAGGTCACTGAACTCACACAACGTAAAGCTGAACGGGACTTGGCCTAAAGTATTCCTGCTATAAGGAACCTGAAGTACTTTTACAACATCTTTGTGAGCCAGAGCTGCAGGGTGTGTTAGTGGCTCCAGAACTGGCTCTGGAGCAAAAATTATCTCCTTTGCAGCTCCGTCTCCCAGTCATTCCAGGTTAACTGGTGTGGAGGGAGGTCTGACTGAAATAGCTCAGCACTGGAGCTGGGTGTGCGGGTGCTGGGTTCTGCCAGGAGCCTGGTGTCAGGCCAGGCTCCCCCTGGGAGGTTTATGCTTTTTCTCTACTGAGGAAACAGGCAGGTTCCCACCATGTTCCCCCAAAACACTAAGTAGCTATCGCCAGGTCCTTCTGCCTGCTAAACTGGGAATCGGTGCTGTGGAACTGGCCTGCCTCACTCTGTAAGAAAAAAAACATCTTTTTTTCAAGGTTAACAGAAACTAACATTCATTTCCCAATTACATGGCTGAATATAATGAGGAATCTGGGGTGCTTTCTGTCTTTTTTTCTTCCCCCCCCCCCTATTTTTGAGTGACAGCAATATTCTGTCTGTGGGAGATACACAATAAAAGCAAAATTACAGCCGTCTGTTTTTATCCGATTCCTACTTTATCACTTGAAGTTTAATATATTTTCCTCTGGAATGCTGTCTAATATGCTAGTTGTATCCTGAATATGAAGTAACATTTCTGAATGATAGGATATTGCTTCCCTCTGTGATCTATCTTCAATTAAGGGATGCTCTCAGGAAATGACACTTTGGGATCAGCAAATGCCAATCTTCTACCTGGGCAATTTTCAAGAAGAAATCCTCCATCCCTCCAAGCCCACATTGACTTTTACAATTAAATTACATTTAATAGAAATATTTCAGCTGCCTAATTTCTCAATTCTAGGGGCTCGGTACATGAAAACATTTACTGGTTAATAATTTCTAATGTAATCACAGAAAGGAAATGATTTCAAAAAATAAATAAAAGGGAATTCAGCTAGAAATTAAAAGGGAGCACGGAGCTTTCATTTCTGATAAGAGTTTGTGACCTCCCTTTCCAGTAATAGAAGCTAGTAACAGCTTCTGCAAATTCCAAATGCAGAAACTAATTCAAGCCAAAGCTAGCTTAGATTAATTAAAAGAAATCAGCTATAAAGAGAGTAAGGCAGTGCCTGCTGTAATACTTCAGGGATTTCCCCAGAATCTGTCTTTAACTTTTAGAAAACACTAAACAGGAAAATACGTTATTTTAATGAGAAGGTAGAAGAAGAACCCTTTGCTTACTCTGAGAGCAGTCGGTCCCTATCCAGCCTGGGAAACACTGACAGGATCCGTCGATGGGGTTGCAGGTCCCGTTCTCCGTGCACTGACAGACCTCGGCACAGTTCTTCCCATATTTTCCACTGGGACAGACTGTGAAAATGTAAGGCAGTTTACTGAAGGCTCTTTATAATGAAGAAGTGAAAGTCACAGGACTTAACATTTAGCCATTAGAGATAAAAGTAATTACAACATTTTTCTTTGCTGAAGCCAAATGGGCAAAATTCTTCCGGAAAGAAGGAAAAGGTAAAAAGTATTCCAAGTCCATTTTGTTTGCTTACATCCCAGGCATAAAAACAACAGGAGAATGTCTTCTAGGAATCAATTTTTCTGCTGGAAAATGAATCTCATATAGTTAGAAGATTATTATTATTGAAGGGTGTTATGGAAAGATAAAAAGAGGAGAGACAAAACTGAGAAAAGGGGTTATTGGGAGAGGAAGAGAACAGTAAAGTGGAGGAAAATTCAAAGAGTAGTAGCAAACACAAGTGGCTGGAAGGGATTGAACCGGGGACTTGGCCAAGGGGGGACTTGCAAGTCCCACAACAGGGTTCTGCGCTGGCTCAGAGGATACGACCTCAACAATAACAACAAAAGTAGGAAAGGAACATTTTAGGCTAAATACCAACCTAGCGAAGAGTCTGTCACGGTTTGGGCTGGGCTGGCCACCAAACAAATGACAGAGGCTCACTTTAACCTCTCTCCCTTCAGAGGAGAGGAGAGAAAATGAGAGAAAGTGAGAACTTAGGGGTTGAAGAAGAAACTAAACTAATGAAATATTAATGTTATTATATTTTATTTTTATTGTTTTATTATCAATATTTAATTAAAAAAGATGGAGAGCAATGGGGACTCTTACTTTCAGGTCTGTCACTAGAATCTAACTCCCTTGTACCGTACGACTGACAATAACAGTAAGAATGGACCAAAGGCTGCAAACCTTACCAGCTGGTAGGACAGCCTGACGAACGAGCCATGGGTACTGTACTGGGAGCCCAGGGCCCCTGAAGGGCTGATGGCAGAAGAGCTTGCAAGGAGAGGCTGAAAGACCTGTAGTCCTTTCCCTGCTGTCCCACAAAATGCATCATGCTGGGGCTGCAATATTGGGTACGCTGGAGTACCTACCTCACCACCGTCCCCATCCCTTCTCCATCAAACTGGTGAGACAGGAAGGTGCCTTTGCTACTAACCAGGCTGGGCTTGGCTGAAGATCAGCTGCCAGCAGTTCTGGTGGGAGGCAGGCTCCCAGCACCTCACAGACTCAAACCACGCAAGCAGAGAGGAAACCAGGAGCAAGACTGCCACTTCCACAAGTGTTTTGACCCTTCAAGTCCGGCAGAAGACTGCTCTCACAAATAAAGCACGTATCCAATCACTGAAATGTCATGCTTGTCTTTTGGCATCCGTCCACCTATTCCTCTCCGGTGTCCGTGCTGTAGCAAGCGTTCGATTAGGTTGCAAATGTAGTTTCCAAGGACTATATATATATGTTTGACTGAGAGCTGTTAAACAGATGTGCTGCATCCTGACAAAATCAGCATCTATTCCCGTCTGTCTGCCCGGCTTACTCCTGGACTTGGAAAAAAAGAAACTCTACATTTTTTTCAGAGTCATCTTATAACAACCTAAGCACAGTGACATAAAACTAATAGACACATAGATCTTCAACCTCCCACCAAATTATTGGAAATCTTTAACGTTAAAGTTGATGGAAAGCTCTGCTCAGTAATGAATGAAGTGTTTAATTTCTGTGCTCTTATTGGCTGTGTTCCCTGACAAAAACAGATGTATTTTCAAAACAAGATAAAACATACAGTCCATCTTTGCAAAGAATGTAACAAATGGAACCGGACTTGTATCCTGGTAAATAATAGTGATGTCAAAAAAGTGATTAAGGCACTTCCCTGAATTATGCAACTCTTTTACCAATTCAGCCACTCTCACTTTCTCATATGTAATCTCTGCAGGTGACCTCAATCTACCCTGATTGTGAATCAGCCACAGACTGAAATCCTGAGCTGTGATTCATTTGCTTCTCTACAATCTGCCATCCTCTACTCTTACTATGGCAGAAACTTAAGAATGGGCACGCTATTGTTTTCCATATACTACATTTCTATATACTATGACCTTATCTATAAGAGTGGATAAAGTTGGTTTTGGCTTTCAAATTATCCGCTACACGGAATAGTTCTCGAACTGAAAAAAGATAAAACTAAATACAATATACACACACAATGAAAAGAACAATACACAGGCACAAAGAGAAAGAGACAGAAGGAAAGAAAAGCCCCCATATCCCAGAAAGAGCAAAAACTAAAATGATCTGTCAGCCCGGGTTCTCATAGATGTTACACAATTATTCAGTTCCAATGCTCTATATAGAGCCATTCAATGCAATATTTTTATTGCATCTTTAAGATGGAGATAGCTAACATCACTTAAATGAAGGCTGGATTTTTTGTATGTACAAAAAAATAGTTCTCAAAAGACTTACTTAAAATAGGAGCTGATTTGCACTGCAACGTGGAATACTAATGAATCGGGAAAAGATCTGTGATCCCAACACCGATGCTGGCAAAGGCAACAGGTCATGCTTTATAAAAGAACCGCTTCGGTTCCACACAGTGAGAGGTAGCAGAGGGGTTCCTGCCGTCTGAGCACCTCTTGTCTCAGTGAGATAGTGTGATGCCCTCCAGAATGTCAGCACAGAAGGATTACAGAACCCATCCTGCCAAAATGGTTGTTCTCATTAATGTGAGTAGCCTGGTTGCGGATTGACACAGTGAGATGTGAGACTTAAAACCAAGCACTTTTCCAAATGTCTCAAACATTTTTAAACAAAGCTGGGAAGAAAGGACTAAAACCGCTTTCTTCAGGAGCAGTCTGATTGTACAATGCAGGTAGTGATATTAATTAGCTAGAAAAGCCCTGGAGTGGGACTCTAAAAGTCCCCAGGTGTGTTCTAGCAGCAATAACAAGTTATTATCAATCTGTCTTGCTACATGATTGTGAAAGGTATTCATAAAACAGCTGCTTGGTTGTTTGCTGCTCAGAATCCTCAGCACAACCATGTCAAAACCTGTGTGATCTCGGAGGTTACCCAGCTCCTCACACACACGTGCTGCTGAGGGAAGAACGTTCCCGCTGCCAGAAAGGAGACGGCACAAGGAAATCTTGATTTCACTTTTTTTTTTCCAATGGAAAACATTAATTAGCATTTTTCTTTCTACAAAATAAAGTTACATGCTAACTCATTATGACAAACTGCAGCACAAATTGATTTTAATTAGGACATGAATATTTTAAAATTAATTTGCTGGATAGATCAACATTTCAAAGTAAAACCAGAAGTGCTGAACATCTGAGCAAAAATAAAATAGTTTTCTTAAGAGGATAATTATCCCTGCTTACTCTTTGAAATCTGGCTAACTTTTCACATAAAGTGGACAAATTCACTGAAATATGTTCATTTTAATAAATTAATTAGTATAATGTTTAGTTGACTATACGGCACAGGAAAAAGAAAACATGGTTATACTTAATCTATGTTTAATGATTTTGCATAAGTGCTGTCTGCAATTTCTAACTTCCTGAAAAGCAGGTCATTAAAAAGTGTCAGTTCAGTTTTTACAGGTGACTTCACAAGGGCAGTAGCCATTAAGAATCATCTCTTTTATATCTGTATGTAGAAAGTACCCACAGTAGTGTGCAATAACTGACACTCTGCAGAATACTGTCATGATTTTGTGGGCATTTTAAGGATAAAACTGAAAACGAACCATATGGTTAAAAGTGGACTGAATTTCAAAGGTGCAGAAAGGGGATGGACATTAGGGGGAGTTGAAGATACTCTTCACCCGTGAAAATTAACTCATTGCAATTTCTGTTATCTCCTGCACTTGTGTTTGGGTGTGCATGATTTTAGCTATTCCCAGACAGTGTAAATAAGGTTCCATGCATTAACTGGCTGTTTGAGCCTGTGTACCTGAGCTTTACCTTAACTAGTATCTACAGCTCCTGCTGAAAAAGGGTGCACGAAGGTGCCACCGACGTTGGGGGTATGGGAGGCTGAGCAGGAAGGAAAAGGAAAGCATTGGGTGGCTGATACATTTACAGCAGGTGTCTCATTCCATATTCATTCCAATACAGAGCAGCAGACCTGGTTTATTTATGAAAGCAGGAGCACATGGTATTACAAAAGGGTGACTATTTGCATTTTCCCTCCGAAGTAAAGATTTTCTTGCGATCCGAACGGCCGAAACAAGGTAGAAAGGCAGGGACCTTGTGATCGGTCCTGCTGCGAAGCCACAGAGGCAGGAAGGTGGGAAAGGAGGTGGGATTCGGGGGTCTCGGGCTCAGTACCTTGGTTGCAGAGGGCACCAAAGAATCCAGGCAGGCAATCGCAGTGTCCCGACACGTGGTGACAGGGCCCGCTGCTGTGCACGCACTGGGGGCACGGCTGGCTGCAGTGGTGTCCGTAAAAGCCAGGGGGACAGACTGGAGACAGAACAAAACAAGCCGTCGCAGGTTTTCAGATTTCTCATTGCTGAGAGCCTGGGAATTCTCACTCTGTCTTAATCCCAAGCCTGTATTTCTTAATTTATAAAACCACAATTTCGTGAGCAGCTGAAAGGATGAAGTCTGTTGCTTTATTTCTTGTCTCATAAAGTGTGAGGTCTGAGTAAAACTGCTCCTGTGGGTCAAACACTCCCACCATCCTACCTCATGTAAGTCCTCGGCTATTTAATAATAGAGCAGAGCTCTCTCAGCAGCCTCTCTCTCTCCAGACACTAATTTGAGGCTCTCCTGCCTGTTCCAGCTAAACTCTTCTACAAAACATGGGAGTTTAGGATGTTCAAGACCCCATAGCCCCCAGCAGATATGGTTAATAACAGGTATTCCAAGGCTTTTAAGCTGGCTAGGAGGGAAACGCTCGCACACGTGTACAGACAATAGAAGCTCAGAATGCCATTTCCTTTGGAAATTAAGCTAAGGAATAAGAGAAGGTATATTAGGAAACTCTCGATATTTTACATCTAGACAACTATTTCAAAAGCTGGTTTCTAAACATAACGGGTGCAATACTCGTGTTGGATGGGGACAGCCAGTTTATACATGCCATTGCAGGAGCAGCATCCACCAGTGATCAACAGAATCTAAAAATGGTAATTATGGTAACAGCATACAAAATCACCTAATTTGCATCAGTAATCACATCGGATAGCTGAGTAAACTTGTCAGGAACTGTGTGCCTAATTTGCTTAAAACCTGGATTGAAATTATTATAGAATTTGTACATAAGGTATAGTGCCAAGATTATGGCTCGGTATCTCTTACAAATGCGTATTGTCACTTCTAAGCACGTGTAGAATGAAAACCCACCCGCTGTCCAAACACTCGCTGCCATAGATAAGCACAAAGAAACATTAAATTGCAGTAAGTAACTGTAAAAATGACTTTATATGTTTTTATTTTTACTCCTGCAATTCTCTGTTCTATAGTTCTGGCTCACTGGTTACTTTATCATGCCCATTCTATTTTCTCACTGAATGAGAATTTTTCTCTTGGTTCTTACACTCACAGAGGGTGTCAGGTTCTTACACCACTGCAGATTTCCAGCTGAAACTTAGCTGACAGGTTTGTTGATGATGCATTAGCTATAAAACAACCTGGATCATTCCTGAAGACAGTTCTGCAGGTCTGAGAGTAATAAACTCCCCCGGTGTCTCATGTAATCCTGATTACACAGACAGACCAAGCTGGCTGAGTATCATCTTCACTACTCCCCTTTACAGGCTAAATTATGTTTCTAAATGAATTTTCAAGAGAGAACCAGGAATGATTCTGAGAGCAAATTCAGCAGGCTGAAGCTACCTTCAGCTACAGGGGTGTCTTCTTCACGAGGGAGTCTTGAGCTTGAATCTCACAGAAGAGGTGGGAGCCTCCAGAATCCCCCGGCCGTAATTCAGGAGAGGCATTTCAGCGACACAAGGCAATAGCAGCAGCATCCACAGAATCCCTCTGCTGTTCCCTCCGTGGGGAGGAAAATTTCTCCCCATTAGGTCCTCAGCAGATGTCCTCAGGGAGCAGCCTGATTGCTGCAGTTGCCTCTCGTAGCCTACATGCTATCAGCTGATAAAACTAAGCTGGGTTTGGTTGGGGTTTTTTTGTTTGGTTTTTTTTTTTGGTCTCAGCAAGGTCAGAAACTATTAACTTCTGGAAGTTTTGCACTCCTAGGGTTTCAAATTTGTAAAACAATTTCTTCCCCAATTCCCTGAAGCTCTGAGCACCACATTTTAGCCTTGGAGAGGGGTTTTACAGCTATATAGATATGCTGAAGCACCTGGAAATAGGGGTTTATAATGGAAATGCTTATAGGCCATTAACTACAGCAGTGCTAGAGGTCATTGTTATAATGGCTTTAAATAAAAACTGTCAGCTACAAATTATTTTTAGAGATGAGTGTGTTCTAGTGTCAAGTGAAACTGGTGAAATCAAAGGGGATATATGAACTGGGCCTGCAGAATGTCTTGCGGGAAGAACAAGAGCTGCTGCAGAAAAGACAGAGAAAACCATTTCTTGTTTACAGAGGGAGAGGGTTGTGTGTAGTTTGGATCAGTGAGTGGGGGTCCCCGGGGGCACACGCAGCTTCCCCGATAAAGCAAATGAGAGGATTTTTATCTGCTCGGAACATTTTAATATGTAACAGCAGAGCATCAGACAGGAGCTATTTCAGGCTGCTGTGTTTCTTTTTCTGGCATATAAGAAAGCATTGCCTTGTTATTTTGATAGCCAATGCTCATCCACCTGTTATTATGGGATGGGTCGTAGCTGACTGTTTAATAGGTAGCCTACAGTTTACATCTACTTAACTGTAGATCTATTTTTGCCCAGATCCTGCCAAGTTTTGTATGTAAAGGTGTTGCTTCTGCTTTCAGGTCACCTGCGACCTCCAGGTGCTGTGGAAGACCAGAAGAAGAAACACAGGGCACGACTCAATGCAGTAGAGTCTTGACTTCTTGATCAAGAAGCATTTTTCAGGCTGGCTTTTGCCCTTAGGAAGTCATGAGCTAAAGCAGCTCAGAAACGTGTGGCTCTCTCTGTCTGGTGTCATAAATGAGCATTTCTAGCTTCTGCCACCACATCTATGGAAAATCTTACTTCTCTGGCACAAGGGTCCTCTGTATCCTGGTGCGCAGTCACAGGTGCCATCCTCTGGGGAGCAGGATCCCCCGTTCTCACAGTTGCAGGAGATGGAGCAGTTTGGTCCCCAGCGGCCCTGGGTGCATGTATTGTCACAGTGGATGCCTAGAGACAGAAAGACACCCGTTAGGTTTCACATGGCTTACTCAAAGCTCATGGATCAAAGAAGTGTTTGGCTGGACTGATACCTCACAGTACATCACACAGCAAACAAGGGAGCCCGGAGAGGAAATAGCTCTCCTTTTATCTGCTTAATAAAGTGAAAATTAAGAAAACGCCACAGAGGTGAATTCCGTAGGTGTGAGTGGGCTCCTGTTCAGTCCTTAGCACCATTAAAGAATCTCTGCGTGTCATCCGAGAAATGAAGGTCAGGAATTGCTTTAAAGTCAGAAAATATCTCAAATAACTGGGCTGGAAATATGCAGTTGATTGAAGCCTGATTACTTAACTGTCGTGAATTGGGAGACCAAAGAAAAAAGAGAAAAATCAGGGTTCTGCAAAAAAATGTCAAGAATTTGGATTCCTGACCAAATGTAAATTCAGTTCTATGCTGTGTATTTTCTGGGCTAAAGTATATTTAGGAAAGTATACTTCCTGGGCTAAAAAACTGTGCTCTGGAGTATTATGCACAGACCTCACATCCACCCAGAGCTCCCCGAGTTCTGTGTTAATGAACCTGATGTAGCAAGTGGCCATATGTGGGCACAGGCTGATCATTTGCATGTTAAATGGAGACTGAGACCTGCCAATCCAGCTCCCAGTGATTCCCAGGGTCGTTGTTTGATATTTATTATTATGAAAAGCAAAGCCTGGAAACGCTGAAGGAAGTTCACAGCCAGAAAGCTTAACATGAGGTTTCTGGCATTGTTTCAACTGGTTTTGTTTTTTAACTGGCGACTTTTAAAAACAACCTTGTGCCACAGCTTGTCACATATAAATATAATCTAAGGATTTGATCGCGCACGCCGTTACTTGTCCGAGATGCTCTTACTCCACTGGGATAAGACAGTACGGATACCTGCAATTAGCAGGGCTATTTGCATGATCAAGGGCTCCTTGGATTGAAAAAAGGTTTGCAGGATCATGAACTAAGGGAGACATTAAGCACTGCCAGCTGCAGGGAGCGGCATTAGCAGCAGCACACTGTAGACCCTGATAGCAACAGGAAAAAAAAAAAAAAAAAAGAATCACAGGCTGGCCTGAAAATTTTCCTAACAACATTGTCACACCGGGTGCCTTACAACCGCGCCACCAAGATTTGATGGTATCCCCATGCCCCAGCCAGGCTTTGAACATGAAGATGTTCTTTATCGTCCATGCACATGTCCCCACTGCATAATGGGATAAATGCAGACGAGGGCCCTGAGAGCCCCAGCCTCAGCCAGCGGTTGGATTAGTGCCTCGCTAAGGAGAAATACAATCCCAAGTAATTTCCTCCACCTCTGATAACTTCATCTGGATGCTACAGGTACTGGACTGTATTTGTGAGGCTGTGATCTGTACAGTCACCAAACTTTGAGGATTACGAAATCAGCTAAAAGTCATTATAAACACACTTACAGTGCAGTTTCAAGTTGGTTTTATAAATCTCTGAAGTTAATATGGTAAGAAATACTGCAGAGCCAAAGTTTCCCTTTTCTGAAGATTAATCACACAATTATAATGTCCCTTCCTAGAAAATCTTAACTGAGACTGGCAAAAGTACAGTTTGAAATGGGGTTTCTAGTAATACATGATCATAGCTTTATTTATAAAGAGGCATGGTCCATGCAGTAGAGCTTAATAAAAAACACATTAAAATACAGTAAAAACATAATATAAGATCAATCCCTTAATATCTACGTAAATAAATCTGAAAAAAAAAAAAAGGAATGCATAAAGGAACAAGGAACATTTGTATTAGTAAAATCAAGAAAAACAATACTTTTAATACAGTCTTCCCTACTCCATTTGAAATCAAATATATCCTTGGATTACTTAAACAGTAAATGCTTTGTGAGTGCATTTATGTAATACATCTAGAGGAGCCTGTAATTAAAGTCATGCAATAAATCGTAAATAAATAAATACATTTCATATTTATACATAAATATATATGATCATTTATAGCTTTGAGAGTCTCAGCATGAGCTCCCAGAAATGAAATTCTGACACAAATGTAGAAAAATACGTGTTTTTTCCTCCTGACTGCAGTATTAAAAATACAATTCTCTCATTGTGAACGGGCTATTTATAAATGGAGACAATTAAACAGCATTATTTCTTGTCTCTTTTGGCAAAATTTGGGGAAGAATGACATTGACTCCCTTCTGTTGAAAGGTAGCTGCATTAGAATGCCAGGGCTGTTCTTTGCAGCAGCAAAGTCCTTCCTTTAGTAATGAATAATGAGGGATGTCTTCCCGCTCCTAACGAAGGCAATGAGTCATTGTGAAGCCAATTGTTGTAACAAAATGTAAAAGGGGGGGGACGGGAAACCTTCTAGAAGAGACTGACGCCCATTACAGCAGTTATTTATTTATAGCTTTTCAAGACAACCGAGAAGGTGCCGCAATCAATTTTTATTACTTTATATTACTCTCAGTTAATTCTCGTGGAAGACTTCATTTTTGGAGGCTCCTCCACACATTGAATTGCAAATGTAAATGAGAAGTTAAAATTGCATCTGGACAGGCACGTCTTATGGAATTGTGCTAAAAAACCCCCACCTTAATTTTACAATTCCCTAACTCAACAGCATATGGAGGGGGAGTCCAGCCCTCCCAGCTACTTTACAACCAGAGTCAGTGAACCAGCAAGCTCCTTTAACATAAAACTTATTTACTTAGGAACTTGCTGATGAACATTTTTGATAAGCAATTAGTTTTCAATTTCCAGAAACATAAAAAATGCTGAAGTCGACACATCTCTGTATTATCTCCTGTTACAACCACGGATTCCTAATTTATGAACAAATTCCTTGTTTCACAAGCACGATGTAGAAATTAGAAAGACAACTATCAGAAGAATAAGTCCTTGAAGCTGCAGGGAGCAGTTCTATACATAAACTCTATTGCCTACATACCAGGAAATTATCTTACTGCCTGAGGCTGTGGTTCACAATTGCAGATACTAGGATGAAATTACACATCGAAGACCTTCTTAAACAATGTTCTGGGGGTGAATTGTAAATGAAATTCACATGACTTACATAAAATTATAGTTATCCCCTGTACGTGGGCACCGGACATCAGTAAGTCAGAGCCACGGTAAGAGCAGAGTCTGCTGTGGCTTTTAATTTGGACTGGAAAAATTAACCACAAAACCTCCTTGTCCTGGAGTGGATTTGGGGTACTGGATTCCTGCAAACACTCTCTGCTCTCTAGTAGGATTTTCACTGCTGTTCCTTTGGAATTTCGCTGTACATGGAATTTCACTGACTGTCCCAGGGGTGTCTTCACATCCCCTTCCCACCCTGTCTCCCTTTCCACACACAGTGGGTAGGAAAAATAGTACTAAGCGCCTGAATTGCTGTTGTGTCTGCTGTGAAAAACACAATCTGGAAGGAACTTAACCCGCCAGAGAATCATGACTGCACTCTTTTAAGGGACACCTACACAGGGATCTCCTTAAGGGCCCTTCCAGGATATTTTACTACCAAGTGGCAAAGCAAGTGCTGTGTGGGACATCGGGGGTATCTGGCGTACCACGAGCACAGATTTGCTGAGGGTGAAGCGGTCGGGTTGTGCAGGGATCCTCCAATGCAGAGGTGAAGAGTGTATCTTGATAAAGGAAAGTGGCAAGGACAGAGGTAGAGGAGGAAGCATGTCCAGCAAGAGCTCTGGCTGATAGAAACTCATCAAGTCATGTATGCCGTAGGGTAATAATATAGATCATATATTCTAGCCTCGTTCTGCTGCATAGTGACTAGAAAAATGTGTATCTGGTGACTTGATATCATATAAACTTATATCATATGATATGTGATAGGATATAAGCCTTCAGCACCTAAAGGGGGCTTACAGGAGAGATGGGGAGGGAGGGACTACCAGGGAATGTAGTGATAAGATGAGGGGTAATGGTTTTAAACTGAAAGAGGGGAGATATAGATTAGATATTAGGAAGAAATTCTTTGCTGTGAGGGTGGTGAAACACTGGAACAGGCTGCCCCATCCCTGAAGGGGTTCAAGGCCAGGCTGGATGGGGCTTGGAGCAACCTGGTCTGGTGGGAGGTGTCCCTGCCCAGGGCAGGGGGGTTGGAACTGGATGATCTTTAAGGTCCCTTCCAACCCAAACCATTCTATGATGAGCTTGTGTCCGGTTTATCTGGAACAGCATTTTTACCAGATGAAGTTGTTTCTTTGTATTAAAATTTACAAATTGGGCTGTGAAAGACCAGCTAACATCCACACAACCATTCTGGAAGAGCAACAAGGAAAAGAAAAAGCAAAAAAAACCAGCCAAGGCATACAACTGGGATGTAAGGCACCTACTGAAGAGCTCCTTCATATACTGCTTCCATTAATAATCTTCAATGGCTCCAATGAAAAGTTTGTTGAAGTAACTGTATCACACTGAAGGACTTTGGAGAGTGAAATTCCTGAAAGGCAGACATAAGTAGAATTCCCTTTTTTCCCTTTCCAGCTTACTTGTGCAATTGCACTTGTGCTTGGGGATTAGGTCTCTAGCTCTTATTAAAGCCTGCCATTGTTTTTCTGCCTTGTGTCTAGATAGCTGGAAACTAATACTCCAAATGCAACAGAAGAGCAAAAATGGATGGAATAAATGAGAACCAGTGGCCTATTTTTGACCGCTGCTATCCCCTTGACAGTAGCCTCCTCAGCAGGGCCTGCATGCTGCCCAGCATCTAATTATTTTTCAGGGATGTGGGAATTTGATAAATTATAGGATGTAGCTCCCTTCCCCCCATGTACTTTAATTTTATATCTACCAGTGTACAACTGTAATTATTTCTCTGAATAAGATCTTCAGCTTTTTTTTTTCCCCCAATAGTCACAATCTAAAGACAGATGCAACATCGATTAGCAATGACAGGAATGATTTCAGCAGACATTTGAATCCAACACAAACATTGTGCTCTCCTCCACCTGTCTTTCAACATGACATGAAGTCATAATAATCTCTTATTTCTGGCATTTGAATAGCTTTGGAAAGAACGGCTTTTTATGCATAAATAGGAACTGGATTTATGCAGGCGATACAGGGGAGGCCTGAAGTTTGGTGAGTCATGACTGGCTTTGAGCTGGGATGCCTGGTAGCTTTTGTCTCTGGCACAACTCATTCTTAAGGGTGTTTTGTCTACGTATGGGCAAAACCACAGCGGCAGCAGTAGTGCTTCAATAGCAGAAAAGAGCCTGATGATTACAGCTGCAAGGCTATTTTAGATATGTAATTGCAAGAGGTGGGCCTGCAAACCCTTGATTGTACTGAAAAGAGGTATGGGGATGTGTCACTGAATGGGATCTCTAGAACGGACTGCTCCTGCGTGCGGTACCGTCCCTCCGGTCTCCGTCATGCAGGGCTGTCCCACCTGCAGTCATCCCTTCGGCAGCTGTAGGACATCTCCCACCAAGCCGTCAGCCCTGGCGAGGGGTTGTCCTGCCAGGATCGGGGCCAGAATCTTGCCTTGGCCTCCTAATTCATACATTGATTTCCTATAACGATTTCTATAATCATATGTTCATGTTTTCTTTAACCTTATTCTCTTTCCTCAGTGCTCATATTGCTGTTACACTTACGTTTCCCCTATAAATTCCATTTAAATCAGTTTTGTATTTGAAACTAGATCAGCGTGCTTTCCTAAGCAGTGAATATTTTACTGCTTCAGTCTATAAAATGTAAAAGAAAATTCAATAAGAACATAAGAAACAACTGTCCGATGAGCTCTGGATCAGCTGTTCAGAAGGTGTTATGACAGCGTATGAACTCGAGTTCATAAAGAATACTTGATGCTTTTCTATCACCTTTTGCATCTTCATATTTATTCCTTCAGGCAAAGCCTGAAGTGTTTGACTCAGATCCAGCCTGAAACACCACAGCACAATTCGTGACAGCTCAGCATTTAAGGATGCTGAAGAACGAGAAAATCTGCTCGGGGAGGGCAGCAGATAGAAGAAAACATAAAGGGATCGCTCATGAAATTAAATGGAAACATTAAGAATTGATGGCTGCTCATCCAGTCTGCAAATAAGCTATTTTTGTTTTTATATAGTGAAACTAATCAACAGAGATAACAGCAGCCACATTCACATTATCTATGAACTTTTGTGGTGTTCTCAAAATACTTCCCCAACTCTGAACTTTCTCTCGAACAGATGCGGTGGAGCCCTTGCCTACCTTGCTGAGCAATGCTCGCTGGGGGGCTTTGGAGGGACGACCCCTGTGGGTAACAAACCATCACTCTAAATGATAAGGTCCTAAATAATGAAGAATAAGCCTTTCCCTGCAGCCAGTGAAAAATTCTAAATTGTCTCTTCTCTCATCATTGCGTGTGCGATTTATGCACCCATTAATGTAAGTGTTTTTCTGAAAGTAATATACTTACAGGCTAATGCACCTCTGTGGAGCAGTAATCGTACCCCTATTTTTAATTATCTAGAGAAAACTCCAGATATGAATCATCCAACTCGGGGAATTTGTGCAATAAAAGCTTTTGAGGCAGGAGACCTACCTCACAAGAAATTGAGGAAGTCAAAATGTTTGCTAAAATTAGGGATCATCTGGTTCCCTTTGCTGCAGGATATTCCCCTGGGTGCAGTGCATCAGGGAGAAAAGTTGCCACTAAAAGGAAGGGCAGATCTTGCAGAAAATAGTACTAAAAGGAGTCAAGCCCCGTGCAGTCCTCCTTCCCCTTTGGGACCCTTCCTTCCTCCTACCTCCCAAGCTCTGGACGTGGTTTCAGGCCAAGAAGGAAGAGAAACCTGGGAAAGATCCAAGCAGACTTTTAGCAGATAAAGGGGAGGGAGGAACTTGTAAGTGGGAAAAACTGTATTTCTTTATTGCTGTCCTGGCATCAGCGTTCAAGCCCCCAAGCAAAGCCATGAGCTGTTGTACAACCAAACGTGCACAAGCCTTTGCGTGCTCTATAACGCTGACCGAAATTCAGTCGAATGGGAAGGAAGATATTTACACTGTTTGTCACTGCAAACATTACACCAGTAACACATATATACAGCATTTTAGCTTGCTGGCTGTTTACTGAATGATCTTTCCTTTTCCTTCTTTCCCACACAGCGTGCCAGCATCCAGTGTTTAGTCTGCTGAAACGTTCACAAATAATATTTCACCGCTTCTCGCCCACATTTATTTATAGGTGAAGGTATTGTACACACGGCCAGGCTTATATATAGAATGCCTCCATATTGAAATGGAGAATGGCTGAGTGTCTCTACCATCAAGTTTCATTTTTCAGAACCCATTAAATTAGCATAACCCAGCTATAATACCATCCAAGCTATGTCTTTTCGCAGAAATTTAAAAGCTGTCCTTTAATAAGTGAAAATAAAACCAAAAATAAATACAAAGATAAACGGACTTGTATCTCTTCTGTGTTTACAAGAGTGATGCTGCAGTCATGTGCATGCACACTTAAGTTTAGCTGTAGGCTTGCTGCAGGTTCTAATTATAGGCTGAGGGTCTGATCCAACTCCCACTAAATGAGTGGCAAAAATCCAACTGATTTCACAAAAGGTGAAATATGTACTAAATCTGGCACAGGACAAACACAACTAAACCTCACTTAGATGAAAATCTGGAGCCCCCTAGATAACTGCCAAGGAATGCCCAGACATAATTAATGTCAGGACATCAATGAAGTCTTTGATATAACTTCATAATTCATATTTTTGAAAATTAGCCCTATATCAGCAGGAACCATACTTAAAGGTTCTTGTCAAAGAGAGAATTTTTAAGCACAGCCTGACATTAAAATCTTATCAACTCACTTGAAATTAAGTCAATGAAAAATTAAAGCTAATTTCTAATAAGCTTATGCTACATTCATAGACTAAAGGGCGCTTGTCGGATCCGGAGAGTAACCATACCTTTTCATATGGAAAAGATTTTCACATTTGAAAAGCAGAGGCCAGAAGAGAGGCTAACATGCACCATTTTAGACTGACTCTAAAGATGTCTAGTTTTTCTGTCTGTTTAAAGCTAATGTAAGGATACAGAATAATCACAGAAATAAATTATTAATTTAAAAATCTGGGATAAGACTGCCAAAAGTGATAAGTGCAAAATATGGTTTTGATAATGGGATTAGACATCTAGAAAATGCATGTTTAATAGGAACTCACTATTGCTCCATTCTGATATTCTAGGCTTTGTATTAGAAACCACGAGAGTACGAAACAGTCTGATGTAAAAAAAAAAAAAAGCCAACCCACAACATTATAAATTCTAAAACACTGTTGATCTCTTCAGGTAAAAACTTGTAGGTGTATAAAACAAGACCTAGACTTTTTATGGTTTTAAAGATGTGTGGAGAAGTCAGCTACTGATTATAGTAGTATGTTCTTGGGGTTGATCTATTAATGACAATAGAATTATTTTGGCTTCAACTTAGTAGAGCCGAAGACAGGATCTGCCCCTAACTTATAAACTGGATACTGACGTAATGGAAGAAAAGTCATATTAATACAAATAAAATCCATTTGATGGAAAGGTTCATTTTTTTTAAATTCAAAGATATACCACCTTCTTGCAAAGAAGTCAGAAAACCTGAAGTTAAAAATACCTTAGAGCTCACCGTCAAAGTGGTCACTGTTTCTTCAAAATTCAAAAAGGCCTTCCCTTGAGTAACAGGCTTATCGCTTTTACTGAATTAATGTGTCCACAGGAGGGGAAAAACATGGTTCTGTGTTTGAGTGACAGTGCAGATGTCACTCGCAGCCTGCAAATTCTCACAAACGTGGAGTCTCATTCCTCAAAGCTCACCTTATCTGTGCCCAGCGACGATTCCTGACCCCATTAACTCGCTTCCACAGTCACGCGTGGAAATCCCTGCAACTCGAGTCCACCACAACTAGTGGACAATGCTTCTGGACATCATAAGAGACAATTAGGGTTTATGTTGCTGGCAACGTATGGAAATTATTGAGGTTGTAAAGGACAGTGAAATATATATTTTGATTTCCTGTATGTAACAGCAAAGAGGGAGGCTGGTCTTATGAGACAAGAATGAAGCCTGAAGGTAAAAAGTACTAATGCAATTACAAGATATTTCTTCCTTACCACCACGTATCATCTGCATACCTGTGTTTGCCATCCTGATTAATTATGGAAAATCTGTGAGGAGCTCTTTTAAAATTAACTATGGGATGGACACATCCATATTTTCCATCTTACATCTGCAGAGCATTCCATTTTCCCCATACCTTTTTGGGATGCTAAAATGCACTGACTGAACTTCAGATATTCAGAAAAGCTACCGAGTAGACAAGTTCAGGGGATAATTGAGATAACATCGCAACTGCAGCGTTCCATAAAAACCTGAGTGTGATACAAAATAAAAGGAAAGACAGAACCAAGATTCGGGTAAGACAGCATTTCAGATTAAAGGAATTCAGATAAACAGGATTTTAACTGACCTTAACATTTACAGAAATGGAATATATCCCCCTGTGGATCGCTTCCTATTTAATCCCACTGTAATATCTGAAAGGTTAACAAAATACACACTGCCACAATTAACTTGGAGCGCATCGACTCGTTACAGGGAGGAAATGAGCTTGCTGTGAGTCTCAGCCAGGCCTGTGGCTTTCCCTTCTGTAATCTCTTTGCGAGGGGGATGTCTGACTGTGACAATGGCCGGACTCGGGCCCTGGAGACGGGATGAGCGATGGCTGCGCCTGGCTCCCCAGGGAGCCCTGCTCATCTGGCTCCGGCCACACACACAGGGAGCACCTCCAGGAATCACAGGCCAGGCCAGAGGCTGTGGGCAGTTTAATTACTGAGGGTTGTACGGAGTGAAGCGGCTAAAGGCTGTGTGGTAATAACCAGTTGGTACCGTGAGGAAGCCATTTCCGCTAAGAAACATGCTGCCAGCGGCCACCTTGAGGAGAGAGGACCAGGCCGATGGGGCCTGCAGTTCAGTTTGCCAAACCCGAAAGGCTTAGCAGGAGCTGTGGCATGAGCATTCCACCTAACAGAGGAACGTTGTCTCCCCATGTTCTCCCCAGCTCCTGACCCACCCAGCGAGGCTTCCAGGGCACCCGTCCTTTTCTGTCTGGTTTCAGGTTATTTCTTAAGAGGAGCCTAGAACCATAGAATCATATGGGGTTGGAAGGGACCTCTGGAGATCATCTAGTCCAGCCCCCCTGATTCATTTATATTTGTCAGGTTATGTGAATGCAGCTCTGGTGCAAGCTGGAGAACTCCATCCAGCTCAAGGCTGAGCCCTTGTTGTTATTGCATCTGACATTTCCTTCATGTGGAGGAAAATTCAGCTCTGTGTTGCATCAGCAGGTCACAGATCCCATTTTGGCCAACATTTGACCAAGTGTCACTTGGCTTGTATCACATGAGAGCCTTTTGCCATAGTGGTTTTGGTCTTTTATGGACAAATATTATGTTTGCCATGCTATTTACAAAGCCATTGGTGATACGATGCGCCTGGGTACCTGGGTGGGTAATTTTCAGCACGAACGACAGGGTGCAATCAACTTGAGATCTCATCTAACTTCTGCCTTTGGCCTCACACGTGCAATTCCCCACTGAACTTAATTGAGACCGTATATGCATGTCTCTAAGCAACTTGTTGCCAGTGTGCTTATTTATGCATGCAGCTGGTTTGCACAGCTTTGTGATCTCCTGGCTGATGTGTGGGAATCTCTTCATCATCTTCCCCTCTACCAGGTACACTCAGCTCCTGAAAACTATCTTCCCCCAGCTGGTACACAAGGAAGGGCATGGTCCTGAATAAATCTCGATGGGTGGCAGTCATAACATAATTAAAGGATGGTAGACTGCTATTGACTTACATTGTGTGCTACTCCTTACATGCCTTTTTTCTTCTTTTCCCAGTCTTCCATCATGCTCCTACCACCTATCAGTCTCTGAAGGTTTATATCGGTAACAACTTGAAAACTACTTTAAAGAAATTGGGTTCAGTCTTCCCCTTGATCTTTACATAGAACATTGACATCAAGAGGGAGTCCCACGTGTGGGCTGAACATACAGAATAAGCTGTTTCTGATGAAGTTTTGTGGCTATTAGGATCAGAAAGCCACGCGAATTTTCTGTCTGGTGTGAGTGGGAAGGAAAACCTTCAGATGTTCCACGATCCTGAACTTTTCTGATCTTTTTCAGGCCATGCCTAATTAGTACCAAATTCAGAAAGCAAAAATTTAAGCCTGAATTATTTATCACGTCATATTTATAAAATGCACTGCAATACACACCATGGCCCAGTTCACAACAACTACAGATAAGATTAATCTTTCACCGATGCCATACAACTTAATATGAAAATATAATTATCTAGCTGAGGAGTTTCTTAAATTACATACTTTCAAACTAGTATGAGCAGAATTTATCCTTGTGTCTGGTGCTAAGCCAAGTGGAAAAAACACTGGAAGCAGAATTGACAAAACACATGTTGGCTCTGTCTGTCTATCAGCATCTCCAGTGCACACCTTACACGGTCCTGTCAACGTCTCAACTCCAACCTGGCCTCGAATACTAACATAGGATTTTCCTCCCTGCAGAAGGGAGTTCCAGAACTGCAGGAGCACAGTGCAGGATGAAGTGCTTAGTTTGCAGTAAGTCCCCTGCAAGTTAATATGCATTTATCCTGCCCAACATGGAAATTAAAAAAAAAAGAAGGATATCACAGGAATTATTCTTACCTTGGCTTGAGCAATTTGTATCTGCATTTGATGTACACTTACAGATGTGCATGGGAGTAAGTACAGAGTATTTCTTGCAAATTATTTTGAGAAAAAGCCACACCCTTAGGCTGCATTGTCTGCAAAGTACATTTTCTGCAGCTTCTTATGGAATGCTATAACCACACATGCAATAAACTTTTAAAGTAAGGGTGTATAAATATATCTCTTTAATTTACTGTACTTTTAAAAACCATTTACTCCCTTGAAGAAATTCACAATATCTACAGGAAAGCCTACCAACGTTTCTTTGATGATCAGCAATAATGCACAGTAGAGGTTTAAAGGCTGAGAGATGGATATATTGATGGTAAAGAGGCTCATAAGAAAAATGAATGCAGTCCAGTGAGTGAAGAACTCAAGCTGGAGGAGGGGCTATTAGTGAGCTTATAAAATGGATCTTCTTGTAGGAAAAATGCCCTTTTCAGAGGTGCACGCCCAGTATCTTTGAAAAGTAGCTTTGTTGTAAGCAGTGTGCAGAACCTCCTATTTTTGCATTTTAGTACACTCTAAAAAGATTTTTTCCATTGTTCATTCTAGGTATAATTTCATTGCTTTTGCTTCATGCTTCCAGGAGCTGAGCGGCTGTGGTGATGTTCTCTCCATTAGAAGTGGAGGGCATGCACTGGTTTAGAGCACAGATGAAGGGGTAAAGTGACAGTATCCCAAATGCTGGCTGCCCAATCGGCCTGCCTTGCTCCATGCATTCTTCCAACTTGTGCTTGTTTGAAAAACAATTACATTTCCCAAAGGAGTCAATACAAATGCATTTTGATTGTCAGTGCTACTGGTAGTTCTGCAGTTATGGGTAAAAATATAAGTTTATTTCCCTCCAGGGCCTCTACAGAGAGCTGAGGGAGATTAACCAGTATTTTTAGGGAGCTAAGTGTGAAATACTGGTTGGGTCAATAACGTGCTCCCTGCTGCTGTTATGCAGGTTGTCAAAAGCTGGCAAAGAGACAGATCAGTATGGAGTCAAGTGTAGGTCTGATTGTACCGAGATCTCCAGCCTGGACTCTTCGACTTCACTGAATATTCCTCTCTGCCTCCGTGTAATCACGAGAACTCTTTGTCAAACCAGCATTAACCTGCCCTCCGTAACTAGCCTTCTGTGTGACAAGAAGGCTGGGAAAATAGGAAAAGCCTAAATGGAGCAGCTGTAATGACTCTTAGGATTGAGGAAACACCTCCCTGCATCCCCAGGCGTGATGGTCCTGGGATTTACTGCTCCACAGCTGAACCCCCGTGGAAAGGGCTATTCAAGGAGAAAAACTCCACAGGATTTCCAGATGAACTGCATCCCTCACGAGGATTCTTTTTACAGAAGGCTAACATCTGCCTCCAGGTTTGGAGCCATCTTCATCTAATCTGAATACAAATTTAATGAATGCCAATTATTGTCATCATCATGAGTGATTTAAATATGGGTAAGTTCAGCTGATCTTGTCTCAAGCTATTATTCGAAAGTTTGCGGTCACAAGTCCAGTGCTGTACCTGATGCAACAGCAAAGCAAAACAACCCACCATACACACTCCCCAAACCCTAAAACAACAAAACCCCCAAGATTCACAAAGGTAATTGCTAATTTTACCTGTCCAGCCCGCAAGACAGCAGCAGTAGCCGGTGACAGGATCACACCCATCTGCATGGTTACAGTCACAACGTTCACTGCAATTAAGACCATATGTTCCATCCTTCAAAAAAAAAAAATAAAAGAGTCTCTCAGTAATCAGTTTTTTGTTCCAGAATGTGCAAAATCATCTATCATGTTCCTCTTAATGCTGAGTCGCATTTTTTTAAATTAACATACAGAGAAGATAGGAAAAACTCAGTGCTTAACATTTCTATACAGAACTAAATGAGGAATCACTTGAAAAAGCGATGTTCAAGAAAATGTGGATAACGTGGCAATCGCTCTGTTAAAATATAATGCAAAGTCTAATACATCTACTTGACTGCTAGAACCCCCATCTGTTATTTACACACGATTTCCTTCAGATGTCCACAGACAAAGTGAGGTACTGACCTACTGTACATTTAGAAGAGCAACGTGGACTCCGGTTTTAAAGGGGATGCAAGACCATCCCAGTTGTACTTACAGGACACGGCTGGTCACAGTAGTCCCCTTGCCACCCTGGTGAGCAGAGACAAAAGCCATCAGCTGGCCTGCAGGCTGCTCCGTTTGTGCAGTAGCACGTCTGGTTACAGTTAAGACCCCAACTGCCACTTGAACACGGAATAGAGCAATCCACTCCTTGCCAGCCTAAAGAAGCAAGAGAGAAACAGCATTTGAGATGTTTTCACAAAAACATAATAATAATGCAACATAGAGACAGCAAGAAAGGCAGCTTGCAAACTGCAGCTCTCTGATGTTAGGGTCAATTTCCTCCTGATCTTGGGATAAATTAAAACTGTCTTGGGGTCTAAACCAAATCCTTTAATTATGACCTCTCAACTTCATCTACTAGCATCTGGACATACAGAAAGGAGATATAGGTATCCCCTTGTTGGCTGTTACCAGATCAAGGTGTCTGGTGCCTCTCTGGGAACTGCCTGGGCAGCAAGACAGAGTGAAGTAAAGCCTGGCAGGCTGGAGACCTGCTGAGCAGTGAGAATGCAAGAAACTTGCTATTCAGTGCTGCCTGTTTCTTACCTCCTTTTTTCTTTTTTTTTTTTTTTTTTTGTTGAGAATGCTCTTTAATATAAAGAAGCTATTACACCTAAAAGAAGACCAAGGCCATCATTTCTAACCATTAAGGCTCAAATCTTAACTACCAGCCACACAATGCCTTTCATTACACTGCAGCTGTATGTAATGGAGTTGAGCAGTAACTCATGGTTTATACACCCTCATTAAATGGAGTTCTACAGTGATCCATTAATTCATGTTTGAAATGCCAGTTTTTATCGTTATTTGCCGCACTTCTGTTTTAGGGTTTATGTATGCCATACAGGCATAGCTCACGTTGGTATTCCGGGGGAAGGCACTGCTACACGGGGAACATAAGAGATGTTGTGCTCTGGAGTGGTACAAGACTTCTCAAGTGACAACTGGACGCATGAGTTATGGTCACACCCAGGCACATAAGGGAATCATGGACAAATGTATGGGAAGAAAAGAGGTTCGTCTTGCAGACAGCTTCTGGAGCAGGCAAAACCTCTTGTTTTCCCAGACAAAGGACCCCATGCCAGCTCAGAAGACAGAGGATCCCTGTGCATGGCTGGGGTGTCACAGCAAGGACGGGGAGCTGAGGAGGTAACAAGGGCCAACAGCTCACAGTCCCCAAGTGTAGGGTTGGCAGCAGGGACAGGCTGGGACCCAGAGCACCAGCAAAGCCTGTGGGAAAGATGGATGAGTCCAAGGTTGAGATGAGCAGGCAGTCTGCAAGTCAGGGTCAAGTCTGATGAGGAAAGCCAGGGCTGGGCACATCCCAGTGCAAGGGGCTAAAGAAAAGATGGGCAGGAGGTTTCCCCTGCTCCCTTTCCCCTGCTCCCTTGCCCAGTTGTGTCACTCCAGGCATGGAGGGGAGAACAGGGGCTTTTGAGTCCTGGAGAAATGGGGCAGCAAAGTGATAGAGAAAAAAACCCCAACAGTCCGGGGATTGCTTTGCATTTGATTTAGAGAGGAGCTGTGGCTCTGCCAGCACACTTAGTTCTGTGACCTGTTCTTGCAGCGGAGCAGTTAAGCCTGGCCCCTGCTCAGGGCAGAGACAAAACATACAGTCAAGCCCCTGTTGAGTTCTGATACTCGGACAGACTGTTGAATTACCGCAGGCACAAGAAAATAGTGGAGTTAGTGACTGCACAGCTGTGCCACTTTAAAGGGAGAGAAGCATTGATGCCAAATTGCAGACAATTGTTAAATCTGAATTTAGTTTACCTTCTTTGCAATAGCACAGACCATCCACGGGGGAACATGCACCATCGTTTTTGCAATTACAAACGGATGAGCAATTGGTTCCGTAGGTCCCTGCCATGCAGGTAAAGGTGCAGTCGTCTCCCTGCAAACCAAAAAAAGTCAAGAGTCAGCTAAAGAAATCTGAATTGCAGGAAATTCCCCTCTCTGCACAGGGAGGCTTTCTTTTTCCAAACAGTGAACAGAATGTTATGAGTTGATTGCTGAGTCTTCGGCACTTGAGCAGTCACTGCTGCTTCCCATGATTATGATGCAATTAGTGCTTTGATTGACTTGGAGGAAAGGGACAAGTTTCTGGCATTCATTCAGCAGGAGGTGGGGAAGTTACAAAAACAAACCTCCTAGAACAGATGTTAGATCATTAAGCAAAACATCACTTAGGAAACACTAATCACAAAATATACAGTCTGAAACCATGCAAAGATTGCTCTGCGTTTCTTGGAAAATATATTCTAAGAATAGGGCTGTTAAAAGGCTAAGGGATCATGTACGTGCTCATCTTCCACAGGCTGGCAGAGAGGAAAACTACATGGCAGGTGCATTAGACCTTTTTGATGTGTAACTGGTACCTGCATTTGTTTCCAATTAATTTTCATGAGGATGTGGCTTCAGGAAGGATGCTGAACAAGAAGTGATGCATGTGTCAGCGAGGAGGAACACAGAGCAGAACAGAGAAACAGACAGTCTCTGTCCTAGTTCTGCTTTAGGTGTGGGAAAAGTGAGGGAAAGGAGAGTAAATACTTATAAGTTACAGAAATACAGTATATTTCAATAGTAAACTATGGTACGCTGTATGCACTGATTACCTTATGTGACTGAAAGGAGAGACACACTTCTTAAAATGTGGTTTATCTGATGCAACAAGTCAGTTAAAATGAAAGCATAATCCCTTTAAACCTATTTACTAAGTCTCAAGGTCTGGTCAATATATGTTAGCATATATGAGGTATTTTTCCTTCTTTTTCTTCTATGCGTAGTCCCAACTTTCACATCACAAATTAGCTCTGAAATTTAATTCCTCAGTGAGTCAAACTTCAATAATTTAGTTCTGTGTCAGAGGAAGCTATACTACTTCAAAGTTAAACGGTAACTACATTGCACAGTGTGACCTACACCATAGCTCAGGGGAAAAGATACTGGTCAAAACGTATTTTTGCAGGTGAGAGGCTTCGCTGTTTGACAGGGGGATCCATTTATCAGGACATAAATGCACAAAATGTCAGCTTCCCTATGCCACGCAAAGTACCTCCAGCAGCCTGTATATCACAGCATCAGACACTGAGACAGTAAAAGGAAATATGAACAGATTTCTGAGCACCATAAACCCCCATATGCTTGCTGTAGCAGTTCTGCCTAGCACCAGTGTGACTCATCCTATTTTATACCCAAAACTTTGTCTTAGAGGGAAGTAAAAGAAACGGTTAAAATAGTTAAAATACACACCATTCGGAAGTAAATCCTATGAGTCTCTGCGTTTGTAAAAGATGCTGTCTTTGACCTTGGTGGAGTAAAACAAGCTCCCCCTGAAAAGGCCTGGCAGGGAAAGGTGCTGTTGTGGCAGCCAGAAAATCCAAAGCGTGCTGCCCCTCATTACCCTGCCAGCACGGGCACGGAAGGAGCTACGGCAACCCGGAGCCCAGCCGGCCGGCAGAGGGGCATTCAGTCTCCACGCCTAATCACTCCTCTGCCTTTCTCCCGCATGGGACAATTAGACAGCCAATTAGTGCCACTTAGAAAGCCGTATCTCGTGTGAATGAAAACTCCCAACTCATTTCATGTACAACACAGAACTGCTGGTACCGCTAATAATTTCTATGACAACTGACCTTATCTGGATTTGAACTAGTGATCCAGAAGTAAAAGAAAATTCCTTTGAAAAGGAAAAGTAGAACAGAGCGACGTGGAGCTAAAACATCCCCCTGGGAACCAGATGAACTAAACCAGCATCTGGGCCATGGGTGGAAGCAGGATGCGGACCCCCCAGTTGTGATGGCAGATCAGCTCGGGCGATGCGGTAAGTTCTCCCTGGCCGTGGGCACTATAGGCTGGTGAGGATTCTCCGGTTTTCCATAGGTTTGCTCTGCGGGGAGGGCAGTCAGGCACAGACACCCTGGGTATCCCAAAGAAAAGGGACTGTGTGAAGGTGAACACCAGTCTGTTTCATCTATATTCAACATGCCTTTCAGTTTTGGCATTTAATTTAATGTACTATACTTTATGGACTAACAAAGGTTGGTCATTCTGGCTGTCCACCTTATATACGCTTACTTTGCAAACAAACCTTAGCTGGAGAAATAACTGGCTTAATGAGATTTCTATCCCTGGGTTTGACAAGCGAGACCTTCGGAGCTCTCTGAGTGACAACTGCCAAATGCACTTAACTTCTTAATTACATAAGAGGAAAATGCACTTGAACTATAGCACCGGCTCTAAGATTTTATTAATTATAAATGCACAACCCGTTATTAACATTTTGAACTTGATTTGGGAGAATGACCTATGAAATTAAATGCATTCAGGTACTGTTAAAGTTATGTAAATTCCACCTCCCTCTCACCACCTGCCCAAGTGAATAATGCCGCGGTATGCGTCTATCCAGTTGTTAATGAGTTATATATTCTATTAAACTGATTTCAAATGTTGTGTATTGAATCTTTGCTCTTGCAATATGGTACTTTATAATTCTATCCTATTTAGTAAAATTAATCAACAGCTGTGCTCCTTATGTTGATTATTCTTTTTTCTATTAAGATCGGGAGGTTAATGAGAGTAGTGAAATGCCTGGATGTGGTATACATGATAGGAAGCAGTAACTAATTCAATCAAACATATACCCCTGAAAATGTTAAAGCTATATTAAGAAATCCAGCTATAAATAACTTGGTATTTTACATCTCTATTTCCCAAGTCAGAGTGATTCATATGGACATCACAAAACTTTCACAAGCGCTTCATTTTCTTCATCAAGGCCCAGCTTACCAAAATATACTCCTGAAGCCTATCCAGTGTATTATTTCCTAATTTCAGGGATCAAATCTGACTCATAATCAATGGAAAAACTCTCCAGTAAACGTCCCACTCCGTGTGTCCCTGCCCCCTGCTCTGCACAGCACCTGCCCCAGGACAACCACGGACCGGGGGTCCCACATCTTCACAAGCTGCTCAGAACCTCACACGAGTGAGCCTTTTTTATTTTCAATTCCAAATCTGATGGGAGTATCCCAACATAGCAAAAATACAGGTGGGGAATCTGCGATCCCCGGGACCCTCAAAAGTCAGTTTTAAATCAAAATGAACGGTGATAATATGTAACTAACACCACCTGTATGACCTTCCATACCTTTAGGTACTTCAGAAATACTCACTAATTGTTGCTGAGACTAAATGACAGACCTTTCTAGCACCACGAGAGGTTTGGGAATAGAATTCTTGTTATTGTTAATTCTCCCCTATGTATTGAGGGTTAGGTCCAAGGAACCAAACTCCATTAATAACTCAGGCTGCCAGCTCACATCCATCAGCATCAAATATTAATAGACTCAGGAGGACCAGAGCATACATCTTTCCGGATGGCAGTCAATAATACGTCTTGTTTCTGTTCAGGGAAAGGGGAAGAATTTCTTCCGCAAAAAATATGATTGTACAATATTAGTAGAGCTGAAAGACACACTGCTGCCTCCGGTGTTGGCTCCATTAACAAACTCTGGACACTTCAGGAAGTGTTTTCCCTGGATTAATGTTGCCCTAACAGATTAGATTTCTTGTTTCTGTTAAAAATAGATTCCTGCTGTAAACAATGACCTTTTAAAATCCTTCTCCGCTGTTCAATAGAAAGATTTGCATTTATTCTCGTACATTTTGGATCAGGCCTTTAAATCCATGAAATGCATTTTCAAAGGGAAAAAAAAGGGCAACCCAGACCATACGGGGAGTTAATAACCCAGCAATGGTCCACAACACCCAGCAAAGTCTAGACCCATACCTGGTCTGCCTCAAAGTTTGGCTATTAAAGGATATGAAATCAAGAATTTCAGAAGTTGCTATAACCTACGGGAATAAATTTGCCTTGGAGAGCTAAAGCCTGGTTCCACTGAAGGCAGTGACAAAACAGAAAATCAATTTGTCAAGGCCTCTGCAATGCAGAAGACAAACAGGGCTGTTACTGAACTTGGCCTCAAGTTTGCATGATAAGGACCTATGTGACAGCTTTGTTTGAGTATTCTTAAACTTTAATCTGTCAAGGTGCTGAAAACCCTCAACTCCTGTGCAGATTAGGGGCGACCGACGATACCGAAAGGCAACATCTTTGAGCCTTTGGTCATCTGCAGCCTGACTCCCCCTGATGGGAGATTTTTAACATGGTATCTGATTTCCTCCCTCTCTCCCTCCTCGCCTGTTTTTTTGTGTGCCAGACGAATTAGAGGCGCAGCCCCTGTCACCAGCAGCGGGGAAACCCAGCGCCAGGCTTTCTACAGAAAAGGGGAGGGTGCAGTGCCATACCTGGGTAACGATAAACAGATCAGAAAGACAAAACGAGGTGCTGTTTGTACCTGATGTCTGCTGTCCAGATAAGCTGCTTGGTATGGGTTTAGCATGTAACAGTATATATTTAAACGTAGACACATTCCGTGGCACACCAGCGTGCCGGTACACGGTGCCCATGCACTGATGCAGACCGCAGATACAGTTCTGTCTATTTACTTATTTAATTGTGACATTTACAATTAACCCAGAGTGGTTCTCCACAAACATTCCCTCAAGGTAAACATATGGTATCCAGCAACGCAAATCGTCAGAACAAACTAATTTCCCTAATGGTGTTCCAGTGGAAATTAATGTGCTCTTCATAAGCTTATTAGCAGCAGGAGGAAACTTTGCACCTTTACTGGTCTTCTCCTCCACCCTAGACTCAATTTATTCATGACCTTACTGTATGGCATCTTTACTTTTCCAGACATAATGATGTCCTCTGGCAGAATTCCTTTCCCCTCTGGGTGCTACTAATTACTCCCTGCAGATGCTATTATTGGTGCTAATGACAAAAAGCAGAAAAAAGGTTGGGGAAGGATCTTGTGCCCCGAACGAGCCAAGTGTTCCGTTCGCAGGTAATCGCTGTTACTAAGAACTGACAAGTGTTCCTTTACCCACTCTGTAACGTTACACGATGTAGCTGTGCTAGGGTTTGATATACATCAAAAAGGGCACAAGGAAACCCCCCCATGACCTTACTCAGTCGCCTTCTCCCTTTGCCCTTTTTATGGGAAAGGATGGGTAAGGTGGAAAGGATGAGAAAGAGCTTTCTTGTGTTTAAAATGTGACTTGGTGGCTCACGACTCGCCCAAAGGCCCAGCCATTGGCAGGCCTGAATCCCCAAGTCTTTCAGGAAATCGTAAGGCGCTTCCAACAGCCATCTGCAAAGCTTTCCCCAGTCTGCCCCTCAGTGCCACCAGTGTCCTCTGAGGATACTGTGAAACCTGGGTGTACCATAAGGACCAAGCGCAGCCACCCTTGGGAGTGGGAAGAACTTGCCGCCTTGCTTCCTCTAATCTTACAAGGATTTACAAACAGCTACGAGTGGATGTCAGCATTTTCTTTCACCTCTGAATTTGTGCTAATATGCTAATTCATACAGTAAATTTCACAGTAAATGCCACGTTCAGAATTAGTCAGCCTGATAATAATAATTCTTAAATATGGTGTTTGAACAAAAGTATTCAGTAAAACATGCACACGAACAAAATGGAAACTCTGTTATGAAGAGAGTAGTAAGTAAAATTATTACAAATAATTTCGATTTTAAGTACTTACAGCACTTTATTAAGTACTATTTAATTTCATTTTACTGGGTATAGCCACAGCATTCGTTACAGAAAAGCAAAGCAGGGAGCACTGATTGTGAGGGGAGTAAAATTTACCGCAAAATAACTGTGGTTTTCTATTTACCAAATTGTCTTTGCAAAATCTGGCTGAGCTTTGTGGATTCCTGTTTTATAAACCCAAATATATTTGCTCTGGCCTGCTACGGGTGTAACACGTGTTAATCCCTCAGTAAGGCCACAGAAGAACCCGGGCCACGTTCTCATTTCTGACCTGCTGGGGCCCTAGAGCTTCGCATTCTCCCCTCTGGACTTTTCTCCCTCTCGTTGCACAGCCCCACAACTGATCCGAGATACATTAACAGTGTATTTGCACTATTTCTATTTAAAAACCAGGAGTACTTATCCTATGGCCCTGGGGCTGATGGGGCTTCAAAGTGACAATCATCCATCCATCTTGCCAGAAGGGACTGTCCCCATCGCGTTGAGCAGGCACCTGGGAAGCCTTTGGCCACAGCTTAGAAAAGCCTTGGATTAGGATATGGCTACCTGGGGCATAATTCGTACCTACCAGGACTGGAGAACTTGTGCAGCCTTTCAGCTGGCCACCACACAGGCACACGTAGGGCTCAAATTATCTCCACAGAGCTCGTGGTTTCCAGCCCAGTAAATCCCAGCTGCGAGGGATTTACCCTGCAGGATCCAAGGATCTGTGCATCTAAGGAGTCAGGCATCGCACACTGGCTCAGTATTCTTTCAAACTGGGAATCTGAGGCTTGGACCTGGTGGTGTCCTGCCTGAAGGCGTGTAACTCATGGGAAAGGGGTAACGGAGGTGAGCTGCCCTG
Source organism: Gallinago undulata (assembly GCA_026546715.1). Classification (NCBI taxonomy): domain Eukaryota; kingdom Metazoa; phylum Chordata; class Aves; order Charadriiformes; family Scolopacidae; genus Gallinago; species Gallinago undulata. Next base: position 39,162,579 of record JAOTQQ010000071.1, read on the forward strand.
GATGCCCTCGTTCCAGGCACCAAGAGGGCTTTTTCCATGTGCATCCTCCGTGTGATCCGCACACACAAATCCCACCCGGGCAAACTGACAGACACTGTGTATGCAAGATTGGGCTCAGCTTTCAAAGTGCAGGGTGCACAGAATCTCACCACCCTCCTGTCCTCCAGCATCTTACTTCCAACGTGCGTCATGCAAAAGGAACAATGCTCTGGGCACAATAAAACTGATGAAAAATTGGAGCAGTACTTCCTAAGAATAAAGGCAGCAAATTCTAGCTTTGCAAGGGTTTTGTTTTGCCTCCATGAAATCAAGTGAAAACAAATATAAACAAAACTTTCATGAGAAAAATTGGATTTTGCATATTAAAACTCAGCAAACCTGAGTTGGATTTCTGTCAGTGAGCACCATAATCCCCCTCACCACCAGGGAATAGCTTTCTATTTTGCTCTAAAAATATGCCCAATATCAGTCAGTTATCTGCAATTAGAAAAATCCATTCCTACTGTTCAAGCCACCTAAATATGGGTGTTAAAAAAAAAGAAAGATAATTCAATAAAGAGAGCAGGGAAGAGATAGCACCCTCCCCCCTGCTTCCCGTAAATCAGTGTAGCACTGTTGCTGGGAAAAAAAAATCTAGACTAACTTTACAACACTTGAATATCTGCCTGGTTTAGTATTTAGGCCTTAACTGCAGAGCACTTTAGTGTCAGCGAGGCAATGAATACAGCATCATATAATTAAATGTATTCAGAAGGAAAGTAGTATGGAGAGTAAAAAAAGACGATCATCAACCTCTGAACAAGATTTTTTTTTTATACAGTCAGCACTTTTCTCCTAATAAAATATCACAAACCACATTTATCCAGGAGGGACCTCTCCAAAAATAGGAGATTGGATTTAGACTGGGTAAAACAACTCCTACATCATTTCCTGGGGACATTTCATCTGGTGAGACGGTGCGTGGCACCTGCGAGGGCAGCCTCCCACGGGCAGCCTGTAATGGGGTACAAGCATCACGGCCGTGAGCAGTTCACACAACACGGTGGAGGTCGGCGTTCCGCTAAATGGGATGGGTGTGCAGCGTATGCAGTTGGCTGTATAAAGGCAAGACACAAAACCAAACTCCTAATTCTGTTCACAGTAGAGGTGGGGAGCTTGTTGATGGAGCAGGTTATTTCAGGTGGAAATAAAACCATCTGTAATACCCGGGTTTACATCGCGTTCGTGGGGAGGTCAATCGTGTCTACATCAGGAGGATTACTGATATACATTATGGGGCCAGCTGGATAACCAACTCATCTGTGTAGTTAAAGCAATTTGAACCTGGAATAGGACCACTGCAGATTTATTCAGGTGAAGCAGGGAGTAAACTCTCAGAACATTTTAAACTTAACTCTGGGGAAGCTATAGAGTCAAACATCTGTAGGGCTCTTTGCTGTTACTATGATCGACTTTGATCGGCTGCTATTCTAAAATGCTCCAAAAAACAATGGCCATATCACAATTCAATGTTCCAAAAGCTAAAATGGCCCAGGCAAAAAGTACATTATTTCAAGTTAGTGGAAAGTATTTACATGCCTGAGAGTATATACTTGGTACACGAGCTCTTCATGATGTACTCAAGAAGCTACTTGTGTCCCAACTGTGGGACAGAAGTTAGCTAAGTATGGCAAAAATACTAAAGCACAGACCTTGAATACTACTGGTGAAGACAGAAAAAAACCCACTGTGTTCCTCTGTTTGTTTTTTTTTTTTTTTTTAAATGGAGGCATCTGAATTGGAGTTATTACTATGATAAAAGAAAGATTTTAACACACTATGTGCAGTTCCATCATTCTCTTTCCCAATTTGGGCAGAATAGATCAGTGGCCAACAGAAGCCTAAGCCGCTTAGAAATCCAGAGAAGCATTTCAGTGCAGTGCTGTGTACTTCAAAGTGAGAACTCAGAGCTGGCTAGCACAATTCTGCACCAGCTATTTTATGGGATTGTCTTTGTCTGGAAATTAGAGATGGTTTCTGCTCTGTCCACATTGCCTGAGTGGCACAGTCCACCATCTACCTTCTAGAACAATTGTGGCTTCCTGACTTTTTTGCAATAAGAAATTTGGGCTCAGGCTGACAATTCTGAACAGTTCTGCAAAAGGGACATTGCAAAACCAGGAAATAAAAGGTATCATTTATACGCTCAGCCTCTATGACATCCTGTGGCAAGAAGATCCACAGTTTAATTATAAATACAAAGGAGAAAAATTATCTTTATTTGTTTGCTTCAAATCCACTGCCTGATTTTTAATTGGGAAACTTCTTATACTGCAATAAATAGCCAAGACACACTCCTTTTTCCCCTTCCCCCTTGGTGTGAAAGCCCTCTCACATACCTACCCTTGGTGACCCCTTTTCTAAGCAAAATCATCCCACTCTTTTATTCTCATTTTATGGGAGCCATTTCACAATTTAATTACGCATTCTGTGAAAAGCACTATCTTTGTCTTTAAACCTGCTGTGCAATCATTTAATTGGTTGCCCCTTGTTTCTGTGTTATTAGAAATAGTAAATAACCACTCCTTGTTCATGTTCTATGCACTATCCACAGTTCCATAGATCACTATCGTATCCCCCCTCAGCCATCTGTTTTCTGAACTGAGTTCTAGCTTATCAAGTCACTTTTTGTATAGAAGCTGTTCCATATAAAAGATGATCTTTGTCACCTTTCACTACTTCCATTATATCCTTTGTAAGCAGGAATCAGCCAAACTGTACGCAGCAATTTGAGATTGAGATATATTATGGATTTACACAATACCACAAAAATGTATTTTCCATCCTGTTTCGTTGTCTTCCTGATTATTCCAACTATTCTGTCAGGTGCACTGGATTCATTTGGTTTTTGACTGGTGCCGGGCACTTATTTGTGTTTTTCAGAAAACTATCCACTGTGATTGCCTGATCTCTTTCCCC
>JAOTQQ010000071.1:39165636-39181531 GCA_026546715.1 Gallinago undulata
TGGTTTTTGACTGGTGCCGGGCACTTATTTGTGTTTTTCAGAAAACTATCCACTGTGATTGCCTGATCTCTTTCCCCGAATGGTAGGAATTAAATTAGAACTCACCCTTTGTGTATTTACTTCACATTATTTTCCTCTCGTCTGCTGCTCTGTATTTTTGAACACCGAATTTAAACCTACCCACTCGTTCAGTAACATAAAACCTTTCTATTATCTATATTTGACAATCCCAATGGTTTTGCGCTATTTGCAAACTTTCTTTTAGAATTCTCCTAGAGCTTTACTATACAATTAAGGATAATGTCCAAGCACAGTCTCAAATCTCAACTTCCCTACCAGGCACTCTCTGCACTCACCAGTGTGGTCACTGCTGAGACCTGCACCTTTCTGCAGCAGAAGCCACCAAAGGAGTTCAGAAGGACAGTGTGTGCCTGAGCTCTCGTTCTCACCCCCTGGATGGAGTGAGTCCAGGAGTGAAACATGCTGTACACAGCAGGTATCCTCCGCTGGTCCCCGGCTAACAGCACTGAAGCCATGAAGCAGCATCCAGAAGTGGATGGAAAATAGGCAGGAATAGGGCTGATGATGCCACCACCCACAGTTGACCTTGGTTCTGAGCTGCACGATCTGCAGGTGAAAGGGTCAAAGCAAAACAGGAAAGCATCCAAGAAAGAAAAGGTATGTCTAATGGGGTTTGTAATGTACTGTCTGAAGAGCTGGTAAATAATCTCCAACCACACACAGGCAGATAAATAACTTTCACAGGTATTCCTAAATCCAAAAACCCTCAGCTAAAGAGTTCAAGAGCTGGTAAAACTGCAGTTGTTCTTTGGCATAAGAGAACACGCCAGGATTTTCCATCTATACATGTCTGATTGTAAAGGATAAAGTCTTTTCCTTTGACAGTGTAGTTAGACAGAAAACAAAATGAAAAACTAACCTGTAACTTAAATCCTATACTTAGGTGGCCTTAATGAAGTCAGTTTGCAATTTGAATTACCAGGAGAGTCACCTACTACCACATTTATGCATAGACCCACAGACAGCGTGGATAAAGATATATACATTTAGAAGCTTAATAGATGAAAAGAGACACTGCTATTGGCAAGCAGTTTATTCCTCTGCAAAATTCAGATCAAATAACTCAGTCTGAGCAGAATATTGAGCTCCACTGATTCTGAATGAGGCTACAGGAATGGAAATGCAATTTGACATAGCCACATTGCCAATTAAGGATAAAATACAGGAAATATGTCAACTAGCAACAAAGGCAGAGGCATTCAGGCCTTCTATATGATGTTGGTTCCTTTGGACCCACTTAGGAAAACTTTGGAGTTATTCAGATAAATAAAACTGCAGCAGAGCCCAGAAGTAAAAGTAAATATAAGAAGAAAAAGGAGGAGACCTGGGACTTGCCCCGCAGAATTCTTATCAAATTATAGACAGTGTGACTGAATAAGTTCTCGTTAGTAGAGGCAGTCACTGAGACAAACTCTCCACTCTTATGTATTTGGGACAATCCTACCAAAGTTGGCAGTTGTGTTCAGGTAAACTTGGGCTGACAAAGTAGAATTTGAGCTGTCACAGACAATTTCTGGAGCTTGTACATTGACAAGAGAGCGAGCAAACAGAACGAAATAGAAGGAGTTCATAAAAAGATCTGAAAAATTCCATTGAATTCAAAGAAAGGGATGCAGTTTCCACAACTGAGGGAGACCCACTGTGTCTGGTGCATCCGGTGACCCTGTTAAATACTCCGGTACAATAGTTCACCTGCTCAAAAGCACACAACAAATGCCCTGGAGTGAGAGAAGACCCTTCATTATGGCTCATGCAGCCAGGCACCGACACGAACGCTGTCAGGGCTTAGGAAAACACAGGCTCCTAAACGCCGTGGCTGCTGGAGCTCCAGCAGATATGTCTAATTGGTCAATACGAGCTCCGGGGGGAGAACACCAACAAGCCTAATAGGCAGCAAGCACCTGGTTCATTGATATAAAAATCTATAGGGGAGCGGCTTAGTCTGAAAGCCTGGGAATACACAGGTGGCTGCCCTATAATGATCTTCCCTGTTGGGATCTGAATGTAGAATATCTTCTCCTGTCATGCAGCAGAGCCAGAAGAATCCATCTGTGAGTCGTTATACTGGATTTAGCCCGCATCCGGTTTCTTTGCATTGAGGTGATGTTCATTGTTTCCTGGTCTCCGTGTGGCAGGGCCAGCTCAGAACTGGATCAGCTTTTCAGAAAGGCACCTGCCATTTAAGAGAGCTACAGGACAATTTGGGTGACCTGAAATTCTTACGAAGGGTGCTCTTCCGAAAGCTCTGAGTACCCGTGCTGCTTGTCCCCAGAAAGAGTCCTACAGGGACTTTGCAATGGATGATGCTCCCATGCCACCAAGCTTGACCCAAAGCAATGGTTTGTGAAGGTAAAATGGTAAAATGGCTCAGTCTGCCAGCAAATCTGCCAGTTACTGCTGATCGAAATGGGGTTTGAGATGTACATACTGATCCACAGGGAGCTGGACTGAGACCAAAGTCATTTCATGCAGGCCACTGCACAGCCAAGAGAAGATAATTTTTGATCTGTACTGACCTGGCCTGGTTCAGACCTAGTAGCCTAGGGAGGCAAAACTGTATAGGCTGTTATTAGTCCCAATGGCCTAAAAAAAAAAAAAAAAAAAAGTACAGCCATTTTACACACATAAATATGTACTTTTGCATGCATAGAAAAGTGGGTAAGAAAATTCAGAGGTCATCAATGAAAAGGGATATCAAGATGCAACTCAGAGGTAAATTTCTTCTGGTCTATGAAAATGCAAAAAATCTTACAGGTAAAGATGACTCCTGACCAGCTCTATTTACGTGAGGAATGTACCAAAACATGGGCACGAGATGTTTTGATTTACGTTAATAAGCTCCTACCTTCCAACATGCAGCCCAGCTGACAGAAAAACTTCGTACAGCTGAAGTGACATTTCTTTCAATTTCAAGAACATTTTTCCAGCTCACTCTTAATTAGACGGTATGGAACAGAGTGTTTTTTGTTGCCTGCTTGAGATCCGCTTCTTGTTCCACATCCACTTGTGAGTAATTTGTAAGCTTAAAAAAGAGCTATCAGAGGAGTTCTCAGACTTTATCTAGAAGACACCAAGAAAATGCAGGTTGGAAGGACAACACGTTCCTCAGAGACCAGAACCAGGAAAGGGGGATGTAGGATGCAGCCGTCGTTAGTAGAGAGGACCTGACTGTGCTGCAGTCACTGATTGTCTCACGATTACTAGCGTTTTCATCTTTATCCACTTTTCAAGCACCACGTGAATACAATTTTTATATCTTCCCATCGTGGTTTCCCAGGGCACAGTTGCATCTCGATTTTTTAAAAGTTATTTTAGTTGAGTTTCCCATGTCCCTGTCCTTCGCCTTTACACCAGACCTGAAGCTCACATCTGGTATCAAAGAGACTGCATTTCCTTCTTGCTGACTTTGACAAAATGATCTTCTCAAAACCATTCAGAACAATTCGAAACTGCCAGGTCTTTTTGCTGTTTCTTCGGCTGCATCCCACTACTCTCTTTGTGTCCCAGCAGGGACTTCTCCTCTTGCACGGCCTCTGGGATCACCAGTGCTAGTCCCTGGTTTGCCTTTTGGAATGTCTATGTCTCTTCACTTCAAGGGTAGCTGGGGAATTGATCATGGCCACAGAGGAATATTCCCAAACATCTTAAAATTAAGCCTACCAAGAACTTCTGAATAATTAAGGAGAAACAAAGGAAAAACCAATAAACGGGAAAGAGTTCAAGGCTGTGAGCACAGGAGTCAACTTCTTCCGCATCATGTCTTAATACTCAGTCTTTGTTCAGGCAAAATCCTTTCCTTGTTATGTATTGCAATGCATGGGCTGTTACCCTGGTTATACAGGGAGGAGATTATGGGAATTTGAGGTCCATGAGCCCATCTGAGTGTCCTTTGCTAAATTGTCACAGGAGACCTGACAGAGAGACAGGGCTACCACAGTGAGATAGGAAAGGTCAGGGGACTAAGGATAGAAATCTGTGGAAAATGACGCTCTTTTAGCACCACTACTTATAAAATGACTTATTTTACTTTTATTATTAATTAATAATTCACTCACTGCCAGCTACAGCCTACGCTCAACCCCACCTGCACAGTGTGGCTGCCTTTTTGTGTCCCCATTGCTGCTACTGCAAGCCATTCACCACGATTTTGAGACATTGGATTATGAATACAAATAGGAAAGCAGCGAGAAGAAAATGCATCTTCCCTGTGCATCTGGGTAATTCATGAAATGAGACTGGGCAAACCATTCCTGTTGCCTGTAATACTCCAGTTAATTGGACAACTGCTGTGCCAGAAAACCTTCTCCCCACCTACAGCAAGTAAAATTTATACTGGTGGTTGGTAACAAGAACATCTTGATAAAATGGTTGAATTTATTTTATACCTATAAATGAAAAGAGCTCTTAACAAAGGGGGGTAACTGATATGCTCGGTAAATCAAGGATAAAAGGACACAGGCTCTATTGAAGATTTTTTCCCCTCGTCTTTTCTTTTTAAACCTTTTGATGAGGTGCCCTGTTGCTCTGAGATGGGCTTCCACTAAAGTACTTTTGGAGTTATCTCAAAGAGAAAAGGATCATTTAAATGAGTTAAAGCCCCCAAAACAGATCCACTATCTCCAACCTTAGGTTCATATTTTATTTTAAGAATTTTGTGAAATTTATAAAATAACTTTACTACTGAAACGGGGGTTTATAAGACAAAGGAGTCTCATTCAGTTTTTTTCCCTGCTTCCTTCTGAAGCGGTGAAGGATGATACATTTAGAATAAAGATGAAAGTAAATATGTAGAAGAGAGGGAATATTCTGATAAATTTGTATTTATCAACCTTGAGTGTTTCGAATACATCTACGGGCAATGATTCTTCAAATTCCTCCAGACCTACCTGGGATTTCAGTCCTTCAGGGAAAATTCAACTGAAGATAAGATAAGGTGCTCCTTCCTATTTACTTTTTTTTTTTCTTTTAGACAACAGAGAGAATTTTAAAGGTGTAGGACAGGAGAGCAGGCTTCTATTTTTTTTTTTAAATACAGGTAAAGATTGTTTTTTTCTCTCCTGTATGTTTTCTTCAGGGAAAAAGAGCTATTGTATGCACCATAAGAAAAACAGTCATGGCTGGAATACTCAACAGACTGGACCCGTAAGTTTTTTATGACCTCTATAGGTAACACAAAGTGATGGTCCTCCTCATTTCTGTGGAAGGGTAAATTGGTCATTTCACTCATTAAGTAGGCGTGAGGCAGACTGGTCTGAGACCGTGGGGGGGGGTGTTTGTACTGACTGAGAGATTACCCATAAAGTTTGTTACACATTTGCCACGCATTTCAACAGGTTTAGAGCACTATAATATACATTTATTTTTACTAAGTGCTCGAGTTTATTGTGTGTTACAGGGGCTGACTTTTATTCTGGTGTGCAGGCATGTACTTGTAAACCTTGGGAGCAGTTTGGGCCCCTGTGGTCGAGAAAGCATTATGTTGAGAAACTCTGCCATTCTAGACAAAATTATGGATTTACAGACCCAGATTAAGCCTGTGTTTCAGTCCTTAAGTGCACAGATTTCCACAGAGCTCAGCTGGAGATATATAGACATAAACACTACTATAAGGATATACTTGAAAGGCATTATTTTGTTATGCTTTTAAAATGCAATTTTGATGCAACATCAACGGAAGATGCAAATGGCTATAGATAAAGAGTACTGGGAGATATATTGGAAAGTTTCAGGGAATCCAAGTCATGCTCCAAAAGCTGAGAAACCTTGTGGTAAGAGGTCATCGCTCCTATAGTTTCCATACTTTCCTCTACTGTGATTGGCTTGTACAAGCCCTACCAATACAGTCAAGAAATAGAAAAATGTCAAAAGGAATTCTTTCATTTTGGTGATGAAGTGCTAGCTTTGCTTGCCAGCATGCAGGGTTCAATAAAAGCAGACAGGTCTTCAAAAAATTGCAGCATAAATAGATGAACTCTTTAAAGTAATATAAGTTCTGTCATCTGGATGTGAAATATAGACCTAAGCACCCGTTGAAGTAAAAGCTGACCGCACGCTCCATAGATATGTGCTAAAGTTTTCTCAAAGTGTCTTGGGCTGAGAAATGTTTTAACTACATATCTCCTTGCCACAACAGACAGACTGAAAGCATTTGAAGTTAAATCTATTTTTCAGAGGAAGAAAACAAAGCATCTGTAAAGAAACAAAGACATATCACAGGATGAGGTCTCTAGATAGCTACTGCTTTCAAGAAAGTTGCAATTAGCTGTGCAATGGAGAAGGTGAGCTTAGTTGTATTTCACTAGCATTTATAATGATTTCAGTAGCTGGAATGCTGATAGGTATGTGCAGGGGGTTGGTTTCAAGATTTCCTTGTGAGACAGAAGGTCAGGATTCCTGTGGTCTCCTGTCATATTTAATTCATATCCTCTGGCCTTCTTCACCGCATTTATTGAATTACAGGAATAAAATTCAATGAACCAAAAACAAAAGAAGAGAGGACAGGGTAAATCCTGATTTCTTTTACATCCTTACTGCACAACTAACTTCTGTGGGCCTGCAAGAGAGCATCTTAAAGCACAATTTGGAAGGAGGGGGAGGCAGAAGTTAGTATAACCCCTCTCACCACCCCCAAAATTGCATCGAAGTGATTTATTGCAAGAAGCAATTATTTGCACGTGGGAGTAAGTATCCAGTTTCTACCAGTCAAGAATCTCCCTGTATACTTTCTAAGGCTGATCTTTGTGTACTCCCTGCGTGTTTATCAGGTTCCTTCTTGCCACAAATGAGACAGCAGCACAACGGCTTTCCAAAACCATTCCTCAGAAAAGCATCACTGGCAACTCATCGCATGAGTACTGAGAGGCAATCCTCAAATATGCTAAAAATACCAGTTTCAGGGAAGTGTCCTACTGGTATGCTTATCATAATGATTCCCTGCAATCACCTTAATTAAATGGCTACAACATTTTATCCTCCCTTCACAAGTGAGATGCAATAAGCACAGGGTTTCCAACAGACCTGCAGTGTGGACTCTTCTGCTGGACTGTATGAGGAGTAGCTCCAAACACGCTCTGGGATTTTGGGGAGGAAGACTCTGTTGTATTCCCCCTGCTCCTACTTTTTTTTTTTTTAATTGCCTCCAATTTTGTGTAAGATTGTGGATCACTCAGATTTCTCAGCTATTTCTTCAGTCAAATCTACACACCGCGTCTGCACAGCGGTTTAGACACCCAATACAGTTAAAATAGTGCAATCCTCTGCTGTGAGCACAGTCATACCAGAACCCCATCCAAATAACCCAGACCAGTACCAAATAACATCTTTACAACACTTTAGAGCTCGCTATGTGCAAATCTGGCTGCTAACTCTGACCCAAAATATTCATTGAAAAAAGAAGACATAAAATGTTTTTAAATTCTATCCAAAACTGCAAGCTCACCAATATTTGGCTTTGGCTTTGGAATTTTTTGAAAAGTTACAGCTGATAAATAATGTATTATTTTTTGAGCTACAATGTAAACTTTTATTTTTAAACTTGAATCTGCTTAACTTTCAAAAATTAAGTGCTCTGCTCACGTACACGCCAACCTATGGGATGGCTGCCTTTCTACTTAATACATTTAATAAAGGTGACCAGATGCTTTGTGTTTTTAATGGCTTGCTCTGCATCCCAACAAAATGTCCCTGTTTTGGCTGCAATTGCAGATGATTCATCCTGAAACCCTGCCCAGCTGCCCTGACACAGCCGAGGCAGGGCGCGGTTAAAAAACAAGCCATCTGTGCGAAAGAAGTGAGCAGGAGGAGTGCTTTGTCAGGAAAAGACTGTCATTTCTTGGTCACTATATTTTCTAGGCATCCAGAAACCCAAAAGTCCTATGGGTCCCACCTCTCCGCCTTTGCAGTTAGATTTTGCAGTTATATCCATGTCCCATCATATTTTCTTCCTCCTTTATTTAGAAGCCCTTCAGCCCGCTCTGCAATGTAAGATTGTGTGTGGATCAAACATTTCTGGAAAATGTAAGATGTTGATCCCACTTTCATTCTTTCCAAATCATATGGCAAAATTCCTGACCCTGTAGCTGCATCAGCCAAACCCTACGCTAGGAAAAAAAAAAAAAAAAAAAAAAGCAAGAGGGATTCACTTATGGCTTTCCTGAATAATTAGCTCTGCCCAGTTCTGTATTAGCATCGCTCTATTGTCAGTGATGCCAGAAGAGACATCCTGCATTCACGGGCGGCCGCTCCACCGGCTTGCAGGGCAGCCAGATTCAAGGGCAAAATTCTACCCCCAGGCAAAGCTCCCCGTCGCCTCAGCAAGGGGCAGGTTGAAGGGAAAGTCTGGTCTTGAGCGTGTCATTGAGATAAGCCACTTCAAGCCTTCAGAGGGTTTTGGCCCTGCAGCATTTTTCAGGTGGCCTGTGGGCGGCACAGGGAAGCAACAGGGACACCTTCTCCCTGCCCAGAAGAAGGAACGTCCAGCCCGAGCAGCTCAGCAGGACACTTCTGGTCGGGGTGGGAAGCAAAGGCTCCTGTCAAGTTTTCTTTCCAGCCTACGTTCTCTAGCATTTGAAAGAGCCGTTGCAACTCAAGTCGTCTGGCATGCACAGGAATGACAAATATGCTTCAGAGGCAATAAATTAGCAATTTCAGGGCTTTACTTCCCCTCCTGGACTAATTGCCAGAGATTATAGTATATTATGAGAAAGCAATGATACTAATGCCTAAATATGCTTCAGTGATTATAGAGCTATCCTCAATAACCAAGCTGTTTAAATGTCAATGCAAGAAAGCTCTTTATTATGAGATTAAACACTATTTTGAAGCTATGCAATAGGAACTTCCCAGGCTTCACGCCCGCAGTAATACTGTCTTGGAGCAGTATATATTGGACAAACTATGCTTTTTAAAAAAGGTGTACAGTAAAGAGTCCCAACATATTTTTCTGATGCAAACTTCAATAACATTCCTGATCATTTTATGTTGCACTTGTTACTAACATGCTGCTTCCTTCATTCTTTCCTCAACTTTGTATTAATATTTGCGTATCATCACTGTATAAAGAAGAGAAATTCTTGTTTTCTGTTAGTGGGAGTGGGGAATCAGAAGTCAAAGCCCTTTTCTTCTTTTTTTTTACATCTCTAAATACTAGTGTCTTGCACAGATGCTTTTGACAGCCCTATCTCTCATGCCCTAAATAAATCTGCTTATACCTGGCATTGCGAGAACCCCTGGAAATTAAACGGAAGCTCCAACTTTCAGGTTCAGCTGTTGACATGCAGCAGAGAACAAAACTGTCTTTAAGCCATAACTCTGCAGTTCTGCAGATGACAGTTGGTATTCGTAAACTCAGGAGTGAATTTAAAAGGGGGGGAGGCTAAAAAGTCCTTAGCGTCCCACTAATCTCATCTAGGACTCCCACATGTGGTCTTGTCCTACAGCTGTGAGCTTTCCCCTGGAGATGCCAGCAGCATGTGGCCCTGCAGAATCCTCCAATGTTTTTTCAAGAAAACCCTAAATGCTGCAGTGGGTGCTGAAGGTAGGACGTGGCTGCTCTGCTGTCCCAATCCACCACGTCCTTCCCCTACCATGGTATGATGCCCACTGTGTTTCATAAACCAAAAGAGCTACAACATGATAAAAATTTGGACACTTTCTTGTGCAACCTGCTCTAGGTGGGCCTGCTTTGGCAGGGGGGTTGGACCTGAGGAGGGTTGGATCTCCTGAGGTCCTTTCCAAGCCCCTATCACTCTGTGGTTCTGTGAAAGCTCACATCTCCTGCTCCCCACTATTTGAAGAGAATTTACTCACCTCATTTTGAAAACAATAGAGGGTAAAACTCATCTAGAAGGCTGCAAATTTGGCTGCTAAATGTCAGCGGAAGCTCTAAATATTGTGAATGTCTTTGAATCTGAAGCTTGATTTCTAGTAAACTATAGTAATTACAGTAATTATAGCTAATAATTACTATAATAGTAGAGAGAACATATAGATAGGCCTGTGGGGATGGATCACGTAAATTTAAGGACACAAATTACAGAAAGACAACTGCTAATGAAGTTGTGGAGGAATTTTCTCTTGAAAATAATTTTTTTCTTTAAGAAATATTGTTGCTTAAACATAGCCCACAGTGCTCTTCTAAGATGTGCTGCTGAAGGAAAGAGACACTTCATACATGGAGGACCAGGGACCTTACTAGCAAGAGTTCCATTATGCCCAGCTGTAGCAGGACTGGACAGCTGGATCCATGTCCTAATACTTTCTGCTGCAACCTGGCAATCGTTAATTCGTAATTTTTGTTGTTTTATCTTGGCTGATTTCTTCAGCCATTTTATATATCACCTATAAAATGTAATGCTTGTTCACCTCAGAATGTCTGCAGCTCTTTCTGATGCTCAGGTAAAAGACACCTGCCATATATGCTCAGAAAAGACATAAATTGCTCTATCATTGGTAACATTTTCAAAGATCTTCATCTGTTAAAATCACAGAATGACTGACAGGGAACATACTGAAAGGCCATGAGAATTTTTTTCTCTGCTCTTCTAGGCAAACAATAATCTGACATCTTTTTTGTTATGTCTTGATTTAGAATATATCATGGAAAACCACATCTCTATCCTTATAAAAGTAATAAACTTACGATATTGATATAAAGTAAATAACCAGAAGTAGTAAATTGAAACTGAACAAAGGAAAATTATGTGGACCCATAATAGAATGAGGAAAAATTACCTGTATTCGGCCACTTTTATGCAACTGTTATTTGAAAACGGATTAAAATCCTTTGTAATTTTTTGGGGGGTCCCTTAGGGAATGCCCCATTATTGCCAGTTCTCACTTACCATATATCCTGGCGCGCACAGACACTTCCCTGTGATGCTGTCACAATCCGCACCGTTCTGGCAAGGGCAGGGGAGCTGGCAGCCTTCGCCGTAGTACCCGGGGGGACAGGTCTCATTGCAGTAGAGTCCAGCCCAGCCAGCTTTGCAGCTGCATTCTCCAGACAATGGATGGCAACTGATGAAGACAGACAGACAGACATTAATGAGATGTGGACATGAAAGGAAAAAAAACCAGCCCATAAACAGCAGTAGGACATTTTAAATGCAACGCCAGCAAGAGTCACACAAAGAACGTAACAAACCTGAAAACCGTTGAGGATGGTGAACATAAGCAGGAAATTAATAGGGAATATGGTGCTAAATGCCAGCCTGGCACACTGGTTCCAAACATCTGGAAACTGCCACAGCACTGGTCAGTTTACAGACTTTGAGGTTTATGCTTTTCCACTCTCAAATCAACGTGACTTGGGTTACTGACATGAACCACGTCAGGATTAAACCGTACTATTTGGCTGTAATACTGCCAGTTAAAGGTGTTCAGGGTTAGGAGAAATCCCAATGGATAGAGGAACGCAATCAGGAGAGTTGTGAAGATAAATCAGAATCCTGTGGCACAACTATTCTATTCTATTCTATTCTATTCTATTCTATTCTATTCTATTCTATTCTATTCCGTTCCATTCCATTCTATTCCATTCCATTCCATTCCAGTTTATGTTTTAAAAGTGAGTGCCACCTCAGCAGAACTTTTCAGGAGGGAGAGGAAGAAAGGAAAGTGCTTTAGAAGGGGAAAATCTCCTTGCAAAAAACAAAGAGTTTTGCAGGGAATATTCAGGCACAGTGAACAGAACTGATCACTACCTGAAGCCTTGGGATTTATTCGAGGCAGGAGTCAACAGGTGCCCTGGGACTAAATCTCAGCTGTGCAGGGAAATGAGTCAAGTTCCTTTATGCTGAATAATAAGCACTTCTACCCAACGTTAATCCTCTTGCTTTCGTTCTATTCAAACAATTTCACACTGTTGTGAAACCACACAAAGAGAAAAGTAGAAAGAAGAATCAAGCCCGAAAGACCGGACAATGCCTGGTCCTTCCACATCTGGCAGATGGAAGGTTTACCCCCCCATTCTTCCCGATATGAAACAGTTTATTCTTTATTTTCTCTTCTACAAACACAAGGAGGATCTGCCTGGTTGCCTTGGGGCACCAGCTTCCCAGAGCAGGACAGCCACACGGGGCTGGGGATAGAAAAGGAGGGGAAGGCTGGAGATGTGTTCAGTCCTGGTTTGAAGAGATGGAGGTTTCTGAGGGATGGGAAGGGGGAGCACGGGGACATGGCTATTTTGGGGAGATGAGGTGGTCTCAGGAGACAGCAGGGGATGGAGAGGGAATCAGATCTTTGGAAAATGACCCGGTGTTGCCTGAGGCCAGCTGGGAGTGTAGGGCTTCACTTGAGAGCTTTGGGGGCCTCTGCACCACAGGATTGTACCGTAACACCATTGACTATCGTCGGTGAGAAAGATTAGGAATAATATTGCTATACATCAGATTTTGTCTATTATTCTCAGAACAAGAAGAATAGAGTTCTGCAAGGTGGCACCTCTCTATGGACCTCCCTCCTGGGTTTTTTGCCTCATAGAAACTATTTATTTTCCTTTATGATTATTTATTGCTATAGTTTAATATTGCAGACATGACTGAATGGGTTTCTTTACACCTATAAAATTAATCCCATATATGTTAATTTTCAAGGTAACCTCATAAAACGCAATTTCCAAGTAAGTTTCTGGCAATTACTGGTAGGAGAGGTTACTCACGTACTGTTGTGACTCAGAATGATCAAATTTTGTGAGTGTCATATGTTTCATCATAAATAGTGTTTTACTGACTAATTAAAACAATTCATCAGCTTAACAAACTACCATCCATGAAATTCTTCTGACAAAGCGGTCCCTGAAATTATGGTTGTTCACAAAGCACCTCTTAACATTCAGATGAAAATAATAAAAGCTCGTTCTTTTTCCCCTCTGCGTCTATTAATCATTACCTAATAGGAGCAGAAAGCTAAACATTAAAGAAATATTTTAAAGTGGATTTTTTGTTTCTCTATTTTCACTACTAGTGCATGTATCATACGGTTCCACGAGAACTGCATCTGTTGGCTAAATTAAATCTTTCAAACATAATATATGATTGTGGCTGTTTGAATCAGTCTATGACAATTCAATTGAAAATACTATACTCAGTAAGAATTTCTGCTTCAAGGTTGGCTCCTTCATCAAAATGGACAGCTTTTTTGCATGGGATGCAAGCTGTATATTTATGACTAAACATCATCCTAACACGTGCTAAAATAAGGAGCAAGAACCAAACAGGCTTTGCAGAAGAGTCTGCAGGAGGCAAAGCTCCAAACCAAGGTCCAGTAGAAGATTGAGACCATATTCTGCCCCCACCAAAGCCTCTCCCCACTCTCTTATGAGGCCATCAGCTGTAATAAAGTCCAATGCAGATGTTTGGCTCTTTGCTTCCATATAATCTTCCTGCTGAAGCAAGGTCAATTTTATTATCAGCCTAAGTATATTAGAGTTTTGTTTGCCTAGGCCAAGCACTTGTAGTCCTTCAGGGCTTTGAAATACTTATCTTTTGCTGTCTTACAGAGTGCTGGCGTTGTAGGATTAGGAAAAATCCTCCATGTTAAATTCCAGAGGGCTGGGTAGGTGGCAAGAGCGGGTGAATGGACTGTGCAGCAGGGGAAGGGAAACTCCTCCTTGACAGTGGCAGAATAATTCTCTCCAGAGCTTTTGGCAAGCCAAACATTAACACACACCACAGTGTTACTGTAGCACAACAACCAAAAGGACCTCAAACCTCCACAGCTAGTTCTGAAATGAGGTTGCGGTTGAGGTCTGAAGCAAAAGGACCTCAAACCTAGGTCTGAAATGAGGTTGCAGGCCACGTCCAACCAACGGACAGAGGAGGCTTCTCAGATACAAAGAATACAATGCCCCAAATCACAAACACTTTTTTAAAAGTTAAGGTGCCCTGGTGCAGTGTTAACTTGAAGGCGGCTGTGATTTAGATGCTTAACCAAAATTCAGAAGACAGCTGTTCTCTTCCCAATCTTGCCAGTGAATCTTGGCCATGTAACTGACTCTTTCTGCCTTCATCTTTCCCATCTGTGAAATGATGCCTTTCTTCCTTAAGAGCTGCAGCTGGTATCACTGAATAGTACTAAGTTTTTATTATTTTTTCCATTCTGGTAGGTATGAACTATTCCAGTAATTAAAGGCATTGGAGTTACATTCTAAATGTATTGCAGCTCATGATGGAGAAACAGTACATGCATGCAGGTATGAGTGGGTTAAGAATGTTTCTCTCATTATATCAGTATTTTATAATATTTCATTCTGTTTAAACAATGTACCTAGACATATAACTAGATCTAGGAAACTCACCTATCAGCCAGCCAGCCGCCTATACACCCAGCCTATCCAGTGAAGTAAATGCTGGCTGTATTTAAGTTGAAAAGTTTGAGGCACTTAATGGCAAATTTGTTAAGGCAAAGAACAGAATATACAGTTAGTCATGTCAATGTCTCAAATATTTCCTCCCTTCCTGTTCTGCACGTACCTTTCAAGGTCATGAGTCCATGTGAAGTTTTGCCAGCATGGGGTGCAGCACATGTAAGGCACCTCTCCGTGCCACCAATTAACCAGAATTAAGAAAGACAAAGAATTCCTCTGGAGAAGGATCACTGAATGGATGGGTAAGACCATGTGAGGCCTCTCAAAGGATCCCAGAAGGGAAACCCACCAACATCTGCTTCCCAACCACTTGCTGTGAGCAGGAAGGGAACCTTACATTTTGGAAAGAGTTTGGCAGTGTTACGCATTAGTATTTTGCGTTGAATCTTAACAACTTTTATTTCTTCGCATCTCTTGCATAACAAGAAGGAATAGTGTAGAAAACCTCGAGTGAATGAGAGCAGCCAAGTGTTTCCTTGGCACCAGGCCGAGTCGAGGTGGAAGCTGGAAGCCATCCATAGTGCACAACATGGCATGAGAAGGAAACCCTTCCATGGCTCTTGCTGCAGTTTGGAAGCCACCGTACACTCCCCTGCTTTTGAGCCACATTTACAGCAATAAAAGATTTCTTTTCTTAAAATTTACTAGCTGAGCTGAAAACCAGAAAGTCATTTTTGACCTTTAAATTTTTTAAGCATCTAATTTTGAGGAACTCTGAGGAAACCAGGTAATTTAACTTTCTCAAGGCACGTTGGAAAAAGAAATGCTTTAGACAGCACAGTCTGTTCCAAATTCTGAATTTGTTCTCCACCCGTCTTTCAGCCAAAACAACTTCTTCCCAGTGAATTTCATTATTTTCTGTTTATACACTAGCACCAGTCATCTCATCTTAATTAACAACAGCACTAATACTGTTTTAAGCATATTTTCCGTCTTTTGGTGTTGATATTACATTCAGTCTCCCTTACTAAAATGCCCTCTTGCTTTTAAACAAATAGCCCCAATGAGACCGTAGGGGTACTACTTTGGTCCAGCACATCTTTGAGCCATTCTCACTCTAGCACATTACTGATTCAGGTCAAGGCAAAACTTCATGGACGTGAAGTCTGGGTCCTTAGAGACTGGTCCTTCCAAACGTTTCAGGGTTGGGGCAATAATTAGAGCCCCTGGAGATCTATCCATTTCATTAGACTTGATTCCTATAGGAAAGTATCAAGGCTTAAGAGGTCTCTGTGTCTTCCTTCCCTTCTGATGTCTGTGACCTGGGAAGGATGTTACTATAAGCTTATGGCTCCATAGGCTACTCCACAGCAGTGTTCAAGAAAGGTGGGTTGCTGAGACTATTCCAGCTATTCATGTCCCTTTCTGCTTTCCAGGATTATGCCTTTCTGACTATTGCAGACTGTCTCAACTTGGGCATTTTGCACAGGGGAATCTTTTACAAGTGTA
>JAOTQQ010000071.1:39181631-39225241 GCA_026546715.1 Gallinago undulata
CCAGGATTATGCCTTTCTGACTATTGCAGACTG
Organism: Gallinago undulata; assembly: GCA_026546715.1. Classification (NCBI taxonomy): domain Eukaryota; kingdom Metazoa; phylum Chordata; class Aves; order Charadriiformes; family Scolopacidae; genus Gallinago; species Gallinago undulata. The sequence goes on from JAOTQQ010000071.1 coordinate 39,181,665, forward strand.
TCTCAACTTGGGCATTTTGCACAGGGGAATCTTTTACAAGTGTACCCTTCCCTGTGGAAGGACAGTCCAAGTCACCAGCACATTCTAAATACCTAATTCTCAGGTTGTTCAAAAGTCCTGTACAAAGTGCCTTTCAGCGTGCTTTGATGCAGAAATTATTGGATGATGTTCTTCAGCTGTTACTATGCAGGAGGTTAGATTAGATGATCACCCTGGTCTCTTCAGACATTAAAATAGATAGATCTAGGAAAATAGAAAAGCTGATAATATATTTATTAATGCTCCTCCCCAACCTGCTCCTCAAAGCCCCCAGAACTTTCCATTCCAGCCAGTTCTTCAATAATCAGATCAAATGGGTCAAGACCATTGACAAAAATAAGTGAGCTTCCCTGGCCCTCTTTTAAGTGTTTATACAATTATCCTACACGCTTAGGTACGGCAAGAAGTAGCCAACAGCTTAAACTGCTTCTGGCAAAAATAAATTAATCACTTTGGAAGACCACAGTTTCAGTAATGATAAAAATTGAGGGGAGGAATGGGAGGAGGTGGGTGGGAAGAGAAGTACACTGCATGGGAGTGGTTAAACAAGCAGGAAAAAGATTTGTACAAGACATGGAGTGCCTTTGGAGAAGGTCATTTTCCATCAACTCTTGACGCTCCTTGGCTCAGAAATTGACAGCACTCTGAGGAGCCCATTGAAAACAGGAAAGTTGAAATACTGTGGATGAATGAAAGAACATTTACAGATCTACAGCTTGCTGATATCTCTTTGTTCCATAACAGCAGTGATAAGATGTAGAAAAAAGGGAGATTGTATCAATGGAGAGACTAGGCTCATTTAGCAAGGAAACGGAGATACCATCTTAGCAGAGGATGCTGCAAGTGGATCTGATGGAGCAGTGATGGGAGGGAAGGCATAAAATGTAGCTGTCAGACAGCAGCCAGGCATGGGTCAGGTACACGGTGTGTAAGAACGACCACATGCCCAGAAAAGAGCTCGTGCAAGGATTCCATTCTCTGCCTGAGCTCTCTTGAACTTGAGACATCTTTCTTCCCAGCTGGCTGGTGCTAGTCTGTTCTTTCAGGAAGGATCTTCTAGCAAACCCCCAGAGAGCCTCCCAGGTAGTTCTCTGGGTAACCCAGGATGAATTCTTGCACCCTCCAACACACAATCTTCCCTGACTCAGCTCAGCTCTGCCCGTGGCCTGCAGTCCTTCCACTCTATTTACACCTTCCTGGGAAACCGGGGACAGTAATAAGTTTCTTCAGGCCAGCACTAAGGGCGAAGACACAGTGTAAGCTACTGTCCAAGATCATATTCTCACCCTTCAGTACACATGAAGAACAGGTTTCAGTGAGGAGCAGTTTACCTCATGCGTACCACAGGCTTAAGCAGGAATTTATACCTCAGCTCGCTCTGCAGTAATTCTTGAAACATCCCCTGTCCTCAGGACAACGCAGCGCTAACCTTTTGTGTGTAACGCTCAGCTCCTTCCATAGGGGTGTTACTTTTTGCAAGGTTTTCATGAGACACAAAATAATCAGGAGTGACAGAAGCCTGTTGTACGGAGCTACCTCTGAGGCGTCAAACAGGTTGGATCCTTGCTGTCAGACCCAGCAGAGCCAGAGGGACCTTTCTGTAGAGGACTCGTAGCATCAGAATCACAAGGTTTTAAATAATCCATTGTGAGCTCTGACTTTGAGTTAAGCAAAGCCTCACCGCTCACAGTTGAACTTGAATTCACAAGGAAGATCACCTGTTTATTTCCAAGACGGAGACAAATAGTGTCTATCTCAAGCACACAAACAGATTTGCCTGAAGTATTTGTGTGTGCGTGAGCGCGTGTGTGTGCACGCACGCAAATTAGGCGGTATTGCTTGCATACATAATTGAGGAGAGGGTTTATATTTTAGCAGGCTGCAAGACTGCAAGGGAGGTTTGTCATCAGTCAGGTCCCTACCTGTCTGGTTTAAAATTGAAGAATGTCCGTATCAAGGGCATATTTCCTTGGGCATCAATTATGCCCACCTCCCTCCAAAGCCTCCACGATCCTGAATGGGCTGTGAATGCTTAACAGTAATGGGCAGAAAAAGGAGGAAAAGTGGGAGCTGAGGGGCTGGGCATCTTGCAGGTGTGCTAAGGAAATGTGGGTGCTCTCCTCCATCAGAATAGCCCAGGCCAGGGGGGTTTTGCTGCCCACGTTCCCTTTACTGCATGTGAGGGAGTGAGGAATCTCCAAATAGCAATTCCAGCAGTCAGTAAACAAGGCAAGGGGTTACAAAAGGTAACAAATAGGATAACAAGGAAGAGCCTTAAATTCTTTTTTTTTTACAGGATTTGGAAAAAATTCACATTTGCAACAGGAAAAGTAAATTCAGCCTATCTCATGTTAGGTGTGAGTCTGTTTGTGGCTTTAGCTCTGAGTAATGAGAACCTGAAGAGTCAGATCAAAAAAAAAAAAAAAAAGCAAAAGGGAATAAAACATCGAAACCTGACCTTTTATGAGAGGCTTATTCCATTTTAGGTATACTTCCTTGGTATTTATTTTCCTGAATATTTCACACATACACATACTGAATGAAGAGCAAAAATAGGCACACACAAGAGATGTCTATTTTGACAATGTCGACTTCGCTACAGTTCCATAGAGTGACTTGGGGATATTGATTTAGTCTATTTATACATCTGCCTCAAGTGTTTTCAACAAGGTAATTTGCCACGAGACATAAACTGAAGCAAATTAGGTTTCGTTTTGAAAGTCCCCTTGCTGTCTATAGATCTAACAAGAAAGCCTATGTCATAAAAAGAGCCCAAATGATGGATTTGAGTAAATATATCCACACTTTTTAGATGTTAGTGGGTTATTATACATACATATGGACATCACGTGATAGTTTTTGTGCCTAGAAGACTGCAGTTAGAGGATAAGGTCATAAGTCAGATTGTTTCAGATTTTAGCACAGCTATTTAAATAGTTAACAGATATATGCTTAGTAGCTGACTGGACTGAGGCTTATGGTTCCAAACCTGAGGCCATCTAAATCAAAGGCTGCATTCCAGAGGAACTGTCTGTGTTCTTAATTAAAAGTACAGATAAAGAAATACTAGGTGTAGTTAATTGAATTTTTTCCCAATGCTTTTATTTGGCCACTAGTATATAATGTGATGTACATACCTGAGAGTGTTGGTAACATTGCAAGGACATCTCTTGTTGCATTTGAGGCCATATAATCCTTCTGGACACATTCTTTCTTGGCAATAAATGCCTTTAAATCCAGGGTCACACATACACGCTCCATTTACATGGTAACACTTTGCACCATTCTGGCAGTCACATCTTTGCGTGCACTGAAAGCCGTATGTCCCTATAGGACACTCTTCTTGACACCTGCAATGAAATATGTGAGAGAGTATCCAATCAAATGCCGTATTTTAGTCTGCTCATGACTTTCACATGGGAATGTTTTGGTTAATTAATTAAGTACAAAATCATTGTTCATTTATTTAAGTAATATACTGTGAACTGATGATATCATTGGAGTGATGTGATACCTTGGGCATGTAAATTGCTGTTAACTGAAAGTGCATTAATCTCTGTCCAACTATATCCTGCAAAATTTGCATTAGTTAATATCATCTTCGTTAACAAAGTGCATTCTTGTTTCCTGGACCTTGACAATTCCATTCATCAACCATAGGAAATTGATACAGAGTAAGATATTTTCTTAAAAAAGCCTCATCTGTTTGCTTTATTACAAAAGGATTGTGCACCTTCTTTAAAAGCATATGGTCCTCTCAGTGATAACGAGGATTGGAAGGGAATATGGTCTATTAAGGAATATTGAGTAAAGTGTTCTCCAGCAATGAGTAGTTTTACTTTCCCTCTATGCCATCGTTGCACCAGCTTTCTACTAACAAGGAGAAAATACACTCTTTTATCTCTGGTGTGTGTTCTGAGGAACTAAAGCTTGAATTTGCTTCTCATCTCTTACTCCAGGGATGCTCAGTGGTATAAAATCTCAAATCACTTTTACGCTCCTTAGGGTAGTATCTTCTCCAACACTGCCAACATTTTAAATATTTGATACAAATAAAAATGGAACCTGGAAACACTATGCACAGATTGCTTTAAATTGCACCTTCCATGCACTGTTTAAAATATTTCTCTACTGGATACCTTATAAAATCTGCCAAAAAGTCTGTTTCATTGTCCTACACACCTAGGTGAACTGTTTATAATATTTCCTACTCTGAAAAGCTCAACTAAGTTCCTAAAGAAAGCAATTGATTCCGTGCTTGACATAATTCAGTGGTTTCAAAATTCTGCAACGAGTCAGTACTACAGTTTACATGATCCACCGTGAAATATAGATAGGCCTTTTCAGTTAAGAAAAAAAATAAAAAGAAACCCAGAGAAGCCCAATTCCCTTATCGCATGGATGCCAGATATTGGAAATTGCCTATCAGCATTAATTTAATCCTGAGCATTGATTAAAGTGTGTACCGTAAACTCGGTGGATAGAGGCAATTGTTAAATGTCTTTCTGCGGGTCATTTCACAGCTGGCAGGTGAGAGTTAATATAATGATCAGTAATAAAAGATTAATGTGTGGTGCAAGCCAGGCAAAACTGCAACGAACACAGCCAGTATATAAGAAGAGCGTTACCTTTGCAGCTTCAGATTATCACGTTTTACTAAAAATAAATGAACAAACCAAAAAGCCTAGCTAGGGATTTAATCGCAGCGAGCATCCCCACAGTTACTAGCTGCACATTGCGAGTTCAGGAGTTCATTTGAGACCCAAAGAGAGAGGAGCCTGTGCCAAAGGGGAAGGGAAGGAGCCCGGAGGATCACCCACGGTCCTGGCTGCTGGCCCCGCTGCTCTCAGGGTAATTCAGCTGCAAAGGAAATAACCAGCAAAGAACGGGTAACATCAGGATTGAGACACTTAAAGCAAATGAAATGCAATGAAGAACGTATTAAGATGCCTTATGTCTCCATTGCCGTACGCAGCTCGACTAGTTAGCAGGAGAGCACTGTACTCAACGAGATGAATACTTAGTCAATAGTGTACTATATCATTCTATATTTATAGAAGATGAAGCATTACCTAGCAGGGAGAAAAGCATCTGGAAATGAAATATTGACGACCTAATCCATTTACATAATTAGCCTTTTTCTACTAACAATTTAACCAACTTATTTATTTGGAGATCAAGCAGCTACCGCTAATGAATTTTATACAAAGAATACTAATAATGACTCCTCTGGAACATAAGAATAATCACAGCAGGAATTAGCTTTCTACTTAAACATCTTTCCTTTGCAACATATCAATCTAATGTGTCCATAGCACCATTAACAACCAGATACATTGTTCAATTAAATTACAAAATGAGCTGCTAAGCCCTAGTTATGTTTCTTGTTTAATTTACATTGCTTTCTGCCTATCTGGGGAGATTCGTATTATAATATCCACTGAACTTTAATATGTACTATAATTATTTGGGTTGGGATAGGATAATATGGCTGTCACCTGTAGAATTAATGGAAGCAATTTCACAAAATATTAAACATAAGACAGCCTGCTTAACAGATTAACTTAGTACATACACCTACATTTTTTCTTCCCAGATAAATTTTTTTCATGGAATAGTGCTGCAAAGTTTTTTAGGCTTTTTTGTTTGTTTGTTTGTTTAGAAACAGGGATCACATTTCTGTAGCACAGACAAATATTAACAGCCATCCAAAACACACTAACCTGGAGATTGCCATTCTGTCAATAAAAGATACAGGTACAGACACAACAAGAAGAGAATAATTCTGCTTATATTGTTATAACAAATGTAGCGTTTACTCTGTTAAGATTCGATCTTTAGGTTTAATGGCAATATGGAACACAAAGCTAAGCCAGCACCTTCACCTTTCCTGTCAGGCCCTGAATTCTCAGACACCCCATCCTCAGCTTCTCCCTGGGCTTCTGCTATTATTCCTTTCCAGTTTGCAAAGCAGACATTTACATGACACATCCTGTCATTTCAGCCGAGCACGAAGCTGCCTGGAGTTATTACCAGTGCCTGCCAGTTTCCTAGATATTTAGCGCAGTGCCGCTTCCTGGAAAACATGTAGGGAACAAAGTGTGGCAACGACACTTACACAGACCTTCATGACCATTTAATCTTCACAAATATTTATCTAGCTATGCGTTATTATCTTCTGCACAAGATGAGGAACGGTGGTATTATGTAGTACTTACTGACAACTAAAAAAGATGATAGTAGGTAGAAGTGTGTTTACGTTTTTTATCGTTGCTCACAATATCTGTTATTATTAAGAAAAATTTTTCATTGCCTGGTAAAATTTTAAAGAAACCACTATTTTGTTGCGTGGCAGCACTCTCCTGCAGTATTTGCAATTCTACGGTAACGCTGCAACAGTTGCATGAGATCCAGAAAGTGAAAGGGACTTTAAGCTAAAATGGTCCTGACTGATCCGTCCCGTTGTCCACGCTGAATGAACACATAACTAAGGAAAGCAATTTGGACTTTTTTTAAAGACCTTGTGACTGCTCCTTCCCTCTCTGAAATGAGTGAGCAACCTGCCATTAGCCAAGTGTGGTTAACGGCCAGCTGAGGGTACCTGTTCAGAACGAACCGCTACAGGAATGAGCTGTCCTGGCCCAAGCGAGAATAGAATGGGCCAAAGGTTTCATTTCCCTTATCAAAGGCTTATTAAAAGCTGATAGCTAAAATGTTTTAACCTTTTGAGAACCCATTTGAAAGGTGGGAATTTCTACACTAATATAATGCATTGCCTTGCTGCTGGAAAAGCTTTCGGAACTGCCTGTTCACCGGACTGTCTCCTGTTCTCATCCATCCTTCCACACGTCGGCATTTCTGGTCTTCTGCCTCTCCATTCCGTGTCGATCCTTTACTTCCCTGCTCCAGGAGAGGCAGCCAAACCATCCCTAAGGGGTTTGCTGTGGTGCAGGTCCAGAAGGTGACCTTTGCTTGGCATCTTCTCCATCTTTTCCAACCGATCATGCCCTATTTTGTCCCTCTCTGCTTCTGTCTTCCTAAGCAACCATCTCTCTTTGGAGTCCAAATCTCTCCCACTCTTCTCCAAGTGTAGATCTGAAAAGCCCACATTCCCTTTGCTCAAGGACAATTCTTGTGAACTGTTGGGTCTGCCCATTGGTGCCTCCTCTGCCCAGTCTCTCCCCAGCCCCTCTCCAAGGGCCAGCAGCAGCAAAATCCTCTGCTTTTTGACAGCAGGGAGAAACAGGTCTTCTGCATTCTGCTTGCCATCTCCTTTCCTCATCCCTAATGATCTTTTCTCTACTGTTATTGCTGGAGTGTGTAAGTGTTCCCGTTCAGGAACTCCAGTCCTGTTCTTTCCCTGTACCACACGCCTGGAGCAGAGCCAGCTCTTCTGCTGTGTGTCCTCCCTCATGGCTGGGGAAGTTGGGTCGGCTGGTGGGGAGCTCCCAACAGCTCTAACACCATTGATTCACCTACAGCCAGAGATCCATCTAGATCTGTGACAACCAGGTGAGGAGCCCTAGAGACAGAGAGCCTCTGTCAGCCTTCCTGAGCATGGCCAGGACTGGGGACGGCTTGCGATTGAGATGTGGTCACCAGTGTAGGTGTCCAGGCTGCCCAGCTCCTTCCTTTGGTGAAATTGTCTCCAAAAGGAGAGAAAGAGAAAGCTTCGGTTTGCAACAGTAATTATATCGTACCCTATGGCTGGAATCACTGAATCCAGACGGAGGATGGGGAAAGAGAGAGACGCTGATGTCTTCTCCACTAAATTAATTTGAAATAATTAGTATTTCACCATGTTTAACCACATACAAATCCTGAAATAATCTCCAGAGCCCCCTCCAATCACTGCTGTTGATAAAATAGAAACAAGGAGCTTCTACATTTAATGGGAAAGAGCATGGCCTTCTGAACCCCAGCACCATGCTGGAGCTTGCTCTGTTTGTGTGCTATAAGGACTCACTGATAGTACAATGAAGCAAGAAATGAGATATTCCAATGAGCTTTGCTGCATAAAAGTATAATTGTCAGCATATGTCAGTATACTGGTACGAGGTTGTTAGAGCTAATAAAAAAAGGGAAAATAGCAGAGAAAGGGCTTCAGCATCGCATACACTCCTGAGCTGTGCCCATGGTCTCTGGAAACACTGGTGGCACAGTCCAACCTCTCGTGAAAAATGCATTTGAAAGCCTGTTTAAGTGCAGCTCCCTACCACGGTTAGCCCTGCTGCAGGGCTGCACCAACACGTGTTACAATCCCACCTTGACTTTGCTGCGTAGTCGTTTTCCTGACTCCACGACACCTTTGTAAAACCCTATTGTCATCTCCCCTGATGGATGTATGGGTGAAGGCTCTCATTTATAAATGCTGAGCATTTATCACCTCTTGTTGGTGGCTGAGATGGATCGGTGCCGCAGCAGCTCAGAGGGGCTGAAGGAAACATTAAACTGCTGCATTGCTTACTCTTGAGGATATTAATTTGTATAAATATAGTTCATTTACATATCTTGTAAACATGTAATGCTCTCTATTAAATTTATCACTGTAAATATCTAAATTAAATTTAATCCATTAAATTTTAAAAGTTATATTAAAAAAAACCCTGGAAATGGAGAGCATTGCCAATAAAAAGTAATAACATCACCACATTTATAATGCTTGAACTGCTTCAGAAAGATGAACCTAATTGGAGCAATAGAAACAGAACATCATTTTTCAGAGAGCAAGATTGTCCTAGAAGGGATATAAATATTGCCAGTCCATGGTTAAAATGAAAGTCTTTGGGGGTTTGATTTTTACCTGTCTCCTATATAGCCAGCCGTACAGATGCATTTTCCTGTCACAGGATCACAGTGTCCTCCGTTGTGGCATGGACAGTCCTGGCTGCAGTTAATTCCAAACGTTCCAGGAGGACATGGCTGCGCACACACCAGCCCCTGGTAAGGGTGCAGAAAGAGCTCTATGTCAGTCAATATTCATAACGCAATAAATTTCTATATGCAGCTTGGATTTTTATTGTCCTTCTTGTTAAAACTATATCTAAGCGTAGAGGCAATATTTTTTCTGTTGAAGATGGGCAAAATAGAGTCTCAAAATTTGGTTCCCAGAGTAAATGCCTGTCTACCCTATCTCCAGAAGGATTTTTCTTGCCACTGTACAGTCACTGAAAGTTCTCTTCCCTGGATCTCCCCCTGTAAACTGCAGCTGGGGTGGCAAGACATTCACTGCTCCTTGAATAGATGCAGGAAGGCATGGGAGAGGTTAAAGGCAACCAGAGAAGGCTACAAAGCTGCACATGTGTGGGTGAAATAGAGAGACAGAAAAGTTGTTGGACCTACCCTGGGTAAGTGTCACAAAGTAGACATTTGGGAAGAGGAGGACTGTTGAGAAGACTGCACTGGGAGGACCGAGTTCTGCTAGTTGTGATAGTTTATGATGATCTCCCCTGTTCAGATAGACCTACTTCATCCAACCATGAAGAAGCCGAAATCCAGCTGCTGGAGAAGTCCTCTACTACTCTTCGGATCCTACCCACTTCATTCCCTCTACTCTCACCCAGCCCCTGCACTCATCTCTTCAAGCAGCACAGAATGGCACCTGCCAGTGCTTTGTCTAAGCCCTGGAGGAGGCAGGATGGGAATGACAGACTGGGATAGTTGCAGAAAGCCACCAGTGATGACATACAAGCAATTTGACTCTCCACATCAGCAGTGGCTAGAAGTGATTTTGCAGTGGAATATCTGCCTAATCCCTGAACACTGGAATGATCCAGAGGCATCATCCAACGTCCTCTGAGCTCTTTATCCCCAACCTTGGATCCATATCTCAGTCCCTGACCTGCCTCAACTCCACATCTTGATGGCTACCTCCGTCCCCCATTTTATGCTCCCAGCTCTCTGCTCTCCTGCCTCTTTATTCCAAATCCTTGTTACAGGCTCCCTTTTAGTCCTCTCCTCTGGACCCAAATCCCCATCTCTGAGTTTTTTCCTCATTCTTCTCCCTGCTTAACCACCTCTGGAAGCGCAAAGCCAGGCTGCCATTCCTGGTGGTGCACCCTGGCACTGCTCACCAGGAAAAGCAACTGCTGGGCAAGCCTTGTTCAGCCCCCAGCAGAAAATGTGCCACCACGAGGTGTGTGTGAGGTGTGTCTTTGGAGACTTTATCTGCTAAACTCAGGTGCTTTTCCCCCAAGTATCACATAATGTCTCCTACCTTACAAGGATTTCCTTATAAAGCCTACCAAGGCCTCACAAGGATTTCCCCAGAGTTTCTTAGAAGTTGTATGAACGTGTGGGTTTTTTTTAATGTGAGCAAACATAAAATTTGAGGCTGGCATCCAGCTGAGTAACTTCAGCCAAACCGAGTCTGGCAGTGCTGTGGTCTGAAGATGGGGGTCCCGTGATGGAAGACGTTTGGCAACTGCAGCGAGTGGTGCCGTGCCAGCGCCACACACGGTGCAGCCGGAGAGAAATGGTGAGGGTTTGCCCCCCTAGCTTTTAACAAAAAAGTTATCTCTCAGAAGTCTTATTTTCCTAACCAAGCCCCAGGGGCTCTGAATTTTGAGCAAGGCACATATTAGACACAACTTATACAAAACATAAAGGGGGAAGATAATGGCTGGTTTCACTCCTCGGGGTTCTCGCTCAGGGCTTTGGCAAGTTCAGCGGTAGCAACAACCCCAAAGAGGAGAGGCTGCTCTTCAATGTAATCATAAAACTGATACTTCAGGCCTTTCCTAACCAGTGATAGGTGTCTCCTTGGCTATAAAACAGACAGGTTGGCCTCCGTTCAAGAACTTTCAGATCACAGCGTTAAAAAAGTGGTGTCTCTGGACTTGAGTAATACACACCACCATATATCTGAAAATGTAAGTATCCATTTATCTTGATAATAAATACTTTCTCTCTTGACGTCTCAAAAGGAACAGGATTTCTATCAACAAATGATGAGAAAGCAATACTCTGTGCTGCATCCCCCTGGAGCCAAGAGAATCTTTAGGCATACTTTTTGCATTAATATGTACTAAGGGAATCCAAAATATCCCTCTCTGGAGGATCAAATGTCAGACCAACGCTTCCTGCTGCTTATACATCTAATCAGTAAAGTTCACATCATCAGCACCTTTTTTAAGGCCCTGATCTCATCAAATGCTGCCTTTGACACTGTTTGCTATATTATTACCATCTGGTATATAGAAATGATTTTTTTCTGCTCCATTTTCTCACATACCCCCATGTTTAAAATCCACAACAGAAAGAAAAATAGACAAACCCACAAATTACAGTTGCTTCATCAAGCCCAGAGGCAATAAGAAAGAAGTGATTAGCAGAATGTGTTGTATCAACACGGCACCATGAGGTAGAGCCTTGAGAACGGGATCTGGGACCAAACAGGGTGTGTTGCCAGTGACAAATGTTCTGTCACGTAAGGAGAGATTACTGCTGTCCTGAGCACGGAGATCTAGTCCTTCAGAAGTGTTTCTGAGAGGCATTGTAAATGCTGAATTTAGCTTCCCTCCCTACTTCCTGAGAGTGTTTGCAGGATTTAATACTGCAAATGAGAAAGATGTCTAGAATTAAACCTGTACATTGTTAATGAGGCCCTAAAGCAGCCACCCACTAACTCCCACAGCCACAAACACGCAGAAGTGGAAGAAGTCCCGTAGTATGCTGGGAGCCACATTTTGTTGACTAGTTCAACAATCTGTGCTGGTAGCCACCATCCTCCTGGTGAAAAACCCATGGGACAGGAAAATCTCACAGGACCCAGTTGGTATAACTTGTTGTGCTTCTGGGAGAGTCTGCACCGGGTAGGAGGAAGCAGGAGGAAAGAAATATTACAAGTAATAAAAGAACCAGGCTTTGAAGATAGCACATCCAAGGAAGAACCTAAGAACCCTAGAACTTCATCCTCATCAACTTATTGCCTCCCCTTGCACATCCCACAGGCAACCAAGCCCCTGAGGGAGAGGAGCTGCTGTTAATAAGCCTACCCTAGGAAAGGATGAAAGTTGCTGCTCATCCAGCAGCAATAAAGTCCAAGTGGATTTGCACTTCTATAAACCCAGGGAGAATTCTCTCCTTCCAACATGATGGTATATTCAATACATACGTGCAGTCTCAAGCCTCAAAATCAGCAAGTAAAATTCCCAATGTCAAAGAAAGACTATCCATGGTGTGAAATAAAATGAATGCTGTCTAGCAATCCCATCTCACTCGCTCATTTACAGCCCACTCATGTCTCACTTTCCAAACCATTCCAACCACCAAGTGTTAAAAATATAGCTTGAAAAAAAATTTTTTCTCTCCCTGTCTACTGAATTACCAGCTTTTCATTAAAACCCTGGAGAGACCTTTTATACTTAAAATCTCAACATTTACAAGCTGAGTGCTTTTACTTATAATTTCATTTTCTTTCCCCGGAATACTTGATCTCTCTCTTCAATTTTCAGTTATGCTTGTTTCAAACATCAATTGTTAACTCTAGGGTTTCTCTGGGGACAGAGCAGACAACAACATAGTTTTCAAGAAAGTCTCTCTAGGCCACTAAAAATGCAGAGGAGAAACTCCAAGCTGTAAGGGACAGGGCAGAAGTGTGCCAGAATGCATGACCACAGACGCTGTGCAGCCCCAGCGCTGTGGTTCTTCTGTAGGGTTTATGCTGCATCCTAAAACAGCTCTGAAAACTTCCTGCTCTATTCTAGTAGTTTTATATCTCTTTTGTGATTTTTTTAAATTTACACAAAGAGGGAAAACTCCTGATAAAATACAGGTGAGGGAGAATACAGCAAAACAACTCAGATCCTCAGAAATATCGCCACGCAGAAGGTAAGGGGAGGTGAAAAAAATATCCTAAAAATTACTTTTATGCTAATCACTTTATTAATCACTTCTTAGGGGCAGTGCCAGAATGACTGACAGGCCCTCAAAAACATCTGAATCGCTTCAGATTTTAGAACCTCTTCAGAATTACAGGCAGCAATGTTCTCCCATGCCACTGCCTGAGAGCTACCAGAATCTCATGGTTGGCAGTTTTTAATTAAAAGCAGCTGTGTGATCAAATGGAGGCAGCATTTGCTGTACTAATCTAAAGGAACATAAACATCTCTCTCAGCCCTTAAATGTTTCACCAGGTATAAGTCCTCATCAGAAGCCATAGTTGAATGATGATCTTCAGGGTCTTCCATGAATTAAAATAAGAAATCATAGTACTTGTATGCATTAAAATCCAGCAAGATTGCCAAGACACTAATTGTCACATACAGGAAAAATGCCAGGAAATTTAGTACAGCTAAATGGTATGTAGGCCTGTGAGACTTGGCAAAGCCCAAGAGAGTTAATTATTACATTATTGATAAAGTTGAGGACTTTTAAAATGTTTGGCCTCGCTTTCTTGACACAAAGGATTAAAGGTCAGGGCAATTTGCTCCCTCCAGTGCAACCCCTGATGCAAGCAAATCTATTGCAATCAATGGGAATTATGCCTGAGTAAGGACAGGACACTGAACTGGTGTCTGTGTCCTATGTATAGACCTGCCTTAATGCCTGCCTGAGCCACTGAATTCCCCCTGGCTTCTCCCTCTCCCTTCCTCCTGAAGGGGGAACACAACCATGTCCTTGACAATCTTGAGGCTGAACTTTGAGCTTTCTGTCCCATGTGAGGGCAGTGTCGAAGGTTGCAGGGAATACTCCAAGGAAATGCAATTTAGAGACAGTTTTTTTGTCTCTTCTCCCACACAGAAGTGTAATGAGTAGTCACTGCTTGGTCTACTGCCATTTATTTAAATCTATGATGGGAGCTACCGGGCATAGACTGGTAGCCTAAGTGCTGTGCATGCATAGCAAAGGTGGTCCCAGTTTCAGACCTGTTAGAGCCTCGTGACAAGAAATAGCAGATAAACATCACAGCACAGGCGTCTGCTGAGACAGGGAACTATGAATTTCCTATTCCAACCCCTAAATGAGTTATGAGTACGAAGAACCTACTCACCGTCCATCCAGCAGGACAGGAGCACTCCCCAGTGATGTGGTGGCAGACTCCCCCGTTCTGGCAAGGGCAGCGCAATTCACACTGAGCTCCATGACTGCCTGGGGGACAGAGCTCTTCACAGCTTTATGGAGAGAAAAGAAACAAAAAACAAAGAGATTTAAAAAAAAAAAACTTACAGGGAACAGTAAATGAGGAAAATACACAAGACAGGTCATCATGAGAGCCTTTGTGCAAAATATGAAACCTCAGTAAACCTCAGCTGGCATTAGCAATTAGTCAAAATTTCTTTTATTTCTGCTGGGGTTTTTATGCCATGGATCCTGGAAGGCTGATGCATGTGTGTAATCCTTATACGCACCAAATTCCACCCATCTCAACAGGACAACTCAGACCATTAAAATAGCCCAGGAAAGTAAGAGCTGCAGGATGAAGCCCTCAACATGAACTAAGTGACAGGGCAATAAAAGAAGCTGCAAACACAATAAAAATATGGGATTAAAATGCTTGAAATGTCTCCAGTCACTACTAATTGTTAACATTTGCAGTGTATAAAGGACTGGCAAGAACTCATCATTTAAAAGCTAATTAAGCTCATTGGGTCTCCCTCAGTACTCATAGGGGGCCAGCGTAATGCTAGTCCCTGCAAAAACCAGTGTCTCCTTTCTCTAACCCCAGGTTCTGAAACCACAGTAGGTTCCTCCCCTGACTGACTGTCCTCTGATGAGGATGTTCACACGTATCGGGGGTTGGCCCTGCAAGTACTTACTGCTGAGAACTGACATACTAATGTCAATGGGTCCACTCCTAATAGCGAGCAGAGTCGTTAGCAGTGACTGCTTCTAGGACTGAGGTCACAAGCCTATGAGGAAATCAGGTACTAAATAAAATATTCAAAAGGCATATCACTTATTTATGAGGGTTAATACCGTCTTTATTTTTTCTCCTTCCCCTTCAGGCAGGTCAACAAATAATATTAGATTGCAAAAGTATTAAGTCACCGGCAATAAATCTCCAGCCAAATTCAGGGACTAAATTTTCTTTTCCCCTTAAATAATTTTGAAAAACATAATTACTTCTGAAACTACTGCATGATCTCTAATGAGAACTGATGTTACACTGTGGGCAATTTTGAACAAGGAACTATTGCTTGCTGTCCTAAAATTAATATGCAAATTTTGTGAATCCTACTGGTAAACTTTCAGTGTGGTGGATGGGGATTTACCTACATGATTCTCCTTAAAGTTAATAGGAGTCACGTCGCTAAATCCCTGCTCACTATGTTTAATATTTACCCCCTAGATAGCAAGCTGATATAGTTAACAGTAATGCTTCCTCAGTTAGATTGAAATCAAATAAATTGGGGATGGTAAGTCCCATTTGATACTTCACTGGACTGCTAATGAGTAAAATGTCCAATTGCTTATAAAAACTCAACTGTAATTTGGACTGTATTCACATGCGGAAACTAGGAACAGGTACAGTTGTTGTACAAGCTGGAAAACATAATGGATTTTTAAGTTCTTTTTAGCACTAAATTTTATTTTATTATGCAGGCGGGTATAATTAGGAGAAAAAAAAAATGATATTTCCTTTATTTTGTCTCTCTGAAATTCTGTTATCTGACTTCTACAAAGGAAAGTGAGTAATACAGAGACCGTGACTCATTGGGTTTAAAGCTGGTCGCAAAGCACGGCTGTCAAACCACGCGGAGTAAAACACACCGGTCACTGAACTTACAATACCCCCGTGTAGCCGGGCGCGCAGTGACATTCGCCCGTCCTGTGGTCGCAGGTAGCTCCGTTGTGACACTGGCAGGTGAACTGGCAGCCCTTGCCGTAGGTCCCGGGGTCGCAGAGCTCCTCGCAGCGCCAGCCTTGGTAGCCGTCGGCGCAGACGCAGGCGCCCGTGATGGGGTTGCAGAGGGCTTCGTTCTGGCACTGGCAGCGGTTGCTGCAGTGGGGTCCCCAGTGCTCGCTGTCACAGCCTGGGAAAACACACAGTCTGTCACCGGGACGAGGAGGAAAACGCATCGCCGGCATCTCCTCTCAGCCTCTCCCGCTGAGGCTGGCAAGCGGCAAGCAGGCAGGGACACCAACAGGACCAGGAACTTTCTAAAGGACCCTCAAACTTCCTAAAAATACCCCTCCCCGATCTAGCATGCAAAGCAAAACCAGCACTAGTCATATATCTAAATCTGAGGACTTGTTTAACATCTTTATTGGATCAGGACCTAAATCTTTTAATATCCTGTTTCTTAGTGCTCTTAGATAGCTGGAAGGAATGAATTTATAGTGGAATTAGATGCAGAGGATCACGTCCTGGCTGCCACGTAGTTAATGGCAGGTAGCATTGCCAAGCAAATCCTGTCGATTTAATAAAGTCATCAAATATTGTTTCTTTGCACTGTTCCCATAAGATAATAAATATGATAATCTAAAGAAGGCTTTCACCTTTGGTGTTGCTTTTCCAGGAAGTTTTTGGGAGGTTTTTTGCTGGAGTAAAGAGATGTTAGGGAAGAAAACAACAGAGATGGAACTTCATGAGGCTGCTGATAGCAGGCTTAGGGATGAAGGTATGGAGTGTGTATGTCAGGGAATTTCTGTGCTAGTAGCAGTATGCAGTAGCATTACAGAAGAGCCCCAAGCCCTATGGCCAGTGACACGGAGAGGAGGTTGCCTAGAGAAAGCATTAAAGCACAGTGAAGACCCTTCACGTGATAATCCTGCCTGATCCCTTCTCCTCCTCTGAGGACCACATGCAGGATGAGAGAGAAGTCAGAACTAGAGAAATAGCTTGATCCTGATTTGTTTTAGAAATAGCAATCAGCACCCGCAGAACACCCATGGAAGATGGACGCGCACTAAACAGACAGCCCAAAGCAAACACCCAGTTAAGGTTTCCCCAGTAAATGGTCAGCAGAAAACCAAGTGTTTCTCCAGTAGTCCCACCCTCCGCTTAGCAGCCTTTGAATACAGCTATGTCAAGGATGAAGAAAATAAGAAAATTATCATTCCGTTCAGAATAGAGTTCTGGCAAAATCCCTGGTAAAGACACAGTTACAGCTCATTTTCCAGGTAGAGCTGGCTGTGCTCACAGAGCTGGTTTCAGTTATACCAACAACGAGCCGTCTTCACAAACTCCTTTATTTGCAGACACGCAAAGAAACTAATCCCCAGGTGACACTCGCTGCCTCAGCCCTGGATCTCTGCTTCCAGACTCAGCAAAGTCTGGAAGCCCCCTTAAGGCTGAAACTCTGTCCTAGATGTTTCATAGTCCTCTCCTTCTACGGTACGCGGCCATAAACCCACACCGGCCTAGATCTATCAGTTCACTTTGGCAAACGTTTTGTCCTTCTCATTGGTCTTTTTGAGGATACTCAGCAGAAAAAGAAAGTAACTTCACTCAGCCAGCATTGCAGTTACCAATTTACAAGCTTGTCTTTCTTGAGCAGCAGTGTTAAAGGCCAAAATAAAACCTATGAGAAGACAATTCCAGGGTCTCCAGAAGGATCTGCAGGGCCTTCCAGGATGCGCTTGCAGAGAGATGGTTTCATGTCCTGCAGGAAGCAGAGCATGCTCCGTACCCCTGTGCATAATCCTGCCTGGGCCTCACACAAGATATTTTATTGCTTTGCCTCATTTTTCCCACATCCCCTCTAAACAGGGATGATAGTTCCTCACTAACACCACTGGGAGCCAAGCAAACAAAATCTTACTCTTTATAAGTCTTAAATTATTACCGAGAATCTGTGGAAAGAGACGATCCATCTTTATTTCACACAGACACTCGCTAAGACTCCGTAAGCCTTCTGGGGCAGGGAGCAAATCTGCTGGAGCTGATGGAGTTTCCCAGCAATTTCCGTTCCAGAAGCACTGATTTGTTTTCCACAGAACCTGAACATCAAGGGATGCAGTTCTGCAGCTCCACAAAGGGTACAAAGCTGAGCCAACGCAACCGCAGCCGACAGCCCTTTGCATGGGGCAGTGGAAGGCAGGAACCAGCCCTCACCCTGCCTGCTCTGGAGACATAACTCCTACCTGGCCACATCTTATATTAAAGCCCCGACTGCCAGGCTGAGGGTTGCTCTGGGCTGATATAATTCCAGCTGCAATTAATTTGCCTAATATGAATAAATAACACTCATTAGAAGATGTGACTTGTATCCTTGATCTTCCACGTCTCAGGTGTGAGCTCCAGTCCTCAGATTCGGTTTGTGTTTTTCACTTTGAAAGAACACGAAGGAGAAAACAAACCTTTTATAGGAAGGAAAAACCATTTCCCATCGTCATCTCAAGCATCTTGTTTCACATTTACAGTGTCTGTCCCACACACAACACCTTTTATGTAAAATCAATCTTATTTGAATGCTTATTTACTATTTATATTAGGTCACATGCTTGCTTTCTTCCTATACCAAATTTCACCCCACAATCTAGCCAAAGGGAAGAGCAAAATGCTTAAGTAAAGAGCAGCAGTTCTTCTAATTGGTTGTAAAATCATAAAAAACCAAATCTGGATAATAAAAGAAGCCTGCGGTGACCAGAAAACCAGCTGGCAGTTAGAGAGATTTTTCCAAAGGCTTCTAAGTACAAGGCATCAGTGAGCACACATTGTAACATTCAGTATGTTTAGTCCAAAGTAGCTAGCCAAAATGTTTTAATTATCTATGAAATAAAACAGCTTGGCATACCAGAAAGCTACTAAGAATGTGAATTTCATGGGGATTTATTAGGGAGAGGACATAAAAATGAGGATTAAAGTACATCTGAATCTTCGTGGAAGAGACGGAAAAAATAGAACTACAAAAAGATGGGTCTTGTACCATGTCTCATTTGCGATGCCGGATACAGCCTTAGCAACTGTCAGGCTCCTCTTCATGCTCCTAAAATTACAGCCTGGCTTTGACTAGAGTTCTCTAAGTGGTATGAAATCTGAGGAATAGGTTTGTAGGACCTATCCCTGATAGGTGTGCAAACCAAGGTGAACATAGCATGTGTGTACAACCAAGGTGAACATCCCCTTGTCTCTCCAGAGACGGGATCATATATACACAGTGACAAGTTGGCATCTTCTAGATTTAAGTCTTTACCTCAGATGATAAAGGGTTTCTGCTTTTAGCTATCCGTTCAAGCCCTACTGATGGCAGAATGAGCAGAGGCATTTCATGCAGTATCAATTCATCCACTGCTGATTAATTGCAAAAGGAATTGAAGGAAATTTGTTGGCAATGCGTTAGTGTAACATTTGTGATAATGAAGTATCACCCTCACCTGATTTTATACTACAGTAATCTCACATGAAAATAAGATACTTGTGGCTTAGTTTACCAGTTTCTGTTGGTTTCCTTTCCCCCTTTCCTTTAAGTCCCACATTGCAGTGACAGACTGTGGAGTTGCAAGTAAATTCTTTACCTATATGATTTCATTGGGACATTAAGTGATATTTACACTGTGATAACTCATAGATCTGCACTGTGGCAACTTCTGTGCCTTTACAAAGGTAGGCAGATACAAAGTTGATAAGTTAAATCCAAGTATTTATTCATACAAGTAATTCCACTGAGCTCAATCAATCAGACCAGTAGTGTGTGAGACTACTCAAGTGCCTGACTAGCTGTGGGACCGGGGTCTAGAAGTTCCAGCTAGAAAGTTAAAAAACAGAAAAACCCAGTGGCTTCTGCAACTAAGACATATTTTTTTTTCTCTATACATCAGTGTGGCAAATCCTTGCTGGTGTGTGATAGCAATTCCAGTTTCTGAGATAGAGGGTAAAGAAGCCTCAAGAGCCAGAGAAGCCACGCTGCACTTTGGGATCCTCAGCACCACTTCTCTGGGCACAGAGAGGCTGTTTTTCAAACACAACCCAAGCCTCACACAGGCTAATCCTGCTCTTGTTGGTAGCCTCTCTGTGTAACTATAATAGAGATAAATAATAATAGCAACAACGTGTGGACTGAAAGCTAACTACAACTTACACAAAGAGCTATGCTGTAAATGCATATGCCATTAAAAATGTCAGAATGATACAGAGACTTTAACTACACCATCAATAAGAAAAGCAGCCTGGGAATGGTGATGTCAGGGAGGTACAAATGCTCCCCTTCGACTCTCTGCACGTGTGGATGTCAATACCATGAGAGATGAGCCTGAAATAGCCACCGCTCTCTTGGGAGATGCTACATTAAAGGGAGCTGCCATATTTCAGGTCACGTGCCAACATTCCCTGGGTAACTTACTCACTTTTTCTCCTTCGAAAACTTGACTGGAGATTAATTGCCACCAATAAAAATGAATGTAACTCTGTAAAGGATGATGCTGGGTGCCTAAGGATAATTACAGTTGTCTGCATGCCGTAGTGAGACAGGTGAAAGATTCATCCCCCGTGGAAAGCTTACTCGATACAGCCAACGTGTTTTCCTCCTCTCTGCATCCCTACCCCTGCCTGGAAACCTCCGTGGCTTGTTGAAGTGAGGGCTGATTGCAGCAGGCTCTGCATATCCACCTCTAGAGTGGCACGTGACAGCCCGTTTCCAGTTGTGTCCTGTTAAATACACACCAAGGACGCGATGGAGGTGCTGCTTCGCTCCCAAGCGGCTGTTGTTCCCTCTGGGAATGGCTGGAGCACTGCTGTGCTCCGGGTCAGTAGAGCTGCCCAGTATTTTGTGCGGCAGCACAAGCCGGGTGACGATAAAGCGAACACACAAGTGAGAAAATTTAGCAGAAAATTTCTCACACAAGTGAGAAAATTTAGCAGGACTCCCAAGGAAAGGATGACACTTATCAAGTGACTTATCCCAACAAGAGAGAGTCAAAAGTGCTCTTCCAGTGCTTTTCCATCACTGCACAGATACGCTATTAATATGAAAACAGCATCTTCTCTCACAGCAGCACCAGGATCTGTGGTCTTAAGGTCTGCGTTCGTTTTGTTCTCATTAGCATAACCCTACATGTGTCTCTATAGCCAGTGACCAAGGCGGCATTCTGGGTCTGCAAAGTCAGTGGGACATTCATCATCAGTCTGCAGAAGGCACACCTAAGAAAATTCCAGTGGTTGCCTAAGGACTCAAGGACCACACTTGGCTGATGGGGATCTTCAATTAATCCAGGCCTTAAAGGAACTTTCTGCAAATTTGCTAAAGTAAGACTAACTAATACTCAATAATCAATATTCTGGAATATTTCCTAATTCGGTTTGAAATGTTTAAATGAGATACTAACCTTTAAAAGATACAATCAGGAAACAAAATTAACTTATCAAATCTAGAAGGATATAGGTTAAGACAGATTCTTTTAGAATTTATTTTGAAATTAGGGCTAGATTCTCCCCTTAATATAACTGTACTGCTGTAGAATTGCTCAGAATTGCTGACACATGTTTAGGGATGATGGCCATCCTCAAAATAATCCAGATTTTCTAAAATTCCCTTCAAAAATCTTCTTGCAAATGCTTAGAGACCAATATTTCAGGATGAGGAAGCCTCATCTACGCACCAGACACACCAGTGGGCACCAGCCGATTAGGTCCCACTGCTCAAACTGCAGCTGATCTTCTTCTTCACAACCATCTCAAGACACTGATAATCTACCGGGCGACAACGTGTCTCTCTCAGGTCTTACAAATGAGAGAGGTCCTGTCAAAGCAACAAATAGGTTGGATTTCTGTAAATAAATACTTTCTTGGGGGACAATGAAGCTAACAACAGGTTTTAATAAATAATCCTGCTCCAAATATAATTTAGATGATCTGTCACAGGGGGGTAGTTGGTAGCATTGTTCATTTTCCACTGTAAGATACTTTGTCCAGTCCCTGACAGCTTCTCTGTTACGTAGAAATTACCCCCTCCAGTCTCAGCTTCAGTCTCAGTCTATCGGTTTGAGGAACAGATGCAAAGGAATTTTAGCTTAAATCAGTAGGATAAAGCAGTAGTTTTTTCTTGTTAAAATACATTTTTATATCTTTTTCACCAACAAGCTGGGACACCTTCCATGCACAGGGCAATAGCTTGAAATCTGGAAGAGCCCTGTCCCACACCCAGGGGTGTGCTCTTGTGCCCCAGTGAAAATCCACCTCTACCTGATCAAACCATAAAAAACACAATTTGGAGATACTCAGTGCCACCTCTGGATAATTCATTACCCACGTTCCTCAAAGATTTCATCTGTACTAAAAGCAATCTGCAATTAAAGGCTTCAGGGGCTTAGCAGAACTTCTCTTTCAACTGTTCCCAGTAGCAGCCATGGACCACTGGCTGTTTAATCTCCATGTAATAAGTGGCCCACAGAGAGGGTGACAGCTTTCTACTCTTAGTCCATTACCCACGTCAGAGGTTTGCTCTGGTCCATGCTGATGAACAGTCTGTATATCAGCTTGATGACACCCTTGGAGGGATTTTTTCATATTCTCCATTTGGTTTTAAGGGAAAACAAACAAAGTAGGGAACATCACACATAAATGAGGCATTTGACTTACGAAGTCGGTGTCACAAAAATAAGAAAATGTCAGATTAAAGGTTGGAAGTGCAGCAGTAACTCAGTACTTGAGCCTATGAATTATGATATTTTCTTTAATTATGTGAGCACAGGCTATGGCTTACACGCCCTGGCGTTTTCTGTCTTCTGAGCCTGTAGCTTTGCAGCCTGAAGGTTCCCAAACGCGGGTTTCTGTGCAGTGGTGTATGCACCAGCATTTTATCTCCAGTGCCAGACTTTCAGTCACAGCACACACAACTACGATGAAGAAAACGCCAGTCTCAATGTTTATGCCTCTAAGACTGCCCAGAGAATATACTTTGCATATGTAAATATGCATTTGTGAAACTATCCACCCAAGTGGCAAAAATCTGAGGTTAATCTGAGGCTGGCAGAACTCGCAGTCAACGTTTTCCAAGTTGATACATCAGTCTGCATCAGATAGAAAGAAAAAGATGGGAAGAGAACATCAGCGGATTTTTCCCCAAACGGATAGATTATTACGCACAGGAGGAAATTAATCTAATTTTGTGTTGGGTTGGTTTTTTTCCTTAGAGACAGGAGAACAGCTTTTCATCCTTCAAGAAAGATTGTACTGATACTCTCTGAAGTTCATTGTCTGAATCAGATAAGAAACATGTGTCTGATTTAGGTCATGATTTAATCTCAGATGATGATCTCATTAGTCATTGACTCTCCAACATGTGGTACTTAATTCAATCAGAGCACTTTAGAGACCCTGCAGTTTATTTAGCATCTTCTGAGGAAACATTTTCTTTCCAAAGTAATCTTTGGTTACAGAACATTCCTACAGTATTCTGTAGAATGCCTAGAACAGTTACCCAGTTGTATATTTTTATTTTGGATAAATGAAAATAAAATCACTCTAAGTCAAAGAAGAGTTGAGTGTTTGGATGTCAGCCTTGTCAAATCCCATAATGAACTCAATGTATTTTGGAAGCAGCAAAATGGAGAAATAACTTCTACTCCTGACAGATATCAAAGTGTTGAGTTTTCAGAATTTCTATCATGAGCTATTTTGACAGAGGCTTCAAAAGAAGTGAAAATTAGAACACACAAAAAATATCTGAGAATATTTCCTATTTCTTTTTGTGGAAATTACTGCTCAGTTTAATGAGCCTTTAACTCTACTGACACTCTAGATGGTACAAGGAGTTTAAAATCATGAAACGCTTCATAAGGGAGCGACAACATTCTATACAACACTGGTGGATTGTCTTCTCATTATAATTTTTTTAGAGAAGATGCTGCATTCTTTAAAATGTTTTTTTTTTTAAGTGTCATATTAATGGGAGGCAAAGCCTGTTCTTTAATTAGAATTTTACTGTGGTGAATTAAAAAATACATGGGCAGAGTATCAAGAGTCTAATAAAATTAAATGAAGATACTATCTTTCCTCTGTATGAAACCCAGCAGTCTTCGCTCTGGCAAAACTTCCCTCAATACTTCATTATTATTGTCTAGGACAGGATTGTAATAAGAAGATCTGCAAGTAACTTACTTCCAAATTCTGTATTCCAACTGGGTAAAACTCTCTCTTTTTCCATCTATTATGCACTTTAGATGTTCTCATTGACTATATCATGAAATTTTCTTGCAATGCCTTTATGTAGAAGTATTATCAGTTTTGCCTGTAAGAAGGGGTAGAAACACATTTGGATAAGCCTAAAACACTGCAGGACAGGTACAGAGGAAGAGATCATGCATCCTTCAAGAAACAAGTGTTGCAGAGGCCACCAGAGGGGAGCAGGAGTGGTGACAGCAGCATCACTCCAAGGACATCCAGCGAGAACTACAGAAACAGAGAGAAGTCTTTGTCACTGGAGATGAGGAGCTGTTGATACAACATTTGTGCCTGGTCTGAAACAGTTCAAAGGCTTATAAAAAGCTATGTGCAAGTATCTGCTGCTTGCTCTTCTAAACAGAGTATGGTGGTTGCTTAGCAAGGCAGAGTTGTGGGAGCAGAAACAAACCCTCTTTCCCTTCTCGGTTGATCAATGCCAGTTGAGTCTGACACAGTTTAGAGCAGACCTATGGGACCAGTGTGACCACTGCAGCAGGCAAGCCATGCTGGGCGCCCTTCAGTCACATCCTCATCAAGCTTCTGGCAACTGGGCAGGAGAACATTGTCCATCACCTGAAGAATCTACTATGAAAGTCATCTGATCCCACCACCAAAGTCACCTTTCCACCTCCTGTGACTGCGGAGCGGTGTTAACCGCATAGGATCAAGTGGGATCAACCCCCTTTGGCAAAGCTCTCTGGGGGGATGTGCTCAGCTCTTTATTTTTCACAGCACATAAACTGAGCAGCAGAAGGTCACCCTGCTGATGTTTCGCCAGGTATGCAATATACCTTTATTTGCAGTTAAAGCAGTGCTTAGAGAAGACAGGCTTCTTGTCACTAAAATAGCAAGCGTTAAGAGAGCGTGTTCCTTCTCATTCTCATTCACACGCGGGGATGTATGTGTCCCTTCACCTTCAGCTGCGTAGGTCGACGTGCGAACTGACACGAGCAGAAGGATTGGTCGATGAGTGGATAAAATGGTACTACCAAGATAAACATATGGAAGGAACGCTACAGCCAGCCAGCTTCAAACTATGGAATAAAGATTCACCTTCAAGGGGATGTAGGATGTATATGCGCATCCCTCATGTATCACATAACACTCAGTACTGACTCATCAGTCATTTTTAAGGTGGTCAATAAGCAATTTATTCTATTGCATTGATATTAAAACCCGAAGTAAACCCTGTGGAATGGGGTACTTGCTTTTCTTTCTGACAGCGGTGCTGTAGAGTGAAAAGAACTGCTTCTTCCCCCTGCCATGGTCCCATCCCAATGTCTACTGCCTGGGTACTGCTTTTCAGCCAAATAACAGTTCTACCCCAGTATCTGAATCTAGGAAAAATCTTAACTTCCCTAGAGTGAATTCTGTTACCTAAGGACTTTGGGAGAGAATTAGAGCGGCAGAAGGCCTGGTGGCCTTTGAAATAGGGGTGTCTTTTATATCTAAAACAGTTCAAAGGCTTACAAAAAGCTATGTGCAGGTATCCGCACAAGCTACTCGCTGTTCTCTTTTCTTCTAGGCGTACTTGAAACTTCACATGGCTCTTTAATGTTACCTAATGTCTTCAAGATATCTTAAATACACTGCTGCCTTTCTCTTATAAACCATTTATAGTAATGTCCCTTCCAGGCACATAAAAAGAAACAGTTTTGTTAAAAAGTCTTGCTCTGTGTAACCCAGTAAAAACCAGAATGTTCCCTCATCAAAACCACATTGTGAGACTCTGCACAGTCTCTGCAAAACCTTTCCTATATTTACCAACAGAAAATAGCAAAACTCTGAAACTACTGGGGAAAAAAAAAAAAAAAAAAAGAAGTAAAAATGCCGAAAAACTAGAATATTACAGCTCTTTTTTATGTCACTCAGGCACTGAGATGTCAATAAAGAGATGTCAAGAAAGAGATAATCGGAGAAGTAGACAAATACTGTGTAGCTTAAAGAGCAGGAGTGAAGCACGGATGGCTCTAAGAGGGTCGCGCGTGGCAGAGGCACCACGCTCTCCCCGGCACCAAGAGTTTTCTGCGGTAAAATCCCCGCGTCCCTGAGGCAGCTCCTCGGACTGCAACGCTGCTGCAGCTCTCCTGCACCACTTCTCCGGGATGCTGATGCTGAGGGAGCGCAGCAGCCCCAGGTCCCGTGGCCTGATCCCCCAGTTTATACTCACATCCCAGGCAGCAGCAAAACGCAGGAGCCCCCAGCGCTGGGAAGAAAATAAAGACGCCACCGGCTGCCCCCCTACGGCTTAGGGCTTTGGTTTCATTCCGGAGAGCTAGGCAGGAAGAGAAAGCCTTGTCTCATAAATTATTGAGATTAGATGTCTAAACCTTGATATTTTATTTTGACTTCCAAACATGTTCAAATGTTGTTCACGGGAGCATAAATTAATGCCAACTTCTAAAGCAGAAGTTGCTCTAAACTGGGAAATGAAACTTTTTTGTTATGATGTTAAAAACAGACAATTCTTAAACTGTTTTACATTTTGAAAAACAGAATGATCAAAACTGTTCATCCTCACAATCGGTTACGGGTATGCTGAACTGAAATGTTTTGACAAAATCACAACCATATGGAAGCCGGTGCTTTGGGAACAGTTTTCACCCATAGTGGATTAGTGCATTAAGCGATCGCACGTCAGGCAGGCAGAAAACACTAAATCAGCACTCCACATGTTTTTTCCTCATTGTTTACAAACAAAGTGTTAGTGCCTCGGCTTTATCGGCGGGTCAGCTCCAAAGAAACCGGGAAAGTTCACGCAGCAGCTCAAGTCCCCTGCTCTGCTGGGTCACTGCTTGGAGATTCAGGTCTCGCTTTCCACAGTCCGAGAAACTGCCCGCACGAAACAGCTTTCTCTCTGGATTAATTTAATTTCTCTCTTTTTTTTTTTTTTTGGTGACAACTATCACTGAAAAGTAAAAAGCAAAATACACATACGTGACTTCCTGGCTGGATGGCAGCAGGGAAGCCAATGGGATTTTGTTGGAAGAGAACACGGCATCTGTGCATTAAGGTTTCTAAATGCCAGCTTCCCTCTAAGTTTCAGATCTCTACAACTTCCTAGTGGCGGCGGAGCTACATTTTAAAAAGCCACAGGGGAAAAGTGAGGTTTTCAGATGAGACCATCATCAAAATTTCAAAATTGTCCAGTGACCATGCTGTACGGTGCCCATCACGAGCATCTTGCCCCTTTTACAGTCAGGGATTGTCTTTCTGTTGACTATAGTGGTCTTTGAGAAGGGCTGCCCATCATGGGTTAAGTTAATGCCACCTGGAAAACGACACGGATGTCACAACTTCTATGTTTCCTTTGCTAAGCAAGGTTCTCTGCTCGCTGATGAATATCTGAGCAGAGCAAACACCGCACCCCCACACCAAATATTAAAAATCGATGAGAAGA
This sequence comes from Gallinago undulata, assembly GCA_026546715.1. NCBI lineage: Eukaryota > Metazoa > Chordata > Aves > Charadriiformes > Scolopacidae > Gallinago > Gallinago undulata. The sequence continues at coordinate 39,209,150 of JAOTQQ010000071.1, forward strand.
AAATGACATGACCTCAAAGTAGACCATTTTCCTTGCTGATACAACAGGAACCACCCAGGGAAATGTTGAATAACGCCTGATGTTTGTGTAGATGGTGATTGTGTAGTAGATGGTGATTTAGGAATGCTGCTGACACACATACACAAATCTGATGACACAGGAAATTAGCATCCGTTCGTCTCCCCCCCCACCATACACCCTTCGGAAGAATTTACTAAATATAGCTCACCCTTTAAATATTTAAGGATATCTGCAGAATGTTGTTGTTTTTGAAAGGGTTCTTTCCTGACTGGATTTTCCTCATCAGGCTTAGTAATCAAGTTGTTTTATTTGGAATGGTTAATTATTAGTTGAATAATTAATTATTCAGAGTACATCACTAAATGAAATTCAAAGGATGCTGCGATAATAAAAAAATTACAATATGCAACAATATGGGTTCTAAATTGTGCAATAAGATCAAAATGTGTAGGTTTTTTGCACATTTAATAGAATTGCCTCCATCGTCAAAGTCCCATACAAACACTGACTAGTTCTCATGGTCCATTTATGAGCTAGAAAATATACATTATCACCACTTCGTAGAAGGAAAACTGCGACAACCAAATTACATCAAACTACAAGGCTACCCAGAAAGTAAGTGGAAGCACTGAGATAGAACAGCTCCAAGTTTTAAAGCCTAAATTTATGCTATAAATACTTTATAGCATATTTCTTCACTACATTTGTAATCCTGAGCTGAATTAAACATATGAAAAATGATTCTTTTATGTATACAGAGATTAATTTGCATCAATAATAGTGCTTAAGAAGTGTAAACTTGGTACGAATGTCATCACTGGTAGGCAAATAGAAGTGGCATGTGGTTTGGTGTGGGACCTGAACGTCCCGGGGAGGTTCCTCAGCCAGGAACGCCCACTCGTCCCCATCAGCACCATGGCCACTGTCATCGTGGCCAGCTCTGGCCAGGCCAGTGACACTGAGGCCACATCTCCACTGCGTTTGGCAACGTGACTGCGGCACGCACAGGCCTACGGAGCTGGCCAAGACCCAGATCCAGCAGGTGAGGAGAGCAGCGGAGCTTCAATGATGGTGGCTATAACACGGGCTCGGTGAGAATCACCAACAGACCCGTGCTGACAACCCCACCAGCAAAAGTTCTCCCCCCCTCAGCTTCACTACGCCCCGTAATTGAACAGACTGGGTAGAAATAACAGGGCTGTCTGCTTCAATCACCCCTCTGACTGCAAAGCGCCTGCAACCTTAATAAATGCTTATTCAGCATAATGAGATTCTAATTAAAGATGGCTAAAACAGTAATCACTTCTTCATTTTCTCTAACTGCCATCCCCCGAGCTCCCAGAGTCAAAACAAGGCAGCGGCTGGATGCACTGGGAAAAGGGACACTCCAAGGCTTTCCCAGCCCTGCGATCCCACCAGCTTCACCAGAACACACGGAAGAGAAACTGAAGAAAACCTTAAAGCCTTTCATTTACACAAATGATATATAGCAATCCAATAAAAAGGTTCCACTTTATATGGCTCTCTCTCCTGGTTTTACAGGTCCCAGTTCCACCGTTCTCTTTAAAGGAATGCAGGATTCTCCAGCCACAGTTTCTTTCTCTGTATTTTCTTTCATCACCATTATCACTGACATTGTTTTTTTACAGACCTGTGCCCACCTGCTCACTTGGGCTCTAACAAAACAAAACCCGCAATAAGTTACACAATATTTGCTGGAAGATTTTCCACAGACCGCAACGTTTTGTTCCTGTGTTGATTGCCAAGGTCGTAGAATTGGAATTTTTGCAAGGCAAGGGATCCAAAAGGCAGTAAAACTACACATACAGAGACTGTTGGAGCTTCTTCAAATATTTTTTTAATTAAAACTGCTAAATGTAAAATGGAAAATTAGGTTCATATTGTACCAGAAGGACTTGTCCTTACAGAGACCCCATAGCCAGCAAAGTTTAAATGCTTTATTGTTCCGTAACTCACATATATGCAGACTCCTCTATTTGGCACATCCTTAATTTCTGTCAAACTAAAAGAATTTTAGCATTTTCTGTCAGGGAACTGGTGTAAATTTTGAAGAAAGCCTAAAAAAACCTCTACTGTTGACTCATTTCACTCATTCCTAGGCAGATCTGAAAGAAGGAAGACTTGAAAGCGACATTATGAGCCCAAGAATTATCCTCCACTCTTGAAAGGCACACGGAAAATTAAACTGGGGGATCAGTATTAAGGTAGTGGAAATTATTGGGTCTGTGCACTTAAAAGATTAAGAAGGTGACTTCCCACTGAGACTCGAGAACACAGGTGCACATAATTTTAAAAATCTGCATTTTTAACCTTTTAAATTTGCTAGCAAAGCAAGGAAGTTGTTGAGGAACTGCAGTAAACATGGCAATTCAATCAGCTTCTTCCAGACTTTATTTCGCAGCTTTCCAGTTCTTTAACCCAACAGGGCTGTGGATCGTGCAAAGACTCTTTGGCAGCTGGTGACACAGCAGCAAAACAGAGGGGAAGGCAACACAGGAACACTTTTTTAGCAACTGCGTAACAAAATCCCTTAATTCACTGCCAGGGTGGCTCTGGCCACCAATGTTCATGGGTGTTGTTGAAACCCATGTCCTGTTCTCTGCTCTTCCTCCTGGGAATTGCGAAAGGATGCGGTGAAAAGAGCTAAAGACAACTTTTCAATAGCAGTCTGGAAAAATATTCAATTTTTAAAGGTCTGGTATCAGTTTCTGTATATTTTTTTAAATAGAGGTCTCTACATTCTACCGTTAATGGGTGAAACCACTATTTTTTTTTAAGTTTCTAAGCATGTCGGAGACCGCTGCATGAACACAGATTTCAAGGTGTTACTTTTGCCTGCTCCAGTCAAGAGACTTTGGGCTAATTCCTAGACCTATGGACTATTAAAACAATTATAACCTCATAATGCAAATATCCTGAATTTCATTAAAAATCAAACCACCACTTGACTGCCAAGCAGCAACAAGCACATTTTATGCATAAGCTAATTAATTCCGTCTCCTAAGCCTCTGAATAAATGGTAATTGTAGTTCCTCATAGCTACACCTAGGCAGATAACCTCGCAATTGATTTCTGTCTGCCCTCCAATTACAGGCGAACCCCAACGATGACTGTTTACATCTCACTTAACGGCAACAGGCCCCAGTTGTGGAGTCGGGCTTCTGTGCTGACAGCCGTTCTATACACATAGCAAATATTACAACAAAGATAAAGCAGATAGACTAATTAAAATCCTGATCCGCAGCCCACTGAAATGAAAGCAAAGACAACACTTGTTTTCCAAATGTAGCCTTATAACCCAATTTATCTTCAGATTTGTTCTGGCAACAGAGCGCCTAGCTGCCATCCACAAAATATTGCCAGGTTGAATCTTAGCGAAAAAGATTTAAAACTGTCGATCCAAGTCCTTGTTTTCTCGAGTCTCAATTAGCGTAACGCTTTCCTTGTGGGCGATCTTTATTACGTCCCATTCAGAGCACAGCTCACCCCGAGCGGAGCTGCCGGCATCCCTCCTCGCAGGTTCTGACTGCTTGAGTACATCCAACTCATTTTACACCATTTACAGAATCACAGAATCACAGAATCTTAGTGGTTGGAAGGGACCTTTGAGATCATCGAGTCCAACCACATTAAAAACAAAAACAAAAACAAACCACAAAAACAAACAAACAAACAACCCTGTAAAATTCTTTATCGATGCCAAGGTGTTACATCTTAATTTTGAGGCACTCAACAGTTGTGCTCAAATATAGCTGGAAGATCCTCCATGGTATATCCATATGTTCTTCATCGTCAGCGAGGTCAGTGGCAGCTTGCTCAGCCCGCCTGAGATACAACCCAAAGTCTTTGGAATCAGGGCTTTTATCAACTCTGCTTCTCCCGATTCTTGTGCAAACCTCACAACCTGCCTCCGCATTTATTTGCTGGTACTTTGGACTGCTCTCGGAAATACACTTCAATGAAATACTGTTCTTGTAAAACACCTTAAAAAACCAGTTTTAGGTCTAGAAAAACCTACATCAGTTTGGTCATACTGATCTTTTTCACTACAATATCTGGCAATGATACTTTGATAATTAGCAGTGATCTAAATACTACAGCAGTTAGATTTACAGACCGGTTAATTTTAACTTCAAACCCAAGGAATGCTTAGCAGTGTTTTCCTATCAGCATTTCACCACCCCATTAAAGAAGAAAACACTTCCTGCTTTACAAAGGACCTTAGCCAATTTTATAGCAATCATAATCAAATAGCTGAGGGCTTCTTTATCCCCTAAATATTTTAAGTCAGACATAGCGGAGCAGTTAAGATTTTTATTAGGTTTTGATCTTCAATTTTGTGCAGATTGGAGAAATTATTTTTACTGAGATGGATTTCCCAGGTTATCAACTACTTACTGCACTCCGACACAGGGCAAGGTATTCCTGAGAAAAATAAGGGGAATTAAAATGTAATATTAAAGTGCCAGAGCTTACACAAATAATGCCCATTACAATTTACAGTGGGTTAATGAAAAACTATTGTGCTTTGGAAAGTGTGCAGTGGGGTTAGGAGCTACCAGAGAACCTGATGGCAGAAAAAACCAGCAAACTTTTCTCAGGAGAATACGTGCTCACTCCGTTCTGAAATGTCACTGATGTGTACAACTTTTTAAGAATAGCCCAAAGCCATTCATCTTGTAAAACTGCTCCTAAAAGTCTGCCATTCGTAAGTCCGCTCCTACAAAAACCAAAAGTAAATGCCCAAGATACCCCAAAAATAAGCATAGACAAGGTTTAGTTTGTATGTACAGACTGGCTGAGGACTATTTGCTATTTAATTGCCTTAGATCACTCTATTACACACGTATCTGCCTGTAAGGTTCTCCATATACTTCATTTTATCTTATAAATGACCAACTCTTACTAGCAATCAAGTCATCATGGCTTTAATATAATTCGGAAACTAGTTTATCACTAATTATTAGTAAAAGTGCATTATATTATACAGCACCACTAGTTACCATCACATCTTTCATAGGTGTGAAAGGTCAGAGACAATATTTGGCTGTAGGCTGAGCAAACCACAAGATTATGTAGACCCAAAGTCTCCCTGCATTTTGATGCTACCCTTCTCTACTGAAGGTGTGCCAGCAGAACAGGAGGGAGAAAACGGGACGGGAAGTATGAGACGGAGAAAAGAAAATCACTAAGACTAGGAGGAAAGAAGGAGAAAAGGAATGTAAGGACAAAACAGAGAGGGAAATAGGTTAAAAGAAAGAAAATAAAATCCATATAAAATCCAGGAATAACAGGGAGAAAAATAAACAGCTGAAAGCAAAGAAGACGCACATTCCTGCTGTCCTTGCAAAAAGTGTTCCCAAGGACTCCCTGCTTTAGTGTCCCACATAACACGTCCCTGAAAATAATGAAGGTCACCAGCAGATTATAGGAAGTAGCCAGCAGTGAGTACTACCCATTACTACCACCACAGAAATGATCAATTTGTTTATCCTTGTTAACTGAAATCAGAAAACGATGCGATAAGGGGATGGGCTACATCTTGCTCCCCAAGGCTTTTGTCCCCCAGCCCCTTCCTCTCCCCAGTGACACGCACAGGACTCCGGTGTTTTTCTCGTGGGTAGGCAGGGGATAATGACTAACCACAATAAAACAAGTAACTGCTTCTTGCACATACAACATCTCATGTCTGATTTCCCACGAGCTGCATTAGCGGGGTTTTGTAAGTCAATTTTTAAAACTGAGGACAGCATTAAAAAACTGACAAATGCCACTCGGTCACGTCCCTGTTGTCACAGTTATTGAAGCCTCCAGAGAGAGTGTCAAAAGAAATAAAGCAAATTTCTTTTTTGCTTAATTTGTGTCAATTGATTTCCTATTTTTAATTAATAATTCTAATTATGATGCAGCAAATTTACCCAACAGACACAACTAGTTTAATCAGCGTGTATCGATTGTAACAGTAGAATTATCCCAATGTTCCTGACACCATTGATTTTCTGTTGCGCGACCGTAAGAAAACAGAAGCCGGAGTGACTCTGTTGTCAGCTCACTGCGCTGATGATCCCGGAGCTCTGAATTGGGGCTCCTGACCTTACAAATAAAAACACAGGCATTATCTACTATTTCAGCACTTCAGCGATGGAATCTGGTGATTAAGTTATGACACAAATAAGAGGGTTTAGTCCAAGCAAGAGCAGCTGGAAAATAAAGCTGGCAGACACTGATTTGAAGAAAAAAGCAAATGGTGAGACAGCGGTTAGGAAAGCCTTTGTAAAACTGAGCCAAATAATTTGCCTTAAGTTCCTAATTTGTCCTCGTTTTGGACAGCCCCAAAACATCTCTTTACCTTTAACACATGCTGCAGTATCTGTGGTAAGCACTTCGGTACATTTTTGAGCCCAAGTCCAGCATTTTTCCTTATTTTTTTTCAACAGCTCCCCTATGAAGGTGCTCATGGGGGCAGGAGGAGGGACAGGCCACTGTCACCCACTCATGTAGGGCCAACGCTCGCTCTAATGTCACCGTGTGACTGTCCCCATCAGCCTCCCACTGCTGGCTTCAGAAGCAGTGCACTGGGGGTGAGAAAGGGAATATACAGGAAAGGTGAGGTGTGACCCAAGGCACAGTGTGACCCAAGCTACTGGTTAGCCCTTTTGCCAGAGACATCGAGAATTCCTGCAACTCTCTGCTCACCAAGCTCCGAATTCTGCAGAACTGATGCAAAAAAACCACCCCGTTTGCAATCTGAATGTTGCAACTTCGGAAGCGTAGAAAGGCTTTGTGGCAGATCTGCTCTCCGGTGTGCTCTCTGCTCCTCCCCAGGGACCTCTGCTTCCCTGGAAAATGGCAGAGCAAAGGTATGGCACGTAAAATGCAATGGAATGAGCGGCCCTAGTTTATGGCGTGGAGCAACTAGTAGTTCTCTCCTATGACTGCCTCACTTAATAACCTATTTGTAGTAAAGAAATCAAAAAGCATCGGAATCCAGCAGAAAACTTCTCACCAGCAGTCACAGGACACAGACTGTAACTGAGATGGATATGAACTAAACTTCTGGAACGGAGCTGTTCCCAGGTTTGGATGCAAATATGCAAGGAGATCCAAAGGCTGGGCCAAACACCATCACAGGACGGAAAAGAAAAACCAATGTGGATGCTACAGCCTGAAGGCGATGGGCAGGCGGAGGCATGTCCCGCTGGTCAGAGCGTTCTCCTGCCCGAAGTGTAGGGAGGAATAGCCTGGGACTAGGACCAGCCTTTTCAAAGAAGTGGGAAAGTATGATTTTTCATCTGCTCCTTTCACTGCAGAGCTAATCACGGTCTAGCAGAAGATAGTTTGCCAGGTTTCCCCTTATTTGGTTTCTCACAATAGTTCTGCAAGCAGATTTAGCTGAAAAGCTGCTGTGCTGGAGGTGAAATCCCTAGTAAGAGAAAAAAAATACAATTTCTCCTATAGCTGTTAATTCATAGTAAACATTTTCTGTTTCTGCTTACTCAATCTATAATGCTTCAGTAATAAACGTGTGATTATACTGGTTAGCTTTCTGGCTAAAATATCTGGAACAGTAAAATTGATAGATAATTACAGTAACAGTTATTTGTTCCCCGCCAAACCTGCAGAAAGGCATGCCTGCCTGCAGAGTTATGTCTTTTTAAGCACAAAAAGATAAGCAGCACACATCATACACTTTGAATAACTAGAAAGATTTCCTATGGCCAGCATTTCAGAAGTGGAAACAGACTGTGGTTTGATACAAACCGTATCTATTTATGTAAAATGGGATTTTAATTGGAGCTACTTATCCCTGTGATATAAATGAGGCAATGAAAAATGATTGATGCACTCTGGTAATTATTGTTATACCACCTTGCAAACTACAACAAAAAAAATCTTTCATGTACATAATGGCTGTTTAAATTTTAATAAGATACAGAACCGCACTTCAGTAGGCAAAATATTAATGCTACATTTTGGGCAATATTTATATTTAAATACAAACAATATTTAACTGAAAAATCAGAATACATGAGGAATGCTGGGTGGATTTATTTTAGTGATAAATAGATCTATTTTGGAAACATATAAAAGAAAGTAAAAACTGTATTAATTAGTTATTTTCCACAGTGGAAGGCACCAGGATGACACAGCATAAACTCATTGTCTTCCCAAGTATAAGAAGGGACAATAAGAACGATGGAGTAGATACACACGTTCTCATAGTAGTCACTGTTGCTGCTTCTTTTTTTCTACCTAACAGCAACGGTTAAGAGCGCAAAACCAGAGTTTCTGTCCATTATTATACAGAATGAATAGCAATATAAATTCTTAACAATTGTTATACCTATGGGGGAAGTAAAGGAATTCGGCTCATTTTACATGAAATGAAAGTTGGGCACCAAAGCCATCCTTCTCCTCTTCTCCAGCTATGGAACACCGCCCCACCAGAATGGGAGAACGCTCCAGTTGTCTCCATCACCGCTGTATCAGACTTCCCGGAAAACTGAACAGCCAATAAGGCTCCCAGAGGCTATTACAGAGTACAAGGCTTGAGCAGCACAGAGCCACTAAATGCAATAGTCCTATTATAGATAAGTCTTCTGAAGACAGAAAAGACTGCAGAAAAGAGTCTGTCTATACGATCAACTAATGCATCATTTGTCAGAAAAGAAATGTCTAGGCTACCTTGAAAGAGATGCCAAGAAGTTGCTTGGAAGAGAGGAGCGTATTGAATAAAAGACCAAAACAATCAAGACCTTCTGTGGTTATAATCTCATTTGTGCATTGACAGTGTTTCAGTCAATAGACTGCCGTACACCAGCTAAGAGTTGCATTGTAAAAATGTTTGGACCATCATATCAAATTTCCTACAAGGTCAGAGAGTGGAATCATTATTCTTAATTGGATGATTGATCAAGCCATAAATCCAGCAAAATCAAATTTTTACTTTGGTGTCTCCTATAAAGAAAAATGAAAAAAAAAAATTCAATTCATATGTGTCATCATTTCTAGCAACCGGATCACACTGCGTCAGGACCATCGGTGGCCCACGCTGCCTATAAAGCACGAGCTCACTTTCACTGAAATCAGTCACAAGTTCTTGCTCTCTCTTTGGGAAGCAGGGGATAACGAAGGGGAACCATCAGGTTCATAATTCTTCGCCGTTCTGGATGCAAATTACCACACCCTGAGTGTTACCATTGGACCAAGGAGATGCAAAAATGGGAAAAGAAACTTAGTTTATTCTCCCCCATTTTACCAGCTGCAGTTCAATCTATCCAGCAAGAAGTTTTCAACATATACACTTAATATACACCTTCACAGAGGTAGGCTCAACGCAGCACATAGAATGGGTCAGGCCCTGTCTATCAGGGACACCAAAGATTTCCTTTGTTTATTGAGCTTCTCTGCCAACCTGAATCAAGTATTGAATGAAACCCTCAGACCATGTCACTTGGGTCCAGTTTGTATTATGAAACAACTGCTCTGTGCAATAAAGGAGAGAAGGGTGCTGTTGATGAGGGAATGGGAGTAGTCGGTCTTAAATCACAGCAGAAACTCCCAGCACTGCACAGTTTTGTATCACATTGCAGGCTTCGTAATATAATTGAACTGTTTGGCTTTGGAGTCCCTTTCCGTTGTAAATGCAATATTAATGAAACATATTGAGCTTCCCCAAACAATAACAGGGATATGAATAAAACCCCTAATTCTACATGAACCTTCCTCACCCACCTTTATTTATCCACCAAAGTAGAAAACATTAACAAATTGCGAAACATGGATCAAGGGCATTTTTCTTAAATCCCTGATTTGATCTGTTCCAGATATGTCCCTCTTATATACCAGTAATCACCTGGATACAGGGTTTAGCAACTAAGTCTAATTATAGAGATGTTGAGCAGTGATTTTTTTAAAGTGAGAGTTAAGCCGAGAAGAGCTTTTTGACTAGAAGCCAGCATGCTCAATCAATTAAATCATCATAAGAGAAGAAGAATCAGAGCAAGGGGGGAATGCGCATGTGAGGCTGATCATTAGTACAACTGAACTGTCACCTTGGTGTAGGCTGGAATGTGGCCACAGAAGGAGATTGATGGATGAATTTTGCTCAGCAGAGAGCAGCCCACAATGAATTGCTGATGAGATCTCAAAATAAATCTCACAATATTCCAAGCCAAAGTGGAAGTGCAGCCTCTGCAGCCTTGCTGTAGCCCACAAGCTAAGCAGGTCCTCCTGTCTAGCGAGCTTTAGGGGGTTTTCCTACTCTGAAGGAGGTTCTTCTCCCCGTGTTCCTGAGATGTTTGTAGAGTGTTAGCGAGGTGCTATACAGCAGCTCATGAAAGCTGGAAGTAGAGGGAGCTTAACAAGCCTGGAAAGTTTTGGTGAGTTTGTGAGGCTCAAAGATGCTGATTTCCCCTGTAACTACTGTTTTTCTAGATGACAATTTCATGTCTGCCAGTTCGAGAAAGGACAGACACTGCCTGGACCCACTGCAATCCAAAACACAAAAGCAGTGGCGGGGTGTGAGGGAGGGAAGGACTGAGCTGTCTGGTGGGTTGGTTTCTGGGTTGATAGAGGTTATGATAACTATCAACCTGCAGAGTAGGTATAAAGAGGAGGTGGATGTCAGACAGCTCACTGATAAAGCTTCTTTTACCATGTTTTGCGATTTAAATCCCTAGTATAGAGGGGCATTTTGGTTTAGGCTCCCTCGGTAGAAGGAGAGACAAAGAACTACTGACCTTCACACAAAAATCCAAACCCTAAACAGAGAGTGGAAAATTCAGAGTGAATTCAACAGGTACCCACAAAGTCCTAAGAAAGAGGAGCCCATGCCTGCTGTCATGATCCTCTGGCTTGCAAGTTACAGTGCTGTGACTCTGGAATCAAAAATTGGTGTATAAATCAGGAGAAGATACGTGAACTTCCCTCATTCTTCACTGAGGAAGTTTGTGCTCTAAGAGATGCAAGGCTCATTCCTGACCAACTGTTACACAGCCAAGGGAATGGCTTTACAAATTATTATAAAAATCATTATTTAACTCCTGTGGGAGTTCAGAGACTCACAGATCTGCACTATTTTGAAAAGGCATGAGCTGTGAGACTTGAAATGTTTCTTTTTGTCACTTTACTGCAAACAGATGCTTTTGGAATAGGACATCCAGAGACAAAACTGTTTCCTAGATAAGATTTACACCGGGTGATTTCTGTCTGGCATGGACAAAGCTCCCACATCCCCCTTAATAGTACAGTGCACTCTAATTAAGACTGTGGGTAGTGAGTTGGCTTTTTATAGTGTATAAAGTCCATAAACCAAAGCCATTTATATAGCTGTCCATTAAACCTCACTCCCCTTTAAAGGGGTCCCCTTTGGCAAGATCTTCCCCAAACCATTGTAATATTTCTGTTCCAAGAGTTTTTAGTCTTGGTGATAGATGGTAAACCTGAGAGCAGGAGGAAGGGCAGCTCTTAACTTATCCATGAAGCTTGAGCTGGCACACAGAGGAGAAGTATAAAAGAGTCCTCAAAGTTATGTGTCTCCCTTAAGGATGACAGTCTCCATTTCTCAGTGTCCTTAAGCTGCAAGGAATGAGAATGGTTCGTGGCGTGCAGACGCACAGGGCTGCAAAGCCCAATGTAAACCTCACTAAATGAATTAAAATCTTTCCACTGACCTAAGCTGGCTCCCTGCTAAAACCACACCACTGATCTGATGCATGGAAATGAAGTGCCAATTTTTTTTTCTGGAAGTCACGCTGGACTCCCTTCTGCACTTGTGGGGTCTTGAAGCATTTGCGTCCCCTCTCATGCCACCATCTCACCTCTGAGAGATCCCTCATCAGCAGAAAAGGCACCACATTTGTTCTTCATCCTTTCTTTCCTTAGAAACTCTCCTCTGCTGCAGCAGATGAGAAACTTGGCAGCGGGGAGGCAGCAGGTGTGCTGAATGCTGCTCTCATCATCCCTCACACCGACCACTCTGCCTCATTGGAACTCTATCGGTAAAACCAAGCAGGGTATGGGGCCAGGACCGGCACGGGACTGCCCAGAGCCCTCCACCGCTACCACACTGTTAGGCCAGCGTGAAATAGTATTTCTGCTAACCTTGTCCAGGTGCCGCGCAGGGGTTAGTAGGGCCCAGGGACTAATCCCAGTGGGCAGCCAGTTTGTTTGAGAGAATTTCAGATTTGAGCTGCTACGGACATGAGCGAGGCTGTGCCAGTTAACCCCAGGGTCAGAAAATCACCTGGCCCAACGACGTACCTACTGATGCCTTGGATCCCTCTGTTTGGCACAGCCAAACTGTCAGCTCTTGCCTTATACCTACATCTTCCAGTTCTCAGAGCCCACACAAAGAAGCACAACCTCTTGCACATAATACGGAGACAAATCTCATCCTCCCTCTAGACATGTTAAAATAATAATTTGTTGGATGGTTTAGATCATTCTGTATGAATGCCGTGTCCTCAACAGTACTCTCCACTGCCAGGTTTTCTATCATTCACAAATTTTCTCTGCAGTGATTTTATATTTACTTCTCGATCATTAATGTAAATATTGACAGGAGTGTGTCTAATACCAGAAGCCCACCAAACATATATTTTTATGACTCTTCCACATTGACGGCTGCTTTTTCAGATCTGTCACTTAGCTTGTATTCAATTTTTTAATGCATGTTATTGATACTTGCACAGTGTTAAATTTTTAATCAGAATATCCTTCAGAACCGAATCAAACATTTTACAAATATTTCTTATATTTGCACAGCTACTCTAATTAAACTAGCAGCTAAAGCTGTGATCTCACCAAGGAATGAGATCGGGTTTGTGTAGAAGGACCAATTTCTTCTGAAAAACAAGACCTCATTTTAATTCCTTTCTTTTAATTTTTCATTGATTGAATCCAATTAGTACCCTAATTTATTGTTTTTCCTCCTAGAGTTATCAACGTCTTGTTCAAAATCTGCTTAACACTGTGAAAACATGCAAGTTTTTGTTTGCTTTTTATTGAAGACATGTTCTAAAATTAGAAGGCACTCTGGAGGAAACAGACTGAACTTGCAGTAGAGGCATCCAGAACCGGGAGTGAGTTGCTGGGCTGGCATATCAAGAAAGCCCAGGGGGGAGAAGGAACATTTGAGTCATCCTCAAAACTCTCCCTTTTCCAGGTCTCGAAGAGAAATCAAAGAGCAATCGGGAATTGTTCACACGCTGCTTCAAACGCAGGCAGAGGCTGATTTCCAGCTGCACAATGTCCCACAGGACACTTGCTCCTCGGGAGGGCGAGAGGGACCTCTCTGTGCCAGGGGCAGGGCAGAGAACTCAAGGAGAAAAGTGCTTTTTCCTCCAGCTCACTCTCATCCTGTTTTCACAAAGGTATATGACTAAGATGTAAGTTGTTTCGATCCATTTTTAATATCTCTTGATCAAAAGTGGAAGCTTAAATAGCATGTAAGAAATTACTTTGATATTAAAGAGAGAGAAAGAAGAACAAATAGTTTAATTTGCTTCTTGTCTTTCTTGGCTTGGGATTTTGAAGCAGATGTTCATATGCAAACAGAAAAAAACCCATCTTCCATCCAAGTCTGAGGACATACCACACGGTTCAGAAAGAAGATGTATAGTGAAGACTACAACAGCACAGCAGCATCCTTCCTGCTTGGAGTGGCACAAGAATGTCACAGGCAAGGACTTATTGGAAATTGCCTGAATGTGGGACCAAAAAAAAAGAGAGGAGAAATCTTCAGAAAGGAACAAAATCCTTGATGTTACCCATACGCATAAAACATGTGTAAGAACGGTATTGCAAGTATATCCATAGATTTTAAAAATAGGAAAAAAGCAGATTGAGTATTATAGTAACATTTTAATAATGATCTAAAGAGACAAAGCAGCAAGAAATGTTAAAAGAAAGGGGATGCTTTCTGGATCTTAACCCCATGATACCACAAGGTAGCACATGCAAAGCCTCTGATTATTCATAAATAGGGGAAACTGACTTTTCTTATCGCTTAAATTCTAAAGGGCTGGAATGTCAGATTTTCAAGACAGCTTTGATTCTTTTTCGTCTGCACATGTCTTGAGGAATGACAGATATCTAAATTCTGGAAACCAAAGCCAGGCACGAGGGAAAAACCCAGTCAGCAAGGACTCAAACAGGAGGAGGTGTGATGTTTCACACATTCACTTTAATGTATAACCTGAGAGAAATGGTCCATTGTAGCAAATACCACCAACCTTCCATCTCCTACAGGAAGAGGCACACCGCTTGCCAGCAGGACCTCCCTCTCCTCCCAAACTGATCCCAAAGCAGGTAGTGAGTTAACCTGCTTGGGAAGAGCCAACCACGTCACCTCGCTATTGCCCAGGAAAAGAACTGGCAGGAATGCAGGCACAGGCTGGGAGCTTTCAAAGAGTAATCCCGTCCCGTTGTCTTCAGCCATGGAATCATCACTGATGTACATTATCATTGATCCAAGTATTTTCTATGGGTTTATGATTTTCAAAATGCTTTTTATACATTGAATCTTCACTTCTTTCAGAAGAACTTCAGGAAGATCCCCAGAAACACTTGCCAGCTGTTTGTGACGAAGACGGGAGAGGAAGGGGAAGCAGAATATGGGTATTAACAAGTAAAAAGACTGAATGTTTGGATATATATATATATCCCACAGCAAGACAGTCCTTAACCTCCTACCATTTAAAAGCTTGTTCATGTAAGCATGGCTATAGACTCAGACCATTCAGGCATAAGCTACATGTGTACATATATACATCCAAATGGACTTCATGGAGACATTGCCAGTGATCTCTCTGGCTGTATTTCTGTGGAAGCCAAAATGCGTCATGGGGCCTTTGTATCTCATAGGGTCCAATCACACCTCACGCATTTACGTCCTTCTACCTCAGAGAGATCTAGTCACAGCAATTGCATTCCCCATCACATCATGCTATAGGCCAAATGCCTCTTCCATGCTTGCTCCTAAGTATGTTCAGGTTCCGTATAGGAAATGAAAACATATTAAAATGCCTCTCTGTGCTCAGACTAGTATCGGTAGACCACTATTTGCTGTGCATTAACTGAGAATAAGCTCAGTGCAAAACCTGGCCCTTCATACCATGGGATATTTTTGGCACTGGGCCCAGATAAGAACAAAAACCCAATTGTCTGAATTTAATCAGTCAGTGTTAGTTGGCAGTGCAAAAAGTCTTTATGCAGGTATTTATTTGTCCCAGCAATAACAAGAATATTGGAATTTATATCCTGGAGATAAGAGAGTACCTTGTCACTCAAGCACAGCTAACAAGGGACTCACTATTTGGTACAGACATGTAAATGCCAAATGCTTAGTCTTGTTATTATTGTAAATTCCATTTTTACAACCTCTTATTTTTAAAATGGTCTCTTAATTGATTTTTAATTATATTTTTCAATGACATTTAACTACATGCGCTTTGTAAATATACCCACATGTATGCCAAAATATATTAAAGGAGAAAATACCGATGCACTGTAGGTACTATCTGCACAGTCTGCACTGAGAAGAAAATCTAGTGCTCTCCTTAGATGTTTTGCATAAGGAAGAGAGACCAAGTTCGCTCTGGCTATAAGTGAGTGCAGTTCTACCCCAGGCAGCTGATGCCAGCCAATTTGGTCCTCAGAGTGTTAACGAAACCCGTCACCAACCCGTCAGTACAGAGGTGCCACTGCTCCTTCCTGCCACTCACCCAAATGGGACGGGAATGTCAGGTCAGGAGCTCAACCAACCACAGGGTCATTCAAAGCAACTTCTAATCCACCTCAGCACAAACCAAATTCCACGGCTGCTGAAAATAAAAGTGCTACAACATTTTTCACTTATACAGTCTGTGTTATTTATTACAAGGGCCCAAATATGAAGCCAAAGTATTATTTAATCTAAAACACAAACAATACAGGTATTCTCTACAAACGAGTCACAGCTGTCTAACTTGTAGCTCAAGACAGAGAGGTGGTGGAGTCTCCTTCTCTGGAGACATTCAACACCCGCCTGGACAAGTTCCTGTGCAA
>JAOTQQ010000071.1:39225341-39238176 GCA_026546715.1 Gallinago undulata
GTAGCTCAAGACAGAGAGGTGGTGGAGTCTCCTTCTCTGGAGACATTCAACACCCGCCTGGACAAGTTCCTGTGCAACATGCTCTAGGTAGACCCGCTCCGGTGGCGGGGTTGGACCAGATGATCTCCAGAAGTCCCTTCCAACCCCATATGATTCTATGATTCTATGAGAGCAGACCAAACCCTCTGAAAGGTAAGTGCCTTTTATAACTGAAGCTGAAAGTTATTCCCAAGGAAATCTAAATGGTGGAACTTGGCTTTAGCCTAAATAAGGAGTGAGAAAAACTGACAACTTCCAAGTCTGGGCCCGGAGCGGTCACCCAAGCTGAAGGTCAGGCAGGACATACTGACCAAGTGCTGGTTTAACCAACAGTTCCCCAAGGGCTTTAGTGATGAGAAGAGGCCAGGACATCTCTTTTACCTCAGCAACACCATGTTAGGGAAAAGCAGAAGGCAAGGCATCTCGTGTCCCCAGTGTGGTGCTTTGGAGGCGAATCGCACAGCCTGAGTGTTGGCCAGGACTGCAGCACACGGGGCAGCGTTAAAAGACATATATTTCACTATAGATTCCATCCATCCGTTTGCCTAAACCACAGCTTTGGGATAGGTTTTAAAAGTTAACCCAGTTAAAAATAACAAATGACAAAATCCTGGGAAGCCTGATGCGTTCGAAAACTCCTCAGTTCCCCTGAGTTTCTGGCTCAGTGTCCCTCAGGTTTGGGGTCCACAAGGATTATGTCCGTTCAAGAGAGAAACCATGCAGAGGGAAAGCTTGGAACCAGCCCCCCACAGATCCCACCACCCAAGGCACCCTACGTTCACCATCGGATTTTTTGGAAACCACTCACTGTTGTAGTTGCTGTTCCCACCAGTCTCTGCCAGTGCGGTGCTGGGCTCCCCCGGCCCTTCTGAGGTGGCCCTTCCTGACACGGAATGGGGAGAAAATAGGGAGGAGAGGAGACAAAGACAGGGAAGAAAGGGACATGGAGGGTGAAAGATGGGAAAAGGAGTGTCCATAAACGAACTCTTCCAACAGCTTCCTTACACGTCCACGCTGAGCACACTCAGGGCCTTGCACGGTCCCAAGGTGGCTCCGTGTTGGGCGTGAAGAAGCTGTTTCACACACGAGAAGGTTCAGGCAGGGGCTCCAGAGCAGGCAGGGACCTGGGGGCTTGGGGGGGATGCAGGCACTCCCAAACAGCTGGAAATTTCAACAAACCTGCACTACAAAAATTTCCCTCTTTTCTCTTCCATTGAAAAGACTTTTCCCTCTTTTCTCTTCCATTGAAAAGAGTTTATTGAAAAAAATCTTGATTTCCAACTGAAAAAGCCAACTTCTTTTTTTTTTAAACAATAAGTCAATATTTTTTCTGCCAAAAGCGATTTTCCCTAAAAAAATTCAATTCCCCCATAGGACGAACACCATGACAAAATTGGTAAATGAGTGCTATTGATATATTTTATGGAAAATCAGGATTATAATGAAAAATGGCACTTCCTGTGCATTTTTGAAAACACTGTATAACCTCATCGAAGTCGGCAGGATAACAACAGGTGAAGGCCTGCACGTTTTCCACTCAAACCTGTATTTGTATTGTATTTTCTTACAATTCACACGTACCTTTTACATAGACAGGATGACACACTGTTATTAGCAAGACTGTACTTTCATCAACAGTTATAGAAGCAGTGGAAAACAGTGGAAAACCAGAATTTAGTATTTATCCAAATCCCCAGCCTAACAATTATGGCAGAGGCATAGTGCTTTTGTTGTGGAAGGACCCGATTGCTTTTATGTTGTAGAACTCATAAAAACCACAGGACTGGGGAATGACTGTATTGATCTTGGATAAGATTCACTCCTGTGCAGAGATCCAGCACAAACCAGTATATCACATAAATTTAGTTTAAGCCCCATAGTGGGGAATGAAGTGGCACGCAAATCACGCACTACTGTTACCATAATGTTCTGTCCCTAAACGGTGCTACTCCTGAGCAGACTACACAATTCTTTCAGAGATTAGCCAAATAATCCCCACTCTGCAAACAGGAAGACGGAGACAAGGAAAGGAGATGGGACTTGCCCAAGGTCACCCAGCAGGGAAGCAGAAGAGCTGGGATGCATCCAGATGTCAGAGCAGAGATCTGCCTCCTGTCCCTGTCCCTTATACAAGGCACAAACACGCCGTGGATGACAGCTTCTGCCCCAGAAATCGCCTTATCTAAAATGCCCCTTGTGAATGCTGCTTGCACAATGGGAGCTGAGTCTTCATCACAAAATGCATTCATTAATGAACACCATTTATTTTAATTTCAATGAAATCTGATTTAATTAGGTGTTGTATATGTTCTGCATACATGACTAACACTCTCTTGATTTTTTCCCTGTGGATACGTATTTTATGTGCTTTTTTTTTGTTTCAGCAGCAGCTTTTGCTCACCCATTGTTCCTCCCATGGGATGTGAGGAAAAGGAATGTAACCGGCATCCCTTTCCAATCTTTAATGAAACTGGAGTTTGGATTACTGTCATCACGAGAAGACTGCTAAAACATCTTTGCTGACAGTTTTAAAACTTCCAGAACACAGAAATTAAGCAAAAATGAATTGGAAATCTCAGAGCCAGATCTCAGTAGACAGCAAAGCACACTCTATTCATTAACTAACTCTGAAAAAATGCAAGTGCTACATTTCATGTGTGTCACAAACCCTTAAGAACAATGAAAGTGTTTGTTTTACAGATTTTTTGGGGGGGAAAAGCTACACCAAGTCGCAGTGCATTCTACACTTATGTGTCTCAGTGAAAGCTGGCTGTGAAATAGAGTAAACTGTGGATGCGTTTTAGGGAACTACAAATATAGTTTAAGATCAATCCATTCTTGAACTTGTGCTGGTGCTCAAAACAGTAATGGGAAAACAATCTTGCTAAGGCTTATTGCAGCAAGGATAAAAATCCTTCCTTTGTCACAAGTTGTCCCTCTTGTTTTCTGGGGAAGCGAGTACGTCCTTGCTCTGGGGATCCAACAATTCTTTGTTTTTTCTTTTTAAGTAAACATATATACACTTGTACATATGAATGATTACTTTCTGTTTGGCCATAAAGTGCCCAGGTGGCCATTTAAGCATACAATTCCTCACCTAATTGCCTAACTGTGAATAATCATGTACAAATGATAATTACTAGCGCATGTTCATTGGGCATGCACAGTCTTTGTTTTACTATTCTTAATTCCAAACCCCAAAAGGGTTCCAAATATGAGTGACCTTCCGGATGCTGTTTTGCAAACTGCCAGCTCAAAGGCAGAACACCGGGAAAGACACTGCATCCTCTGCCCAGGGAAAAGTGCAGCCAAAGCAAACTAACGCGGGTCCCAGCCTCGCTTCCCTAGCCCTTGCACATTCCGAATCCCACCGGTTCCCATTTTCCCCTGCAAATGGCCACGAGACAAATTGCTGTTAAAACAAACCTTTGAGAGGATTTTGGAATGCAGGTTGGCCAAACAGCGGGTAGCAGGGAGAAATCCACTTCCCCTCAGACAGATGAAGTGATAGAAATGCAACGCAGACCGAAAAGAACCAATTTGTCATGACCAGTAAAAGAGAGCTGAAGCTTATGTTTTCATTTCTGATACCTAAACTGGCAAAGCACTTCAGAAGCTGACATTTATTGATCATGTAGCCTCAAAACAATACCTGGGAAGTTCAGAGCCCATACGGGCAAAAGATATGCATTAAATACAACAGGAAAGTCCCTAAAATTGCTTTTGATAGCAGAAAAAAAAAAAAGAAATAAATTCCATTTAGAGACTTGGCATGTGTATGGGAAGCATATAGCCACTTTTATGAGCACGGAAATGTTGGGATTTTGCTATTACATGGCTTTTTCTTGCATGTTAGATCACCATTCTGAGATGCAGAGAAGATGTTGTGCCTGTTAATGTCACTGGCCTCAATCATGCAATCCTTAATCAAGCAGAAATCCCTGCAGCTTTGCCCATATAAGAATTACAGACTTAGTTATAGGTCTTTTGGTGCAGATTTGACCCCTGCTGCCTCCCTGCCGCAATAAAACTCCTAAACCCTTTTGGACCATTACTTCTACAACTTGCCTGAGGGCATGGGAGTGCAGCAGTTATGGGGCTGCTCTCAGTTTTTAACCAAGAGGTGAGGCTTCATCCAGTGACTGAACTGGCCAATATACAGCAAGAGAAATAATCTAAACCAGAGGCAGGGTTGGTAAGGATTACTTGTCCCAGAATAAATTACTTTCTACACCAACTCTGCCCCATGCGAAACAACAACTTGCTAGTCCTTGTTCAGCCATTGCCAGTATGTCCTTTTTCAGAATATAAAAATGGGGTTCCTTAATGGTCTAAAAAGGCTATTAGGATCATTTATTCTAAGCTCTGAAATATGTATCCAATCCTCAATTTGCTTATGTCTTTTTCTTATATCAACATTGGTGTTCTGTCTTTGCAGTGGTGATTGGAAACTGATACACAATCATGACTAGAAAACATTAAGCATTGCAGTGACAGGAGTTGTTTTTCACAGCATTTATCATCTCACTGCTTGCTTTTCAGAATTAAATTTCTAACACAATTCTTTTTTTAACAAACATATTAAGTGAAAATATTAAATGTTCACTGGTAGAAAAGTCTATTTATCGGAGACAAGCACAATAAAAGCCATACCCTGCTAAATTCTGAGCCTGCAGTTCATTAAATCACATAATTCAGCATTAGAGGGGAAGGACTATACATCTGGGAGATTTTGTGCAGAAAGAATCTTAAGAACTTTTGACATAGCCTGAATGTGAACGTGTAGGAGACCAATGCAAAGACAACCATGTTGTGTGCTTGGGCGACAACCAGACTGACGGGGGTGTCCTTCACAATACACGAAGGAGGTAGTAGACAGGGCACAGTGGGAGAGGAGAGGAGGATGCAAATACTTCTGTTCTGAAACACAAATAATGTGAGCTGTCCAGACAGACAGACGAGTCTAATTTGTTTCTTGAAATGAGATTATGTGTAGGCAAACACACACAGATCAGGTTATGTGTAGGAGGAGAAGGAAAGGAGACCAGAACTGATTTCAAGGAGGGTAGAGCCATCACTGGCAAGAGTAGGCAATAGGAAAAGGAGGGTGAGCGTGACAGCATTTTTGGGGGCTCGGCCAAGAGAGAAGCACTATGTCAGAACAATAAACCTGCGATTGCACTGGTCCAGACAGCACAAAATCTCATGGGTTGTGAGCCACTGGGCAGCTTACACATTCACATGTTTGTGAAAAGAGGCCCAGACATTAGCAGAGATTAAAAGTCTTTTCAAAAGAGAAAGAGGAGGAAGAGGAGCAAAACCAGGAGCAGCTCCCGAATGGCACCAATGGCTTCCGATTTAGGAAACACCTCAAAGGAGAAGTGTGTAAATAGGAAGATAATAGCTATCCATCTGTCTATCTACACATACATGTAGTTTCATAACCATAGATAACTAAAGCTGGACAGTCACGAGCACAACAAACACACATCTATGTGCACATGGGCATGTACAGGCATATATAGAGAGACATAAATATACAGGTTATAAAAATGTATATGACACACGTATAAAATGTGTAAAATGCACAGAAGAAATATAAAATCTATGTACACCTTATTAATGTACATTGAATGTGTACTGTTTATTCATAGCTGAAATATTCAGGTGTACATATGTGTCCTCAGACATGAGATATGTATGTGGACAAAATTCAAAACTTCTTTAAGTCTCTCTGAGTATTCCTACAGTATTAGTGGCCTGTGTGGTTGTGTGCAAAGGCTATGATTTAGATTGAACTTAAAATCCTCGTGAATTCAACAACAAAATTCTTCTGGGTCTTCATTTTCCAGCAAAAGGAGGAAGAAAATGTTTAAAATTGTACCAGGAGACATTAATTAGAAACTAATCTAAATGCATTATCATCCTGGAGTGGGGATGGAACAATGACTGGTGAAATGTGTTCTTAGGGGCAACGAAAGGCCACTCTTGGGACAGGGCTTCAACCTCCACACGGTCTGTGGAAGCTGCTCAAAGCCCACTCAAGACAGCTGAAATTATCCTCCGTTGAAATCCATACCAGCATTTTGACAAGGACAAATGCCATACATCATTAGGCTTCTTTATTCTTTATGCTTTATTTGCTAAATTTATTAGTCAATAATAATCAAGTAACAAATGGGGGAAAATATGCTTTTTGTTGTCTTTGTTCATATTTCTCAGTGTGAGAGAGCAACATGTGGCTAATTTTTTGTATATCCTTGAACAGCCTGAAATGACAGATTGCCCATAATCTGTTATAAAATCTCAGTGCCAGAACATGACAATAGAAAGCCCCGTGGAGTGTCTTGGTTGTCTCAACGGGAATAATTTAATGCTAACCAACAGCAAAAGGGTGACCCAGTTCGGAGAGGCCTGGAGAGAGATACATTGCTGGTGGCTCCGACCATGTGTGGCTCCACGCAGGCACAGTTAAAAGGCAGATTAATAGGCAGTCAGGTGTGAGGAAAAAAGCCAAGGAGCCCTACTGTGGAACACACGGCATTTATCCTATTTTGTAAAGCACTTTATGAATTAACCTAGGCTGGTCTTTTTTAAATAGTGAGCAGCCAAAGATTCACACCAGCGTTTCTCCAGCCTGATCTGTATTCCAAAGCAGTACCGCTCACATAAATCTCACTGTTGTTTCTTACTAGGGAGTGAAAGAGAAAAAAGAAAAGCTGCCGCTAAATCAATAGGCTGCATTGCACACCCCAGTACATGGAAGTACTAGTGCTGGGCTTATCATTTGTGCTGCCACCAACTAATTGCTGTAACTTGCACTTCATTATCCTCTGTAATACGGTTACAATAATAGAGAATGACAAATAAGAACTGTTATCTTTCTACTGGCCCGTCTTTACTCGCAGGGTGAGCTCTCATTCTAATGCATCTATCTGGATGAATAAGATTTACCAGATTACACAGCGACTTAAAAGGTTTAACGCGGGAGTGATGGAGAGCTGCCTTAGGAAATATTTTCACAGGCACGCTTTTGGGATCTAGCACAAAAAAGTCTTTACTGCTGCTTTTGTACCCACCATGGTCTCCCTGAGCTCCGCGTTTCAGTCAGCAACGCTGGCAGACAGAAAACCTGATTCCTCTGAAACACTTAACGTGCCTTATGTCTTCCCTGAATCAGGTCTTCCAGTCATTCACACACCAGAGAGGTGGTCTGATTCTTTTGATGTTAAATTAGGCACCGTCACTAATAAAACTGCCAACATTGATTATCAAGCAGAAACAGGCAAAGGATATTATGGAGAGGAGAAAAGACTTTGGGGTCTGGCAAGAAAGGATAAAAGTATCTGATCATTAATGTGTGTCCTAGTTAAAGAAAATCCTTTGTTACAGTAAAAAAGAGGAACTGTAGAAAATCTGAATGAAACATCTAATATCCACATTATGGCCACCTGGTCTCTGGTGGCGTTCAGAAGGGGAAGAGGAGCCTCCCAGACCTCATCTGTTGCTTCTACATTCTCTGCAAGAGATCAGTTTTCTCCATTGGCTGTAAAGGATGCGCACGGTATCAGAAGGAAGGAGAGAACGGGGAAGCCATCGTTATGAAGTCTTGATTTATGCTAATGATCCTCAAAAACGTCAGTGTTATGAAACACTGCAATGAAAACTCAGAAGTTTCACTGGTCAAATGAATGCACTTATGAATTATGTTTTTTTAAGCCCCACATCTAAGTGTCTCCAAGGTGGGCACTCTCCCTGGGCGTACCCAACGCTCACAGACACCACTGCTACTTGTCTACAACAAAATACATCATTGCATTAATGCATGGGTATGCAGAATTAAAGACAGCCACAGGTGAAGAAGCATAAAAAAAAAGGTAGAACAAAGAAAAATGGTCTGGACCATTTCTTTTCCAAAGTCTTCCAAACCAAACCTGAGGTAATTAATTGCCCAATCCATGCCGTTAGGGCAGCCGTTCAGCCATTCCGGAGCAACAGCTGTGAGGCAATTTCCCTTCCCACTCCATGCTGAGCTCTCCTTTAAACTTCTGCATTTTTCCAACTCCTTCTGGAGATTTTGATTCTTTCCTATCTCGTTTTAGGGACATAAGATGCTCTTTCTGGTTTTTTGCTTGGTTACAAACTACTTATGATCAAGAACCTCTCGTAGAAAACAATATTACACACGTGTCCATAATTAGGTGTAAACCAGCTCTCAATATTTAAGGACCACAGCAGTACATAAAAGTAAATCTAAACACGACCATGAATCAATGTCTCATTTGTATTATTTCAAATGCTCTGCTAGCTAATTATGTTTTGAATTGTTTTATGATTATTATAACCTCTCTGATAGTTAATCAAATAATCACTGCTGTAGTTCATCAAATATACATGTCTAGAACGACAGTACTTGCCTTGCATACTACTGAGGAAAAACAACATTTCCTTATTCCATATATGATTAGTTAGTCTTAATATTCCAGAAATGTGGTGAAATAGTGCCTTGGAGGCAATAGTTAAATATTTTTGCATACGTTTACAGAGCTTCTATTTTTCTTAGAAAGACAAAGACATAAATTATCCTGCACACTGTTACGTAGTCACTGGTGTGTATGGACTGCAATACGTTACTCGTCACTGCTTCACACCCCGCATTTACATACACTTCTAGAAATTCATCCAGCAATTTTTCTTCACAACTATACTGTATCACACTCATTTTTGCTTTTTAATTTTAATAAACCAGTCTTCCAAAAGCTTTTCTACATCTATGTGGATACCAGTTTTTCTGTGAACAGCATGAAAATGAAGTACTTGTCTTACCACTGCATTGACTTTATCATGGTAAACTGCTTTCAAATATCACTTTTAACCGTAATATTAGCACAATAAAATGTTTTAAATTTGCCTACTGTGTCTCAGAAATTGCCCTGATGTTGAATTGCTTCTCATAGTACATTAATAATTATTCTAATAACTGTCAGGAGCAGTTCTGGACATTTCATTCTCCTAAATGAAGGGAGATCACAGCTCCTAGGACATATGTAGTTTATTAAATTTCATAACTCTTGGCCTTCAGGCAGCTGATGTGAAAGACTTACATCTATATATCAATTACAAGTTTATTGTACTAATAGCTTGTAGGATTAGAGCATCTGCAAGCTGCAGTTTTATGCAAAACTCAAGATCAAGGCTTCCCATACAGTGATTCCCATTAGCGCATAATAAAGATGAATGCAACCCAGTGTTGCTCAGAAAGACCGTTAACTAAATGAAGAAAGCAGTTCAGTGAATGCGGAATCTGTACAGGAGCCAAATCCAACTCCCTCTTATAACTCAGAAATGCAACATTTGGGCAGCTGCCCGAGGAAGGAAAGAAGAAAACCCAAGCCTGCATGCAGTTTTATTTCTCACTGACTATCAGCCCATGGTTATAAAACCTAACTAAATTCTTGATTTCTTTACATGTGCCGTTCCAGGCTCTTTAACCCATGTGTTGTTGGGTTTAGAAATGAAATTGATATGCAGGCCACGTTACATGCATTATGGTAACTTTGCAGTAAGGGATATAACATATTCCCACTAAATTTCAGTATGATGCAGTCCAAAGTGAAAACAAGATAAAAAGAATTCAGTAGATGAGATCCCAGTGGGGATCTCATTTCATAATCCTCAGCATGTGTACAGTTGAGAGGCAGAGATCCAAACGACCTGGACAAATCTGCATAAAGTTTTGTAGAAAACATAAATGAGTTCCTGAAGTAATCACTCCATCAACACATGGGATTGTATCCCCATCTCTCCCACTCTTCACTTCTGCTTGCAGAAGAAGACTTGCATAATAAGCAGAAACTGCATTTGCAATGTACTATTTTTTAAGCATTTAGGATGAACACCATTCAACCTGACTACCTGGTGGATATATTTAATAATGTATCAAAAACGTGTACGCTGCATCTGATTCTAAGAAGAGAAACAAGGAATGACAGTCTCTAAACATTAGTTTGTTACACAACTTTCAAAATATAAAGGGCTGAACACTCACATAACCTCTGCATTGCACAAAGTAGAGAATTTGGCATTCACCGTGTGTTCCAAATTTGACCTATCACTCCAAGGAAGGTTACCAAAGCATGCTGGCATGGGGTGGTTAAGATGTTAGCTTAGAAAGGAAGGTACATTTGGTAACCAAGAGTGAAATTCTGGCCAAACAGAAACAATGACATATAAATAAGATGGAACACCCAGCCCTCTGGAGAAAGAGGCTGTGGTTACCACAGCTTAAGGTGACTTCAAAAGCTGGTTCTGGACTACATAGAAGCTTGTGACTGGAGAGAATCCTCTGGCATGTACCATTCGAGTACTGCTCTCTGTCAGGGTCCTGGGTGCACTGATGGGCATTGATGGCCCTGCACAGCCTCCTCTGGGGCCACCACCCACACTCCCTACCCAAGGACCCAGAGGCTCCATCTCAGCTCAGCCCTAGGCCTTCAGTTCCTGCCTAAGCGATGATGCAGATGGGTTTGTCTCCAGCTCTGTCCCAGCCTGGCCATGAACCCTGTTGATCCCCAGCCCATGCACTCATGTCCTGGCCTGACCTCGGACAAGCCTCTTCACCACGGACCTGCTTGACAGTCACCGTACCATGCCCGAGTATTGGAGCAGGTCTCCTAAACCAGACTTTCAGAGTCACTCATGAGGAGCAAAGAAATGCAGAAGATGACAATACGCCACTTTAAATATGTATGAGATGCAGTACATTTTGATCAAGGACCTTCTGTAAATTCAGAAATGGAAGTCTGAGATGGAAGCATTGGTCAGCCACAGGAAAACCCCATGCTTTACATAGCAGAGACCAAAAAGGTGACAAAGCCAGGCCTAATAAAATGCGGAATGGATAAAAGTGTCAATAATTTATTACAGAGAACCCTTTCATCAGCAGAGGCAACACTCTCGTGGGTTTGGAAGACATACAGTTACGATCTGCCAGTATATTGACAGGCAAGGATGGCATTAACTGTAAACTTTTAAAAGTCTGGGCATGTTGTAAGCAACAAATCAGAAAAGAAAAACGAAGAAATCAGAAAGAAAGCACCCAGATAGTTTTTCAGAACCCTGTTACTAAACTAGAGACGTATTTCATATATCCTAATAACTGTCCAGTATAATAATTCCAAAATTTAAACTGTTGATACTACTTTTCACTTAGAACAGGGTTAAACTTCTACATTTTTGAAATAATGTTTTTTGAATCAGAGGTCATTTGTTCATAATAATTAGTGTGGGACATCACTCATGCTAATGTTAAACATATGGTCAAATGTAATAGCACATTATTTAGTGCTACATTATGTTACATAGTCCAAGTGCAAAACATATGAAAAGTCAGGACGCTGAAGCCTGCACTTCGTTACATTAATTCTCTAAATTATGATGATATTTCATTGCACCTCTTAATAGAGGAATCTTTTCTGCATCTCAGCTGCTGCTTGGCAGCCTGAACAAGAGAGATGTGGGTGATCCATTCCTGTAGCTGAGATCACACCCTGCCTGCAAGTGCCTCACCAGATGGTCAGCATATTGCATTTTCCCCTTGGTAACATCCTTTTTTTTTTTTTTTTCCCTGCATCTGGAAGTCAAGTAGGAAAATACTTCTGTTGTTTCCTCTAGTGCTGAAGGTAGGGACATATCCTCAGCTACTGCACAGAGCAGCTGCCCATGTCTGTACAGGATTGGGTTTTACACTGAGATAGATCTGAATTTCGGATTCTGATTTCACCCTCCCACAGTCTGTTGATTCACCAGTCAGGTACCTACTGTCACTTTGATCAAGAATCTCCACAAAACAATTGCTTATTTAATCTCAGGTGCTTCAAGTGTTTTTTATTCTATTCCAATGCTGCTTTGAAATGGGCTTTTAACATTCATTACTTCCATCCTAAGATGCCTCCATTAGATGATCAAAAGGTTTTCTTGACCCCATTTAAAACTTCTTCCCACCTATTGTCCCCTAATGAGAGTCATGGTCCCACTGAGGTCCCCAAATGATGTTGTCTTCCGGAGAGATTTGTGTCTTAACACAAAACACTGAGTCATACAGCAGGTTATTGGGAGCTTTTCAGCAAGTCCTGGGAAGCACCAGCCCCCCACGTGAGGTCACGGGTGTGAGCTGATGAGATTGTATCCACTTTATTGTTTCCTTGCTCTGAGTACCAAAGAATGTAATAGCATTTTGAAAATCCTGTGTTTGCATTAACTGATAATGTGCTCTGGGTGGAATGACTTTTTGATTGTAACATTTAGCAACAGCTTCAGAGTTTTCAAAAGGCATCATTTTAATATGCATAGTGTTCACCTCCGCAAATAGCTGAAACCCCTAAACACTTTTCAAAAGAGTTAAAAATGTTCCCGGTATTATTTTAGGAGTTTATTTTCAAGTGTTTCCAATTTCTTTAGAAAACAACATCCTGAAACTACCAGGAGACTACACAAAGAAGAGAGCTTGGCAAACAGGGAATTCAAATGTGCTGCCTTAAAGCTGTCACTTTTGAAACCGGCCACAGCAGTCGAAGGGAAGATCCATCTAACCCTGGGAAACAAAAGCTGTGATATACACATGATTGCTTACTCACTTCATTTCTATAAAAAAAAGCCTAGTTTCAGAAGAAAATCTTCATAAGCTCTTCATCTCAGGAATATAAATCTTTAGAGAAGACAGGACAAGAGAAAAGAGGAGAAGAAGAGAAGAGGAGAAGAAGAGGAGAAGAAGAGGAGAGGAGAGGAGAGGAGAGGA
>JAOTQQ010000071.1:39253638-39270231 GCA_026546715.1 Gallinago undulata
GACTTTACAAACCTCATCCCTACAAGACCATCACATATTCAAAAGCTCTTGGAGGTTTGTGTATACACACACACACACACACACACAAATTGATTCCATTATTTAAACAAGTTAATCAGTTCACAACTTTAATGCACATTAAATTTTCTTTACTGTATCAACTGTATACTGCAATCGAGATTAAATTAAGAATGTTGTAGCAAAGCTTGGATCACAGTTTATAATAGATTTATAAATACTGTATGGACATGTTTGTCTTTTCTTTTATTTCCTCATAAGTGATGCTATTATGGCTGCCATAATTCTTATTTACTCGACTTCTAGGCTGCTGGCAATAGCACAAAAATAGATTTTGAGAATTTATGTCATACATGCATCATGAGAAGGCAACAAAAAAGCACAGGTGAGATTTATTTAGGTTTAGAGCCAGTGTTTCATATTCATTTTCATGCTAACCCTGTCTCCCCAAACAGAACCGCCAGCCTCCTGCTTCCCAACAGGCTGAGGACCTGCAGTTCCCACCAAGGAACAGGAACCGCACTGGAACCGTCCGTCAAACTTTGGGCTTAGTTTTATACAAAAGTTGGAAGATGGCACAAATCAATTCCCAAAGGAACACTGTTCTATTCCCAGTATATTCACACCCAGAACTTAGGAGCTTGTTTCTAATTCAAAATGCACTGCATGTGACATCTCCTTTCAACTTCACGTAGAGAAGTCCATCTAACAGCACCTGGAGAAACCAATGCTGATCCTGAGAGGGGATCACCCAATATATTGATGAAGTCATTGGAACTGCACCAGTGTGGAATCTGGGCACCACAGTTGAAAGAACAGTATTTCCAGAGCCATTTCACAAAAAATAACAACACAGGATATTGTTCTACTCGTGAAGATATCTTGCAAGGATACAATTTAATTATTGCCTCTTCTCAATGGGTCTGTTTTCAAAGGCAACATCTGTTTTCACACTTCATAGGTGTACAAGCATGCACTCACAACACACTAGTGACTAGTGATGGTAACACTTCTCAGCGGCGCAGACAGGCCCTCTGTAGAGGTCTACGGAACTACGGTACCAACAGGGTGCAAAACCTCAACCATCATTCTACCCACTCCTGCTTTTCACACACACCTTTGTTTGTTGAGTGAGAAAGCAGGAAATATTCATTACCTTCACGTTCTGGGATGTTTGCTTTAAGAGGACTTTCCTTCCACCTACTATAAATGTTCATAAATCCAGAGTGAAATATCCAATAAAAAAGGGAAGATTTGCAGTTACAGAGAAGAGCTCAAATAAAGTTCATGGTTTCTAAGTAATGCAGCTTTCAATTACCATACCCTTTTTAAACTGTGAAAGATGTAATGTTAATCAAACATGTAATTTGCAAGTGTTTTTCTTTAGTAAATGTCATGTACAAGTAGATATTTAGGATGTAATGCACAAAGTAATTGCAGTTGGATAACTTTCCATGGTAATATTTATTTACATTAGAGCAGACATGAATATTCCTGAAAAAGGAAATTAATATTGTGCATAAAATCCTAACCCTACTGAAGTCAATTCCAAAACCACCATTGCTTTCCAGGACTAGGATGTCACCCTTTATTTAATTCGGCATGTTAACTAATCCCTTTCCCTCTTCCTATTAAATAAGAGTTAGAAATGGAGCTACATAATGGACCTCTGTGCGTGAGATGTTTAGACTCTCTCCAAGGCAAAAAATACCAACTGTTAGTGATGGCAAGTGCCTGAAAACCAGGCGAGTGGTGAAGTCAGACATGAACTCTGAAGGCAGAGATTCCATTCCAGCCTCCAGTTTGGTGACTATAGTTGTGTTATGCCACACACACAAGGGTCCCAAGACCCTTACAAATTCCCAGGATAAGGTTTTAATGGGACCTTATTCTTCTTCTGTTCAGGCACCTGCATCAGGATTAGAGCACCCAAAAACTTATGTGTCACTCCAGCCCAGACGCCTAAATTGTTGCCAAAGTCAGTCCTGATCTGGGGTAGCCCTTCCACTGCTGCTAGCTATAAATTATAATGAATTGTTTTATAAGGCTGATAGTCAAATCTGATTTTACAAAAATTTACATTTCTTTCAATAGAAGAGTGTTCTTTACATACACCAGCTAGATACTCATTGCTTTATCTAATGTGCAGGGGTCAAGAGGAGAGTATTTTAAGCTGAAATGCTGATTGACAGCGATGCCTATCACTAGAATTGGGGAACTGTCAACAAGATGAGGAATTGGAGGGACACAGTACCAAAACAATCTTTACATTCATGGGAAGAGGTTTCATAGCAGGACATCCTGCACTGGGAACAACAGGCCCTCAAACCACGCAGAGAGGTCAACTCTGTGGCTGAGTTAATAGTTTAAAAGTAACTGTGAAGTCCTAAATAGAACCTTTCATCAGAAAACAAATGTTCTTTCAGAAATTCTTTGCACATTTCAAACTTCTGCAACATCCTCTTAGGAAGACTAAAGGCTTTGTTCTGCTTTCTGCAGTTATATATACCTATTCCCCAGCATCACCACCTTTGTCCTTGCCATATATTTTCCTAGAAGACATGTGCACTTTCTTAGCCACAGGACAGCCAGTAACAAAGGCATCCAAGATGGGTAATTGAACCCTGGCCACGGGGGCCAATGTTCACTTGAGTTCCAGTCCCACATCCTGAAGAACAAGGGTTCCTCTTCTGGAATATGGCAGGATGAGTAAGCCCCATCTTCACCATATATCTCAAATTGTATTCAGCAAGTAGGAGACAGCTCCAATACGGTACACACAATGTGGCTGGTTTCCTAGTATTTATTACGTGATTCATGCTGATATTTTCATATAAATACACTGAACATCATTTTTTTCTTAACTTGCCACAAGCTACAGAATTCACGGCAAGGCAACGTTTACAGTGAACCCATCAGCCAGCAATTTGCCTCCACTTGTTTATGTTTACAAAGCATTTCCCACTGTTTCCTTTGCCTGGAAAATTGGTTATTTTATCAAAGAAAGCTATCAGCTTCCTTTAGTACTATCTACCTTAGATAAATGTGTTGTATTTTATCTCATTTTTCATTTACTTCTAGGCATCTGATTCTCTTATTTCCTACAAAACGTATTCTATGATGTTTAAGTTATTGAGATTGGAAAAACAGGCCTCTAGCTGCATACAGTATTTTTCCACCTTTTTAAATGTAGCAACTATTTTTGATTTTCCTCAAGTACCCACTACTGTGACCAATCAATGAGTTGCTACAAGGGGAGAAGACTCTGTAGAGAGAGAGGCAAAAGCTGTGTGTCCTTGAGGCTCAGGGATGAACGAGTGATCAAGTGACCACAGCGATTACAAAATGAGAATCAGAGGGCAGCCCTCGTTCTAGATCAACTGCCCGTATCAGCTGAGTGGATCAATCTCCTGGAGGTGTTCAAGGCCAGGCTGGATGGGGCTTGGGGCAACCTGGTCTGGTGGGAGGTGTCCCTGCCCAGGGCAGGGGGGTTGCAGCTTGAGGATCTTTGAGGACCCTTCCACCTCTAACCATTCTATGATTCTATTATCAACCACCTGTGAAACTGCTTTTCCCTGAGTTAATCAAAAGAATGCAGATATAGAATCATAAAATCATAGAACGTGTTGTGTTGGAAGGGACCTTTAAAGGTCATCTAGTCCAATCCCCATGCAGTAAGCAGGGACATCTTTAACTAGATCAAATTGCTCAGAGCCTCATCAAACCTCACCATATACATCTTCCTGAGTTAGCTAGATGAGCGTGGGGAGCATATACCTGGCTCAGCCCAACATGGAGTATAAAAAATCACCAATGCAGAAGATCTGCTTGAAAAGAGTAATG
Organism: Gallinago undulata; assembly: GCA_026546715.1. NCBI lineage: Eukaryota > Metazoa > Chordata > Aves > Charadriiformes > Scolopacidae > Gallinago > Gallinago undulata. The sequence continues at coordinate 39,257,500 of JAOTQQ010000071.1, forward strand.
GGCTTGAGCTGGTTTCAACCCACATACTCCTTACCAGCAACTGGGGATGCAGGGTCTCATGACAGTGAATACACTGTGGAGAGCAGGATTTAAATTCATGTTTTTATTATGATTGGATCGTATACTGCAATTGTAACACTCTGCTAAGTGTAATTTGTACTTGTACTATAATTTAAGTCCATTGCTGTATTAAGTGATTTGCTAAATCAAAATGCTGTGTAACTTCACGTAAGTGCGTAAGTAAACTCTGTGTTAGGCATTAAAGCCCCTACATGCGCAATATCTGCAAGAACCTGGTCAGCATATACCGAACTCTGACAAGTACCCCTTTCACCTTGGCAAGATTTATTAACACATCCTCGTTATCAGGTCACATTTCATATGCCATAGTTTCAGAACACAGCCCGCAGATTATCTGCCTTCTCTTACGTGAGCATACTAATGTCTTCACATTTTGCTCCTACCTCAGCAGTGGTTTTTTTCTTTCCCCTTTACTCATTTTCCATTTGACCCCCCGTTCATCATTCTCACAGAAAACTGGAAAAACAATCTGTCTAGTTTTGGGACACTAGTGTCCTACTCCATTTCCACTAAAGCAGGACTCTCCCAGCCTTCTTTTTTCTCTGTTCACCTACACAGCTATTTGTTTCACCAGCCCATGCAAGGCATAACTCAGCATGACTTTCAGCAAATCCCACTTTATCCCTAACACATCCTGACTTCTAAGACGTAGTTTTGTCTGCTCTTCAGTTCCTTCTTCTGTTCCTTACATATCTCTACTTATTTCTACTATCTTCTCTTTTGATAACTAATGTGAAATTTGGTTTAGGGTCTCCAGTGACAAGTTTCTGCCTTTTAAGCTTAAGTTGCTGATTCCTGACAGTTTTCGTAGAACCTGGACTTCAGGGCACCTATCATAGAAAATGTACTGTGTTCCAAGCCAAAAGACATTCCAAATTATTTTCCTTAGTTTTGAATGTTTGCTTTACAGACGTGTGATTTTTTTTTTCTCTATATTTACTTCCCTGGATTCAAATGAAGCGAATGGTCGTTATTCAGTCTGACGTTATTTTCTGTGACTGGGTCATTTATTCTATCTTCATTATCTACCAATACCACATCTGAAATCGTATTTTCCTGGTTCAGTAATCTGTTGGCAGGGATATCTACTATTTCAGTAACACTTGTTCTCCAAAATATATCAGAGAAATTAAAGCTTGGAAATGATTCAAGTCTTCCTGTAGTAACATTTGACAGGCCTCTACCACAGCCAAGTCAAGTGCTAAACCTGCAAAGCAGATTCCTAGCACCACCCACCTCCAAACTTCTAGCAGCCTTTCCCACAGTCATTTTGACCCAAACAGATGTTGATGTATCTTTACTATCTTTTATTTCTCTTAAGCCGATCATAACCCTACAGCATAATGCTACCCTGTCGGCTTAACTGTCTTTTATATATAAACTATAATAAAGTGGCTCTGCGCATTTTATAATCATGTAATTACAGAGTTTTGTACGAGAGTCTCTGCTTTCACAGATAATGTCTCTTTGCACACAGCATGGGATGAAACCTTTAAAACTACAAACCGAGTAAGAACTGAAGGAGTCTTGCCTTCCTAAGTGTTTGGGACTTCAAACAACAGCTCTGTGTGGTGCGAGTTTCTCATAAACAGAAGGAACTGATCAGTTCCGTGGGCGCAGCTAAATCACACTGGGTTTTCCAGGCTGGGAAATTTAACTCTAAATTCCTCAATACAGAAAAAGTGATATGACTCCCTGCATCCTTCCGGCTCTCCTGTTCCTCTCCAAAACCCCATCAGGTGCGGAGAGGGGGCTGGCTGTATCTGACTGGTTCTTGATGGTTTTCCTAAAGACCCCATGCTTATTCCCCAGATCAGATGACCTGACTCAAATCAGTGCAGAAGCAGTTCCACCATCCCCGCGGAGGGAGGCATCATTCCATTCACCCGACGGGTGGGTGAATGGTGGCAAGAGTTCACCGGATGCACCTGGTTGAGGGTCTTACCTTCTGAAAGAAGTTTTAACTTTGATCGGCTGAGGACAACATCCGCAAGAATGTTTTGATCAAATTTATTTGATCGTGTAGTGCAACTGTTTACAAACATGGCAGGAAAGAATATTCACTTTTGGTGAATGTAAGTAAAACATTTCCTTTAAGCCGTCGGGAGATTCGCATGCACATGAAATACAAGATCAATCTACTACAGAGTTTTGACGTACAAGGACTTATGTTTATGCTTTGGCTGATGTTTAGCACACTGCAGTGCAGCAAACAGAAAAGTGTAGTTGAGCTGCCATGTAAGATAATTGATTTTGACAAGACTACAAGTTAATTCGTCACTATTTTGCAACTTATTTGGAAATTCTTTGCAGCAATGTCCCAGAGGACAGCATGTAATCGCTTGTAAACTGAAATTAGGTCCGGAGTTAAATATCATTAAATCTCAGGTACAGGCAGAGCTCAGCATGTGACTACTAATGCGTTACCTTCCCTATTACATCAAGGACACAACTGTAGCAAAGGTTATGAAGACTATTGCTCAAGTTGCAAATTGCTTATAACTAGAGAATTAAGTTGAGATAAATTTCCAGGCAGCCTACAAACGGTTGTAAGAGAAAAGCCACTGCATGGACACCTTAAAATCCTCAGTGTCCCCACGCACTCACATTTTCTTGCATTTCTCTTGCATGCACATATACAGAAGAACACTAAGTGAAATAAAGAGGATTATTAAAGCTCTTCTTTGTACTAATATAACCAAATTAAATCACCATTCACATTAGCCATTCCAATGTTTTATTATAATAGAGTATGAAGGATTGGTAGATATTTTAAAACTGTATTGCTAAGACCATATTGTTTGACAGTTTTATTTGAGACTGTTAAATATTAATTGCTGAACAAAAGAGTGCATTAAAAAATTATGTTGGATACAAATAATTCAACTCCCTACAAGTAGAAAGAGTATTTGCATATTCACCTTCTCCCAAGCCACAGCTAATGGTCTCTCTTGGACTGAGTTTTGGGGGTCTTGATAGTAATTTCTCCCAGAATGAAGGCACAACTGCTTTTAGCATTTGATGTTTTTTTTTTTTTGTTTGAAGTGAAGGTAGTGGGCACAGTCAAACCATCAGGCAGCTTTGTAACAGCAATTTAAGTAGTGCCCCTCAACAATTCGAGACATCGCAGCCTGAGACCTCTGTCTGTTTAGGATCTTTGGGCTGGTAGGAAAGGTGTTTTATCAACAGATGCTGCTGCTGATACAGGCTGCTTCCTGGGACTCCCCTCCTGCATAAAGAAGGTGCTGGTTGCTCCCTGGCTTGGAGTGATGCAACTTCTCACTCGGTAGAAGAAACACTGAGAGCTGCTTGAAAGTGTATGTCATTTATGAAGCATTTGTGTCCTCAAAGGGCATCAGGGAGCAGATCCCCCACCCCCTGCAATGCTCTACAGAGCAGGTTGCAGAAGCCACAGGCTCTTTTTCCCCGAGGCATGAACTCACTCTACACACGGCAAACACAGACCTGCCCGTGCACATTCTGATCTCTGACACGCAATGTAAACTGCTTCGCCAGGAACTAAATCGAGACCCTTCACCAAAATCCATCCTGTTTTCAAATTGACGGTACATTACAGTCAGATGAACTCCTTAATTTCACTAATTACTTTTTAATGATCATAACCAAACAAAAGACAGTAGGTAGGTGCCATGTGCCAGGAGACTCAGTGCAGTATACGGTCAGAGTCAGAAAACTAATCATCCCCACCTGCTCTCAAAACCTGCCAGCAGCTGAGATTGGTTTGGGTTCAATTTCCAAAAGAAATGGAGACTCTGTTCATTCTAATTAGGCTTTTGGAGCTGGGACAGTGTACTGATCAGCTATCTGAAAGTAGGCTCAGATGGTGACTATGATGCTTTTCATCAATGATCACTGATTCTGCAGAAACAGTCCTCTGCTTATTGCTAGAACTAAAGTGAATACAAATCCTCTTGTGTTTTAGAGAGGTTTATTTCCTAAATTTTAGAAAACACCTTCATATATGTCTCTTCTTTCCCACCTTCTCCTTCTCCCCCCTACTTGAATTTCAAATATAGAAATACATAGCTCAAGTCCCCTGGGGTGTCAGCCTGGCATCCTTTGCCAGCGTTGAACTCAACTAACACAGATTAAATTCAATAAGTGCTTCTGATCTTCTGATTGCCCATCTCTGTCTTCCACTATTACATGTAAGGGAGACCACCCTTGGAAGTTTCCACTCAAATAGTGACTCAGGTGAGAAAGTAATCACACTGACTAGTTGTTATTTGGATGCACAGCCTGTCATTTTGAAATGCATTAAAGGAGTCTTCCTGTGCTATAAAATGGTGTTGTAGACTCCAAACTGGGCTACCTCAGCAGCATCAGAGCAGTGTAGGGAAGACAGGGAACAACAGAGAACTCAAGGCACTAAAATCCTGCCACTGCTCTGCTTGAGAGCCATTTCAACAACATCTTACTGTGGGTAAAACAGTCGGTGGCTCCTTGAAACCCACTTTACTCCCTGCCCGGTGGATAATGTAATCAGGAAGGCTGCTCACCATGCGGGGCTGCGAGCTCAGGAGGCCTCTAAACAAACAAGCTTGTGGCCTCTGATGTCTGTAAGGCAGATTGGTGGTGAAAGCAGGGGTATCTGACTCTTCCCACCCAGGAGTTAGGAGGTATTAAGGGAGAGAAGTAAAGAAAAAGAACAAATACAAGCAAAAATCAAGAGAAAAATGAGGAGATGGAGATGATAAAGACAGAAAGAACGAACCACAGGGACATAAGGCAGTCAGAGCCTGGGTTCAGCACAAAGGATCATCTCTTAACCTCAGCCTGCTGGGGTATTAGTGTCTCCTGAGCAGGGTATTTTAGGAGCTGCTGATGAATCATAGAACCATAGAATGGTTAGAGTTGGAAGGGACCTTAAAGATCATCAAGTTCCACCCCCCTGCCCTGGGCAGGGACACCTCCCACCAGACCAGATTGCTCAAAGCCCCATCCAGCCTGGCCTTGAAAACCAGTGACAGCGACGCCTCACTATAAATCCCAGTTCCCTTCCCAATAAGTTACCCAGGAAAAAACTCAGTCTGCTTTCTGGCCTGTATTTATTTGAGAGGCGAAAAAGTTTTAGTAATGTGACATTGCTCACTGCGAGTTCGTTTCTTTAATGAGATACAGGACTGGGCTCAACTACTGAAACAAAGGAACCGATTCATGTTTCATGTGTCCAGAGAATCACTGGGTTGAAAGACTGACATAAAAGGGTGGATGAGTCAGGAGAAACCAGAAAGCCTCGTTTAACGCACTATTCTATATTTACCATTAACTGTCAGCTGTCCCTTTGTTAATGACGGGGGGCTGCATGTAAAATATTCTGGTAAGAGAGACTCCAGACCTTAAATAGTCTGGCAGCACCATCACCCAGGTGCGGCACAAGTTGGCCCTCATGCAGAACACAAAACAATCCCAGCTACATGGAAGATAAATTTCTGGGATCCTCTGGGTGATGTCAGTGGGAACAAGCAGAAAAAGGATGGGGAGGAAGCCCTTTGCTTCACAGTTTTGAAATTCAGCTTCATTAACTATAGGTTAGGCCAAGGCATTGGTGTTTACATATTTAGATGAAAATGAAGCAACTAATTCAAACAAACCCGTTTCTTTCTTTCAAAAGCAAAAAATAACACAAGTATATCTCTGTCTGTACTATATATATATTTTTTTTTTTTCTGGAGTTTAAAAGCTTTTACACATTTACAGAGCTCTAGTAGCCTTGTAATGTTGACCTGCTGTGGAGGTTTGTGTTCTTTAAATCTTATCAGAATAGCAGATATCTGCAATTCATTTCAGAATTGTGCTCTGCATTAGGAAGTTAACGTACAGATTAATTTACCTAATTACAGTAAAACAAACAATCCTGCAACTGAGGTCAGTCTGTTCACTTCACAGACAGACTCAGCTGCGAGCACCTGAGGGTTGGGCCACGATAGAACTTTAAATATTTCTTCTGGTCATGGTTCTGTTTTTCAAATGTGTCTCTTCTGAAATACCAGAGACTAGTTTGACGTTTAATTTCCATTTCTGTATTGAAACTAGGACAATATATGGCTCTAGAGGAAGGCACTGAGAGAGAAGTAAATATGAGCTAATCAGTCATGGGGTTCCTGGATGATAATGAACGTGTTTCCTACGCAGAGTGACCAGGGAAAGTAAAGTTCCGCTGCTGTGCAGAGAGCTTACACCAGATCAATTAACTCCTGAAATCTCATTTAGGAGCTGGAGCTGAGCCCCATTCTGAGATCTTCAATGAAATGTAAGTGGTAGAGGAACCTCATAACTCTCCTCTCAAAGGACTGGGCATCACTGCAAACATTCCACGTACAGACTTCCATCGACAAAGTTGTTTTTTCACAAACATGCCATCTCCCAAATAGGGAACTTCAAAACATGTCCCTCCTGAATCCCATTTTAATGGGAATACAGGAATAAACACTCAATGATGAAGATAAATAGGATTCTTAACCTAATTGACTATAATTTTAACTTGCCTTTCTTGAATGTTCTGAAACTCTGAATTTCATATCCAAGAAGCATGACTCATGTACCTGGGCTGATCATTCCTTATTTTATTAAAGCGAGTATTCCATTTCCGTAAAGAGATGCGGCAGTTCTGCATTGTGCAACAAGCACAGGACACAGGAGGGAAACTGATAGTGACAGAGTCAGAACACCTCTTGATCAAGACTAGTACTTGGCTCTGACAGAGATTTGTAATTTCTGGTTTATGTTAACATGCTATATGCTACTCCTGGTTTTTAATGTGTGAAAGACAAGGTAGAATTTGGACTTTTATCTGCAGCAGAGCACAGTGCGGCAGCCTTTAATCGCAAGTTAAGAGTGAAGCCACCCTGTATCTTCATTTGAGGAACTTTCTGGCCAAAAGACAACTGGAAGAAGTGTCTTCTCAAAAGGCAGTCTTGCTATTGGATTAGAAACAATTGATTTTTATGATTTACAGAAAGTAATGAATTTTAAAAATCAGAATTTTTTTCCCTCTGCTCTTCAACTTGAGAAGAATTTGAGGAACAGTTTGGTTAGTCCAAAATTCCTGTTTCCACTCAGAGCCCTGTTTACTTCTGAGTTAAGATGGTATATGTTTGATAAAATATAAGCATAACAGACAACAAAAAAAACCCCGTTCCTTTTTCTGAGTGCCCTCTGTGCTGCTTGGGTGGCCTGGGTGTGCATGCTGAGGGCTGATCTCACAAATCAAACAGAAGAAATAATTTTGAGTTTGATCCATAAACTTTCCCTTCACTGTGGAACAAATTTGTGTCTCCCCACTCTTTCCAGACAGTGGTTTTCACCAAACCTGCAGGAAGCTGACAACTTTGAACTCTCTACCAATGTGTGAGAGTCAGGTGAATTGGCCAGTGCAGGAGTTACAATAAGCACACATGATGATCACCCAAATCTCCTTCTGTAATCAGACTAGGATAAATTTCTGATGAGAATCATAGAATCATAGAACTGTCTAGGTTGGAAGGGACCTTTAAGATCATCTACCAACCATCAACCTAACTCTGACAAAAATCCACCCCTAAACCATGTCACTAAGCACTATGTCAACCCATCTTTTGAATACCTCCACGGATGGTGCCTCAACCACTTTCATGGGAAGCCCATTCCAAGGCTTAATAACCCTTTCAGTGTAAAAAATTTTCCTAATATCCAATCTGAACCTCCCCTGGTGCAACTTGAGGCCATTTCCTCTTGTCCTATTGCTTGTGGCCTGGGGGAAGAGACCAACCCCGTCCTTTCAGGACGTTGTAGAAAGCGATATAGAGTAAGAATAGTTGTACCTACTCTAAAGACACAACTCAGAAATGTTAAATACTGAGTTTAAACATCTGACAGTGGCTGACTTTCTGTTGTCATTTATATGAATCCAGAATAACTCCACTAGTGTAGTACTGTATTAATAAAACTGCGATGAAAATGTGATCCAACGCTCTCCCAAGATGCAACATGTCCTTTACAACAACAAAGCAAATGAAGCAAAAGAGAATGAAAAGTGAATTAAAAAAACATTGATCTTGCAGATACAAAACAAAGTTGGAATAAATATTAGCGGTGATGATTCCCTTTCCATTATCCACAATGTGTTTTTCCTCACAAAGAAGAAGTGGTTTAATACCATCTATCACTCATATAATGGATGAAGCGTGAAAGATGCCTTCAAGCAAGTTAGTAGCTTGGCTGTGCCTCAATTTGTCATAGTCATACACAGAGAAAAAATGCACCTCCTAATACATTCAAACATGTTGCATCGAGGAAGAACAACCCAACATCTGGACATCTATAATAGAGACTGCAACATCATGACTGCATGTCAAAGTAATTAATTAACGTCATTTCTTTCTGCCAACAGAACACGTACATTCCCTACAGAACACACAACGTTTAAGGAGAATCCCTATATCTTCTGTAGCAGTTTTCATCTAGAAACTCTTGTATCCCACACAAAGGATTTTAGGCTCACCGTTTTATAAAACAGTAAATTAAATACAAATAGGGGAAGGGATACATCCAGAATGAAGAAATGGAGTTGGGAACAGAGTCTAAATTCTTGAATATGAGTAAGGCATTCTAGTATTGTTGAATTTACTGGTACCCAAAATCCATCCTTTCAAGAGAATTCCCAAGGCATTTCAGAATTTCAGAATGAGAACCACCACATAATTCTTTGAATAGATTCATCATGAAGTTCTACTCTCATATCAGAAGGTTCCCATGGGCTTTCAGAATGCTCTGACCTGCTGCTTATATATTCTATGTTTTCTATCATATCTAGCAATACAATAATCCCCTTGCTCTGATTCAGAGATCACTAAAGTTACAGGAATAAAATAATTCATAGAACCATAGAATTGTAGAATAACTGAGGCAGAAAGGGCCCCTGGAAATCATCTAGTCCAAACCCCCTGCTCAGAGCAAGGTAAGCTAAAAAGGGTTGCCAAAGATTGTCCAGTTGAATTTTTAATATCTCCAAGGACAGACTCCACAATCTCTCTGAGCAATCTATTCCAGTATTTAATCACCTTTACAGTAAAAATGTTATTGTATTTCGATGATCTCAGTAAATTGGTAATCCAAGCACCCTGATGAGGCTTGGAACCCTGAAGAGCTGCTGAGGATGAAAGATGGTGAGTGTCCCACTGACCTCACAGAGTTGTGGTCCCTAAGAAACCCAGAACTGGGCTGCTGCCACCAGATTCTATGAACAGCCTAAACAACAAGATCTTCTTCCCAAACACTTCTGAATAAGCTCTGACAGAAACAATTCCTCACCTGAGGTTGAAAACAAACTCATCAGGCTCCATAATGAGACTCATATTCCAAGATGTATCATAACCCCAACAAATCTGGAAGGAAGAGTTATGACCCTCAACCTGTCTCCCCAAACTGGAATCTGCAGAATTCCAGTGGCTGGAATTTATTCTAGAAAATAGAAATAAGATTTGCAGAAATGGCTGTGTTTTCTTACTGCTCTCGCAATCAAACTTCCCTGTATAACTGGGAAGCACTAACAGACAGGGTCAAGTAGATGATGAAGCAAAGGTTATTTTGGATTCCCCAGAATTCATCAAGCTTACGATGAATGTCTGCTACCCCCATGTCTCCTACCCCCAGCAGCAAACTTCATAATCCCCATGGAAAAAGGGATCTTCCATGTGAATGCTCATATCTTTCTGCAAACCTGCCTCCTTCTGCAGTTTGTGTTTCTAGGCTTTGATATTTATTTGGGATACTATCACTGCAAACTAAGTCCTTGGCTAAAAACTCTGCTGCAATCAATTTTCATGATTTACTAATCCTGTTCCATAATTAGAACATGGCAACTCTGTACAAAAGGGTTTATAAAGGTGAGATTTAAGTGGACAGCAGGAAGGGTAAGAAACCCTTACCTCTGTTATCATCACAAAAATCTATTGCTTCATGTTTCAGCTGTTTCCCTTAAAATATGAATTTTTCAGGCTAATTTCACCCAATCTACCTCATATTTGACACACAAATTTTTAAGCATTCTGGACAGGGCTTCTATAGCCTGGCAGTCTCTGGCCTCTGCATGAATAGGCACCGCATGATAGGAAGAAAAGCTATTGAAAATGATGAACTGCAGAGACTTTTTTGTTGAATGACCACCCTCCAAGATCAAAGAATGAGTGTTTTATCTCTCTTCTTTCTGGTTGATGCCCACAAAGATCTTCCTGATATAAAATACTCTCAGTCATAATACACACATCACTTCTGTCTGGCATTTACTGTTGTTTCTAATGGGGTCTAAATCCTTCTCGCGCAACACACACCAAAGCTATGGAAAGGGGTTGAAACTCACTGTTAGAAAGCAATTGTGGATGGGAACCTTTCTCACACACTTTCCCTTTTTCACCTTTCTTCAGTGAAGTCCCCATAGCTCTTCAAGCATATGACTATCTGTAGTAGTAGGTCTCTTTTTATTTAACTCCACAACCCAGAAACTCAGCATGCATTGTTATTATCTGATTTTACTCAGCTTTTAGGTCACCGATAATATTTCATGAATTCTTGCTATTACAAAGAGAGTGATACCCATGGCTGTGACACTTGGGTCTCTTCCCAGCTTCCCTGAAAAATAGCCTTCTCCATGCTTTCTTCAACAAGATTCACGTCTTTTGACCTCTCATTTTCACGCCCAAACTTTCATATAGCCTGCTGGGTTAACACAAGCATGTTTAATGAATAAAATCCTGCAGTTTCTCTGCACTGAATCAAGTCTTTTTGAGCTGTAAAGAAATGACTGGAGGATGTGCTTATTATAAACCACATGTTCAAGACAGTCAAATGGTATAAGGAAGGGTTAAGACTGAAGTTATAAAGTATTTTCATGAGTACAGCAATACAAGTGAACTTTTGACTGTAGAAATTTTCCTTAATGTGGAAAATTTGTGGTATTTCACTTAACGTTTTTGTCAGTAACAAAATAAAAAACAACTATTGAAAACAGCACTGTTTTTGCTTGTACTTCCCTTCCAGGCCAAGAAAAGGCAGTTTTGGCAGTTGAATGCAATATAACTTCCAACATCCCACTTCAATACATCATGCTTAAACATCAAGCAGTGTTTATTGAAACTATAGTGCCAATGACTACTATAGAATAGATGTTTACATTCCCTCATAAACACTTAAGCGGGTTTCTTTGCCGGCACCAAAAAAAGAGAAATGCCACTTTAACCAGAGCACTTCACCTCTAAATCCTTCTTCTGTCAGGTTTTCACCACTGGTTTGCAAGCATTAGATTCTTTCTCACTTTACTAAATTGTTTGCATGATAAAAAGACATCATTTCAACATCTCGGCTTTTCCCATTTGAGGCAATTCCTGGCACGTTGCATTTTGCCTTCCCTTTATCAGTGCCATTCCTTTTGTTCTCTAAAATTCACTCACATTTTCACCCTCCTTGCCATGTGGCTGTGGCATCTCCCACCACCATTCTATCCCCCCCCTTCCACTTCACTTGCTTATTTTTACAAAATCTGCAATTTCTAGTTGGTACCTCGCGTGCAGCGTAGTGTTCATTTTGCACAACCCCTGAGTTCAGCTATTTATTGTCTCAAGTCCAGTTATCTGCCCACTGAGCTCCTTTCCAATCCCCAGCTGCTCCTGGCCGTTGTCTCACCTTGCTTGTTTTTCCATTTCCCCCTCGCCCCCCTTCTCTGTCACGTCTCAGTCTTTTAATTCCATGCTTCCATGCATGCCACCTTCCCCCTGCTCTCCTTGAATTTGGCCTCTGTTCATAACTCTATGTTTGTAATCGGTGGTTACGCTACAAGAATCTCCTCTGGAGTGTCAGGTATGATGCTCGCACACCATCTGCTCTTTGATATCCTCTGGTCACAACACAGTTCCTCATTTTGTGCTCTTTTCCTTACAACCATGGGCCCTTTATGTGCCCTGTCAGAGGTAGATTAGCAGGGAGAGCAAAATACTCACCCACCAGCAGTGGGGTGAAGGCTCCATTCCCCAAACCCTGGATTTACAGTCAGATACGCACTCGTTACGTCCTCTGCTATTTCGTTCTTTCTCTCCACATCAGAGGCAGCCAAGCTGCTTCAATAAACATCCACTTCACTGGGGAGACAACATAGACTACAGGACTACTTGAAAGGCCATTGGGGTTGATGGTTGGCCTTGATGACCCCAAGGGTCTTTTCCAACCTGAATGCTTCTATGATATCTGCTCCTGTGGCAAACTCCGTTTCAGTGTTCTACAAGGACTACAAAATAAGTACCAGGGTATAATTTGAGCGGTCAAGGAGGGATTTTCACGAGTGTAATTTAGCAGAACGGGATTTCTCAGCAAAACTTCTTCTGAAAATATTTCACTTCAAAAGTACGCTGTTGTATTTACAGAAGCACAAACACCGGGTAAAACAAAGAAGAAAACTCCCTGAAGCTTTCCCATTTAAGGTCACCATAGCCTACTCTTGCCACTGAAAATCTACTAGAAATGCAAGTGATTGTAAGGTCTCTGGACCTAAAGCAGGTCCAGAGAAGTGATTCTCCCACTTTATTCTGGTGAGACCTCATCTGGAGTACTGTGTGCAGGTCTGGAGCCCTCAATATAAGAAGGACATAGACCTGATGGAAT
>JAOTQQ010000071.1:39270331-39282973 GCA_026546715.1 Gallinago undulata
CTAGTTGGGGGTGTCCCTGTGACTGCAGGGGGGTCGGACTAGATGGCCTTTGAAGGTCCCTTCCGGCCCAGATGATTTTATGATTCTATGGTAAAAAGAAACTCCAAAGAAAATTTTTCCCTGAGTTTTACATGTACAATGACACATTGATCTCCAGCTTTCCCTCTAAAAGAGGTCTCTTATTCATACACAAATATTTTATTGACATGGAAATGACTTTTCAAACAATAAATAACAGAATGATTCGATATCCTGTCATGTACCCATTAGGCAACAGAGTAAATCAGCATTATCATTCTCTCATTTTAAACTGTCACGTCGCATCACTTCTGCATCCCCTTCTGCAGATCTGATCATCACATCTCTAAAGTTAGCAAAGCTGCCTCCAGGCTGTGTTTTAAATGCAACCCACCCAAGACACCAGGGCCAGCCTCGCTCCTCTTTAGCAAAGATATTAATTGATGGCTGAGCTCTCACCGCCACGGCTGCAGTCTGCCGTCCTTTTTCAGCTGCCATACAGGCCCAGTCAATCCCCATCATGAACAGACTCAACTCCCGCAGAAATCAAAAAGAAATCGGGACTCCTCACCTTGCGGAGGCTTATCTAAGATCACGCAAAAATCAGGGAGAAGCCTGAGGAAAAATTTTAGCATTTAACACTTTTCCTTTAGCAAAGACACTGCCTACGTTAACCACCGGGTCAGTGAGCAGGCGTGGGAAGGGAGGGGACATGAACGATATGGACTTCATTTTCAGAAAGCTGTTAGTACAGCAGCCAAAGTATACTTAAAATACCACCCAGCATTTTTTTGAAATAAAGTATTTTAGAGTCTTTGTATGTAAGTGCTGGAATTTACAGCTAAACAAAGAAATAGTCACTAACAGGGAAAGCTGCATATTTACAGGCTTTCTCCTGCAACCTTTTCTCCTGTGTCCAGGGAACACTCCCTGATGCTGTTCCAATGGATTTACTGACTCTGCCTCAGTTCTCCAGTATCAGCACACAAGAAGCCTTGTTTTTAACCCCAGGTGATGAACGCTCAAAAATTTCTAGCAAATTTTACCTGCTGGGGGCCTCAGGTAAACATCAAGTCTTATTTCTGAATGAAATCTTGCGTCTCCCTTTTTGTCTTCAACCTTTAAGTGCTGCCCATAAAACAGGGCTGTAACTGGGGAGAACGGCATCTTTTGAAAAGCCCTGAGGGCACTGAATGGGGCCTTTCCCAGTCGTAGCACATGTTTTTGGAGCCAGATATCCATCATCCAGCAGAAGTTGGAGCAGACCTGAGGTTTCTCCAGGTTCCCAGAGGAATTCCTGATGCCTTAATGTTGGACAGTGAGCTGAGCTCTGCCCCCTCCAAGCATTCCTTGAAATACCTCGCCATACCTACTGCAGAGACAAGTGCTATAGAAGCTTTCCCAAGGATCATCACTTTTTTTTCCTTCTGTTTGTTAGCAAGCAAAAACCCCAGCAATACTTTTGAGTGGGTCTCCACAGCTGAGATTTCTGCCTACGCTTCAGGAGAGGTAATTCTGCTCTTTTCTCCAACTGACAGCTTTTTAGTGACCAGACCATAAAATTATACCAATGGTACTTTTAAATTGATCTAAAGTCTGCTCATTTGTGTAGTGCACATTTAAAGCCACATTATTGTAAGACGCTCCAGCAATGAAATTTAGCATTAGCAGTTCAGTTCATTAAAAAGGATATTTTACTAGGTTCTCTCTTTCATAGCTATTACCCTGCCTAAAGTGAGAAAAACTTCAGTCAAATTAATAAAACTAACAACTCATCGCACATACACTGGCTGTCTATGAAGTCTCCTCTCCTCTCACCAGTTTGGCAGCCAAGGGAAGATGTATGTGAGCCAAATTCCCCCTTGCATAACCACGCAGAACCTGCACGGGAATGCATTTAGTCAGTACTAGTAACCATGGTTTCCTTTGCTGAAAATTATCCTTAAACTGTAAAGTCTTAGTCAACTCTCAGGCCATTCCCCAGATAAGAGTATAGCTACGTTATCAAGTTCAGTTCCAGATGCGGCAGATGTGCTCAAAGTTCACCAGGGCTCAGCTTTGGGAGGGCAGCACCTGTACCCTCAGTTACAAACACCTTGTCAACACCATTGTCTTGCTTTAGTAGAGAACTCCCATGAATAACCCTGCCTGATCCCAAAGATCCACACCCATCTCTCTCTCCTGAAATCTAAATGTCTTTTCACATCCCCTTTTGAAGCATCAGTCCCTGATGACAGGCAATAAGTAAGGTTTTATACAATAAACTTTGCCCAATGCCTCCCTCATCTTTGGTTTTCAGGATGAATTCAGTGTTGGATTCAGAGAGCCAGTAGAATGATTTTCCACATTTACTCAGCATATACAGTTGCCTAAACATTCAGTTACATACAACACGGGTTTTCCATACTGCTCATACACAGCTGACCAGGGGCTGGAGAGTGGGTAAAGGTGAGCTGATATTCCCAAATAGCCATTAGGTCTGAAACCTCTCCTCTCACTTCCCATTTGCCAGCTATGTGCCTTAAATCAATGTATATCTGTAATTATATCAAAATTACAATCCTGGAATTGTTGGTCGTTAATTATATAACATATAGAATTTAATGTATCTTTTATCTAGATGAGGAAAGTCCCCTTTCTGTATGTTGTTTATTCCCAGCAGCCCCAGTCTGGATCCACACAGTCACTTCCTTTACAGCAATATAGAGAGAAAGTTTGTGTACACAGAAAGACTACATCAAGAGAAAGACTCCAAAATGACGGTGCTACCTCAGGCCAGCTTGAAGACAACTCCTTAGGAGTAGATTCATCAGCTACTACTCTGGGTACAAATGGGAAGCAGGGTCTTAACAGATCATCCAAATTTTATATGAACATTCACTCTAGCATGTAACTCATGGGCTTCCCTCTTAAACCAAAGCAGCCAAACATGGAAAGGTCTGGATGCTTTTATAGAGGAGATGATTGTGATAATACTGTAATAATTACATTTAATCACACAGACTTATTCTCATACCCTCTTACACATTAAAAAAAAAATCTTTATTAGACAACCGGAAGCCTGTTACACTACACAGCCAAATTATTTTCTTAACACATCTCTGTCCTCTGGTACTTACCCATCTGGTATGTCAAAACATAATTTCTGTCTAGAACTAAGGAGTTATGTTCAGATCCCTAACCTGTGTATCGTGCTCTGCTCTGCAGAAGACCTGGTGCTATGCTTGAGCTTCTCTTTCCCAATACTAGTGAAGCTGATGGTGGGTTTGGGTCATTGAGAGGAGTACCCAGCATTGCTGAGTCTGGGTGATGACCCTCAATAACTCTTGGTCCCTCAATGAGACTCTCATCGACCTGATTTTCCTCCCTCATCTCTTAAATTTCCATTCAGATAAAGACCTAAGCATTTATCTAACTTAAATAACACAGGTTGCTCATTATGGACTTTAAAAGGACTATTCATATGCATGAAATGCATTGCTTGGTCAAGCCTTAAGAGCAACACGGGCACTGGAAGACAGAACTCCAGGGATTGCAGCAGACAGAGTCAGGTCAGCTCAACTGAACTCTTCAAAATCATTCAGAAGAGGCAGTCTCAAAGGAGGACTGGGACTGCTTGGAGGAAATAACCAGTCACTTCTTTGGCTTTAGACAAACCAGCTGATTTAAGGAAAGAAGTCCTTTCCCACGTTCTGACAGGGAAGAGGAACATGAAGGTGAAAAGTAAAAGGACACTGTGGGGGGGAATTTCTATTTTTCACTCACTTCATACAAGACGTAGGAACAACTGGCGACTGACCTATTCATCATCAATGAATCACACAGAATAAATACAGAAAGCAGTTTCTTCCCAAAGCAAATCTTGGATTCTAGTTTCCAGAATGAACTGTTGTCCTTTGCTCAGCATAGTTACTATGGGAAAAGCCAACACTCATCTGACTCTCATACCTTTCCATAAGCTCCCAGCACCTCCAAAGCTCACAAAGCTTAGATGATACTATCATATCTCTAACAGAGTGAGGAGAAACCACAAACAATTGGGGTAGATATTAACAGCTTCAGCAAGAGACAAAATATTCCCACCCAATGAAAAATGATGCATTAGCCCCGTTTAATGCAGCCAAATTATCTGTGTAAAAATATATGCAGGCCATGCTGCTGTGCTACTAACTGCACTGAACAGCAGCTTGTGTTTACATTTTTATTCCCCGGTTCCAGGCTGTGCTGCGTAGGCTGGGCCCATGAAGATCGGCTGCTCCAGAGACTGCTTCACACACGACACCTGGGGACGCGAGCCCAAGCGCGTGGGCCCAACATCCAGCAGAGGCAAAAATTAAACACAAGCTGTTTACCTGATTACACTGGTTCAGCAGTGGTTGGAGGGAGCTGGATATTTGTGAAGTTTGAAGAAGAGCAAATTGTTAGAACCGAAAGAGATAGAAATCAATACCAGTCTGTAACTGCTACAGAAAGATCCTTATATGAGCCTCATTGGAGCTTGTTTTTATGCATTTGCCTCTCTTTGCATGATGTTGTTGTCACTAAGTCTGCAAATCACATCAAAATTAGGTTGCAATTTGAATCACAGAATCCTCATGGTTGGAAAGGACCTCTGAGATCGCCGAGTCCAACCTTACGAGCTTGGCTTAAATGAAGAGAGTACTGTAACTTTAAAGTCCACGTGCTATAGATTTGAAATTCTGTTTTGACTAAAGCATTAATTAAGCCTGAATCCAAACACAAGTTTCACAACTTTAAGCAGATCTTTATAAACTGCATCTAAACTCAGCAGTTGGAGTGACAAATGGAAAACACGGCTTCGGCGGAGACAGAAACATCATCTCCGGTTCTGTCACCTCATTTGGCACTTAGATACAACAGTCCCTGTGACACAAACCCAGGGCATTGACAGATTCCTATACAAGAAACATGGACGGGCCCTGAACTGTGTAGGGGCCCTCCTAAGAGTCTAGAACAGCTGGGGTCTTGCACCTTTGCACCTCTTTGGTGGACCTCGGTGGTTTCCCAGTCAATCCTATCCTAAAATCCTTAGGACAAAATTAACTAATGATTCCAGCAGCTCACTCCCTGGCATTAGGCTGAATTTTGGTTGAGCCTGTATTTACAAATGAGGATTCTTTCCTTTGAACTTTATTTCTTCCTCAGAAATAGTTCAAAGCATTTTGAGAATACAGAAGCCAAAAGCTAGCCTGAAAAACACCACAGACTCACTTAAAAATGCTCTATTTTTCTCCTGAGATTTCTACTGTTGCTTTCCGTAGCTCGTCAAGCAACCCCCCTTCAGATTCAGCAAAGTATCTGCAGTTCTCATTCATCACCAGCCTCAGAACTGAAGCTCTCCAGCTGCTCTAGGGCTATGCCCTTAAATGTGATCTTGCTGTGATGTTATACTTGCCTGTTGTTCTGACCTTGGCTATTTTTGACAAAGAGATAAAGATGAAATAGGTTCTTGCTCTTAATGACAGTTTGTACAGAACATCCTTTACAGAGAAACCCACGTTATCCATATGTGTACGTTCTGATCAGCCTATAACAGACAGCAATGTCATCATCTCCCTGCCTCAGGTGACATACAATGAGGATGATTTGGCATTATTATGCCAGCATCTCTTTAATTACACTTTGGGCAAGTAATATATTTTCTCCTAAAACTAACAGCAAAGCAAACATTTTGAAAACCACTTTATTTTTTTCATTACAACCTCTGTGTTTGTTTACTCTGACATGTCTCAAACTGGCACACACAATTTCGGAGAATGCTTTTCATACAAGGCTCTTGCTCTGAACTTTATTTTTCCTACGTGTTGCCCTGTTTTGTGAATCCCCTTCTAACCAGAAAGATTTCTGTCATCTTCCCCACAAAGAAAAACGCTCATGAGAGTGAAAATGGTCTTCACTAATATTGCCTGATGAGTTTTAGCATTTTGAAAGAAAGACCACCTTATTCCTCGCAGACCTGATGAATTCAATGAGATGCTCGTTTAGGTTTCACTGAGGACTTTTTAGCTGTTTCTTCAAAACTGACTCAGCAACTTCCTAAAGCACCTGCTTATCTTAAAGCCAATGAAAAGTCCTACTCATGTGTCAAGTTAAGGATATGCTTAAGATTGCTGGATTGGGGCCTAACAGCTTGCAAATACAGATGGCCATTATCAAGACCCAGAAGAGGCCAGGGAACCACCAACAGTCAATTATATTCCTACCAGAACTTCAAGCCAGTATATCATACTGTTTGAAGTTAATTGCTTTGAAATAATTGGACAGGTGAGCAGGTAAGTTCACACAGAGCATTTGCAATTTTGCTTTGTATTTAAAAAAAACAACAGTGCAGATTGCATGGACAAAACGGGCATGATTTTAATAAAACAAGTTAAAAGGGAAGGGAAAAGGTATGGGGTTTTTTAAAGAGTTTTCCTTTTATTTTTTAGCATCATTAAAACCCTGTAAACATTTTATTCAAGAGCTTCTTTAGTTAATACCTCATTACTTCTCTTTTTATTGTTATGGTAATCAAGCCTTAATATATTGCAGCTTTATAGCATGAAATCAAGGCTAGGCCTGCGGGCATCGACAGATGTACAACAGCATGCAGTAAAACACAGGTATAGAGGCATGCAGAGCTGAATATGGCACAGGGTTTCTTTATAATTGTTTAGCAATTCATCTGAAGTTATTTTAACCTTGACAACAGATGAACTCTAACATGTACCATGATCAGTCACTGGGAAGCTGCACCGAATGGCAAGTTTTGTGATTGTCGTCTTAGAGGTTGAGTTTTGGGAAAGCATGAAACTGAGTCTGAGAAAGATGATTAAATTCTTTGGATGACTACAGGCTGTAGCTGTAACTATTAAAAACATTTGACTGAGTATATTCTAGCCAAGGGAGAATGGTAACACTGGGAAACTGAATTTAACACCAAAACTTTGCCTCCCCGTAGGAAATCTGTGCTTGGAATTCACACCCTCTCCTGCCACAGGCAGGCTTTGCGGCGCACCAAAACAGAAAAAACATTTGGATCCAACTTCTGGTTTTGAAGTGACATTTGGACCTTGTGCTGGAGCTCTGCTTATGGTTGAATTTCACCCATCAAACCAAATGAAAGTTATATGTAACTTTGAGAATGTTACCATGCTCTCATCTGCAGGGTGTTGAAATACTGTCTCAAAAAGAGCGAGAGTCTCTAGGTCTTTTCCAAGCAAACGACAACAGACAACTCCCAGTGTCAGGTGGGCTCCAATTCTCACCGTTGTTTTCAGGAGAGATCATTCAGGAAACAATTACAGCTCCTGTGAGATTTCCTAAATTTAAAGGGCATGTTTTGGCTAGCAATCCCTTTCCCAGAAAAATTGTTTTCAAATAGCCAACATTAAAAGCAATATGCCTGTGACTTAATAAAACCATCGATACTGAGGATCACTCAGTAGGAATCTCTGGCCCCACGGGGAGTGGGGTGGCACAACAGCTTCAGTTCAGCCCAAGCACAGCCCCCCAGGGCCAGCCATTCAGATCCATCCAGCAAATGGTATTCGTCATTGCAAACATGTAACTTCATAGTAGCCACCCAATATTAATGAAATAACAGGAAGAAAGTTGGCACAGACAATACCTTAGTCCAGTAGAAGTGAAAAATGTATTCCACGTTATTACTGGATAAAAAATGACTCAGGAGACGGATCATCAATGTATCTGAAAATCCCAGTTAACCTCAGTTTGGGAAAGGATCCCAGCTTCTCTCTTGGAAATACTCAGAGTAACAACTGCACTGTATTCAGTTGGTATCCGTTGATACCTTTTAATTAAGAAAATCCCCTAACAATAAAGAGGCCAGGCATCCAAATTGCTCGTGTCAAGCGTAAAGGTGAGGAGCTCTCTGAGCTGCAGGGAAGGCTCACTCCTCTCAGGCCATTCACAATTACAGGCTTTACATCAGACAAAGCTTATCAGATCGGACCTCAGGACAAGGGTGCCTCTTGTCCAGCATATAATGAATGGAATGAAAGACAATGGGCACTAGAGTCCAGTGAACATGCTAATTATATTAATAAAATGAAAAGTTTAAACTCTGAAGCTAATCCTGAGCTATCATTTATAAAAGTTAACAGGGCATATTTAATTTAGGAATTGGCTAACGCTTCTCTTTCCACCACTGAAACCTCATAAATGAAATATACTGGATTGCTGCCCAGTGCGGAAATAAAAGTTATGAATAATGTTTCTATCTCAATCATTGTCAGTGCTTTAATATTCCTAATTACTTTAAAAAGCTAAATATTCAATATAGGACAAACCTTCTTTTTCTTTTTATCTTCACTTGCAAGATTAGCGCAATTTAATAAGAGTCACTGGGTAGTTTTAGTCCATGAGACCCATCCGTACTTTGACATCTTATCCTTTCCTCTTCATTATTAAAAAGCATGGAGTACTCATTACTCTGTGTGTCTGTATAAATGTATACATTTATATATGTGTGTCCATGGTATCGTGGTACTTCTTTTTTCTCATTTTTTTTAACTTCTCTAAGTGCATATGCACTGTATAAATACTCACTGGCTGTTAGGTTAAACATATCTATTACTAAAAATAACTAAAGGATAAAATGAGTTGCTGAGATTCTACACAGTATTTTACAAAGGTACTATTTTTCTTTTTTAAAATATTACTACTGATAGATATTCAGTATGTTACGCTGCCCAATTTTTCCCTTGTCTATATGTCAGGTAGTCCCAAAAGATTGCTGCAAACCCCAAAGCATGGCCTTCCCTTCTGTGCTTCCTCCCTGCTCTCTCCCTATCACCTTTTCTGCTGGAACAGAGGAGGCATCAGCAAAGCTCCAGACAAAGCACCAGCACCTTGACCAAAGAAGAGTCTGCCCCACAGTGTTCAGCCTCTGGAGGTTTTCATCCCCAGTCCCATTTAACTTTTCTAATGCCTCCCTTTATAGATCCCTTGTCTGCTATCTTTTAGCCTGGTGATGCTCCCTCTTTTCTAAGATCCAAATCAATTTGGCAAGAAAGGGAGGAAGTAAAAGCAAAATGAAATGTTCATTCAGTAAATGACTCACAACATCTTTCTCGATGCAGCTTTATTTACTTGCCTGACACACAAATAGACTTCATTTAACGAGCTTATTTCCGTTCTGTCAATAGCAGACCGGGCCTGTGTTGCATGACCTGGCTGATGGTTGTACCGGCAAGAACCCTCGCTGCTTCGTTCCAGCATGAACTAATCACACAGACTTAAACTTATCATTACCAATTAAGACACTTTGACATACGTGCCTTCTCCAGCTGAAAACATTGAATGCCTCAAGTGTGAATTAATTTCTTAGTGAAAAGGTACTGGACTCCCACCTCTACCAGCTCCCGAATTTCTGTGGTACAGATAATTTAGGGTGTGGATTTCAGAAGTCAGAAGGCGGAATCTGGGCTGCATGAAGAGTCAGTGGCAGAATTCCCCCTGGCTTCAACAGGACAAGGATTCTGTCTAGAGAGAGTGCTCTCCAAACAACTCCAAGTACTACACAGAGTATTTCATGAACAATGTGCTGTGGTAAAGATTTAAGAGAGAAAAAATTCATAGTAGACCTATATTACCTATATTGGTATCCCAATAACAGGACCGAACTTTTGAGAGTGCTGCATTTAACACTTCTTTGTAAAAACAAGTAAAAAAGGTGAAATTCATTATCATAGGAAAGGGTATTATCACGCAGTAATTGTTGCAAAATAACCAACTGTCAACCTTCATTTTTCCACTGAAAGCACCCAAGTTCTATGGCCTTTTTAAAACAGCAGCATATATCTTTATCACTTTTTTGTAATCTTTACTCACCACTGGAGCAATCAGTCCCTCCCCATCCTGGTTCACAGTGACAAGTGTCAGGAGAGACACATCTTCCATGCACACACTCCTCTGTGCAGAGCGCTGTTAGGAACAAACAATGCACAAACATATTAAGTGGTTGGTAAACATACAGCAAACTATGCCACAGAGAGCAGTATTTTGTTTAAAAATATTAAACAAACCAAACACACAAAAAAGAATTACTTGCAAGATTTAATTAATACTAGGTGACCAAATTAAAATATAGGTCTCCTGACAGCGATAAACCCATTTGTAACTTCAGCTCTTTGTAAAGAAAACTCTAACACCAGAAATTACTTTTGTTTGCAGTTTTGCTTCATAATAAATCTTTTACCAAACTGACACTATTATTGTATTACAGAATACCAGCTTCTTCTATTGCACTCAAGTTGCTCCTGTTCATAAGATAAAATGGAGCTCAGTTTTGAAAGTATATTAAGATCCAAAACAGATTTGTAAAAAGTAGCTCAAGAAGAACTAATTTTACTGCAGGATGCAGTAGCTTTAAGTGCAGCCTCATCTTTTCAAGGCCATCAGGTTTTCCATAACTACAGTGTTCTAGATCATAGTTGTCCACTGTTGGTTTATTGGAAGTTCTACACCATCAGGGTCCAAACTATGAAAAGCTGTTTGGTTTTGATGTCTCACTTATCAGTTATATATATATTTATATATCACTAACTAGAGATATATATGGAAGAATCTCCTTTTCTTCTCCCTGAGTAGGAACAGCTCATGGTTTTAAGACTTTTCTTCTGTGCTGCTTTAGTGTCTGACTTACTTCCCAGTGTACGCTGGTTTGCCCATCACATACCAAAAAACATGCACGATACCAAAGAACTATTTTAAAGGCTGAACTTTACTGCTTACTACCTTATTTCCATTTTACCACTCAGGACACTGCCAAAAACTCTGTGTCACTGATTCAGATTGAACGATTCAGTTATAATTTCCATCTAGACTAACATGTATAAGTTATTAATGAATATGATGTAGCAGCAATGAGATTAAAATGCATATACATATATAGAAAATACATATGTTATATATGATATATAGCATGTACAACCTACATGTTTATATGTTGTGTTTTTCTATCACATGGGAAATGTGGGTATTGTGCTTACTTAACCAAGAGCTGGCTGAAGCTGGACTACAAAACCTTATTCCAAGACAAAGATTAATTCATTCCTGTCTAAAACAAGGCCAGCAAAGCTGGTTTGGGAAGTAGCTTTTTGTCACTGTACTGCAACCCAGGCTGAACTACCCAATTCATTTTAAATCTGCCAGCGATTTAAAGTTGCACTGGGCCTTCACGTGAAACCCCTTTTCTCTTCCCGGGTATCTCATGGGCCAAACGTTTTCAACCAACATCTTATACATTTGCACAATTCCTGCTGTATTTGACATTCTGTTTGGGCACATCTGAATCTGCACCTCGAGCCAGCATCAAAGCTGATGGAAACATTTTGCTCTCTATTCCGCGCTTTGGTCACTGGAGACCAAACCCACTAAGCTATTCACAATACATTTAAATCCAACTTCAAATCACAAGTGAACTTTGAATAAATAATCCTATGGGGAAAATCTTCCTGCTTTTTATCCATCAAATCACATGTGACCAGTGATTAGAATGTTGCCTCATTATAATGACTGCAAGATCTTTCCAGGCAAGTCATTTCCTTTCTAGGTTCACTGAATATCAAGAGTGAGATTTATTCTTATTTCATATCTTGTGTTTAGACAGTATTGCAGGGGGCATGAAATATTGATAGCTAATTCTCTAGTCACTAATTGTTCTAATCTTTTGTGCATTTATTTTACTTGAGTTAGGGTTTCTGCAGACAGTGAGGCATCCTAGGCTACAGCTGTAAGATGAAATTCAAGACAGAGTATTAGAAAAATAGGATTTTCCAGTAAATAAATATGTACCTTTGTGCAATCATTTAGAAATGGCTGGCTGTTTATGACAAGAAGTCCACATACAGAACAGCCACAAACTTATTATTAAAAGTACAGTGTGCTAAAAGATGTACAATATGGTTGGATAGGGATACTTCGACAATTCTGCCCCGTACAGCTTTATCTAAGAAAAAGTTAAATCAAAAAGCTAAATATCATTGATGCGTCTCTTAGACGTTACTTTTCTAAGAGGTACAGAAATCAAAACTGAGTTTTTTCTCTTCCATGTATGGATGTTTATATTTACAACAATAAACCATTCTTACATGTAAAACATGCACTATTTTATCCTTTTAACTAGGCGAGGTTCTCAGGTCAAGGCATAACGTGTAAGCAAGAAGGTTGATGATGGACTATTTCTGTGCTCTTCCGAGTAACAAAACTCCTGCTCATTACTGGTCTAAATTTAGTTGATTTAGCCCCACAAACATGTCACGCCTTAACTATGTTACCATAAATGTGAAATAATAATGACTACTTAAGCTGATAAAGTTTACTTCACTCTTGCCTCTGGACAGTCCTGACTTCCATAGCTCGGGTCCCCTGGGAAGAGCGCTATGGGGGACTGACAAGCACGACTCAAGACGGCATTCCTCATTCTAAAGTGATCAGTAATATGCAAAATACCAAAAAAAAAAAGTACCATAGAGAACTGCATTTCTGTATTTAAGTGTTTTGAAGTCCCGCACAGCTGAAGATGGACGTGATCTATCTGGACTTCTGTAAGGCCTTTGACACGGTCCCCCATGACATCCTGCTTGCCAAATTGGAGAG
>JAOTQQ010000071.1:39284693-39356637 GCA_026546715.1 Gallinago undulata
TCCCACCAGAGCAGGTTGCTCCAAGCCCCATCCAGCCTGGCCTTGAACCCCTCCAGGGATGGGGCAGCCACGACTTCTCTGAGAAACCTGGGCCAGTGTCTCACCACTGGAATGCTGTTTAACCCTGTACAAGCTGTTGTTATACTCACTATTATCCCCTGCTCATTATCAGCCCACTGACTGCTTGCACTTCATTAAGCAACGTAACTACCACCTGCCCCAACCACCTTCTCAGCCTCTTCCCTAGAGGTGAACAAACATTTAGAGAAGAATTTCATTCTAGGGGAAGAAGCGTGGAGCGATTTAGCTTGGGGAAGTTTTGTTGGCTTGTCCAAACATATAACTTTTGTATTTATTTCAATTCATAAAAGGCAGAGTCAAAAAAACATGTGCTTGCAGTCATATTTGCAGCAGTCCTTTGAACCTGGGGGAGTTCACAGCCGCTGACTCAGCAAGTTCTATATCCCTCCTGCTTCAGCCAGTAGGACTGTATTGTGCCAGACAAGCAAAATACCTTCAAAACAAAGACCAGTATAATTACAAAGTCGAAAGGAACCCAGCGTAGAAAGCAGAAAATAGGCTTCACGAACCGCACTCATTCATAGTGGCACGTGCTGCTGGAGTGTTCTGTACGAGCTGGAGTTTCCTGGGCTCTGTGGGCTCCTTGCCCAGGGACTGTAGTGCAGCCAGGAGGTGACGGAAAGCATAAATTACTGTAGATACATTAGAAGAATGGAAAATATTGCTAAATGAAAATACAGATGCTACTATATGAGAGCACAGAGAAATGAGAAATTCAGGCACGCTCCTAGAACGAGGACAAATAGACCTGGACTGGTCTGTTCTGAGTGCACACGTGGCAGAAGGACACTGCCCCCCGATTGCAAAGTTCTTCAGAATATTTTCCTTTTCTCTGCCCTACTTCAGGCAGTCTCTGCAAGTTTTATTTCATTATCTCACCCAAACTATGGCAAATTTTGTTTATTTGCCATGAACCAAAGGTAGACTTGCATTTTTTCTATACTTGCTGGTATTTTAACTTCAGGTTATCTGACCATTTTTCCCCATGCTTCATAATTGTTGGACTACACAAAGCAGAAAATTCATGGAAAAAGTGATGTTTTCCTTCTCTATTTAATAGGTGTTCCTGGTACAATTTGGGCCATTGTAGTGCATTCCTCCAGCCCCTCATGCCACTTTTAGGGGAAAGAATAATTTTGGCAGGTGAAATAGCAGTTATCTCAATGCCAGCGGTTTCAGATAATGCAGAGAGGTCAAAGAAGATGAAAAAAAAGATTAAAAAGATACTTGTCCCTTATTCATTAGGAATCTATTCACTCAGGGCCACTCTGGTGTTTCCATCTTAATGTCCTGGCATGAATTCAAGTTGTGCTGAGTCCATAATATTAGCTTCATTAGATAAGCCTGTAGTCAGCTTTTGGACAGGTTCTCTTTGAACGTGTCCAGAAAGGGAAGGTTTGATAGTAGAAGAAAGATGACCACAGCTAATGCATCCACGTAGGTTTTCCTCATTCTTAGATTATTGCTTATTTGTGGAACGGAAGATTCCACCTCTAAATCACTGACTTTCCGACAGGAATCATGCTGATTAGGTGGTTTCCTGCATAATTGTTTCAATGAAGTGGGATAATAGTTCTTTGCATTGCTTAATGTCTATTTCTGTGGCCATCACTCAGGATACAGCCATTAATTTATCACCTTGGGTGGCACTTTAATGCAGGGTTTAGCAACTTTAATAAATGAAGATACGAAGAGATCTCAAAGCCGGCTCAGACTTTGAGGAATTTATTGTTTCAGTGTACGGCAACCCATATTTTTCATCTCCCTCTTGGTATCCGATGAAAGTACTAAAAAAACCATACAGAAACGAGGAGATCAATGTGAGCAAAGGAAAGAAGAGATTGATGCAGATCATATAACAGCCATGGGTTTCAAGATCAACTCCTTTTCCTGTAGGTGTAATTCCATTACATTTTTTGGCCGTTTTGGAATTAAGGACTATGCATCTATGCAACCAGAACAGAATCAATGGTCTCTCTTGTCGTCTGGGGCACGGGGAGTCTCTGACCTCAGTGAGATATTGATCTGTTCAAGGTAGCAGCTGGGTTGTGTTATCCCCAGCCCTGACACCCTGCCAACACTTTGGGAGTAGCTGTGCCAGAGATGACTTGTGAATGTCTAAAGTAAAAGACTTGAGGAGATACATTTTGAGGATTTTGCCTTTTCCCAGGAGCAGAATCTGACATATGTCAGTGTCATCATTGACAAAGAATCAGTAAAGCCCTGTATGAATCTGTTTGGAGGTGAAGACTTGTTAATAAGCATAAAACCTACCATAGTTTCAGCTCAGATTTCTATTGCTAGATAAAGGGTAATTTAGGGCTCTGATGACCAATGAGAAGGTGAAGGCAGGGACTCCCACATTCTTGTCATGGCTGAGTGTTCCACACAGATGACCTGGACAAGTGCTGGAATAATTCCAGCCAGACCTGTGTTTCAGGCTCTCAGGTGCCTCACAGGAGGAATGGTCCTTGTTTACTGATCACTGGAGGATCTCACACTGATGACTATCGAGTTTAGTCCCTGCTGCAATCTCATGCCTACTCTAGGCTTATCCTAGGGAGTGGTCAGGGAAATAAACTGTGCCAGGGGAAGGTCAAGGCACAGAAGAGGCTGCCACTTCTCCTGTGTGCTCTGAGAAAAGCAAGATTGGTGGAACACTTATTGGGATTGCAGCCTGGCTGGTTCTGAGGAACAGCTAAGCTGGAGCAGCACATCCCTGAGACAAGAATGGCATCGCATCAGTGGCCATAAAACAGTGCCAGCGACAGTAATAGAGGAGAAGGTTAGAGCCCTGCAAGAGGAGAAATCGATGGGAGACACACATTTAGCAGACTATTTGTGCCATTTTGATGCCCCATTGGCTTCAACTGTCTAGTAGAGAGAGGGAAGGGGAGATAGTACTTTCCATTTAATAATGTCTGAAGGAGAGCTGAAAAGCAGCCTCCTTGTAGCAGCAAATGTCAGAAGAGCAGAACTGGGGTCACTAAACTGAACCGCTTTGTACCTTTGGCTGTGTGAAGAGCTTTGCAGTACTTAAAAGCACAAAAGTATGGGAAGGCATCACAGGACTGAGCACTGAAGTGCATCTGCCCTGCAAAGTGGACAGGTTATGAGGCTGGGTAAAAGCAACATTAATCCCTTAGTCTGTAGATAAAGTCCCAACCAAGCTCTGGAAAGAGGAATATGTGCAAAGGCATGAAGGAGTTAAGTTTAAGACCCTAGAAAAATTCTGCAATGAAGACAAAGCATCTGTCTAATGCCTGATTTCAACAGACTCATGACTAACATCATGCATAAAAGAAAGAGCTCAGACCAAGGTCAGAGATGACACTCCATGCAGGGGTGTCTCTTGCTTACCAACAGTGATCCATGGGGATCAGGAGATTCAAGGACCTGGGCTTGTTCAGGGGGGTGAAGAGAGAAATTCCACCCCCAGGTGAAACCCTGACCACTCCGAGGTAAGTCACACTCCCAAATCACTTACCATTTCTAAAGCTCAGTCTTTCTTGCTGCCATTACAGAACGTGAATCTGAGCTCACTGAGAGCTCTTTGGAGATCAGCTAAATATTGATAATTGTTGATCATTTAAGGCCTGCAACTGATTTTATGCATTTTCTGCCATTGCTTCAACTAGAAATAATCATTGTATTCTACCAGGTTGAGAGGAAAGACTTATGCTGAGATCAATTCTGCTGATCAATGTTCTAATACAATATTATTCTGTGGGATAATTTTCAGCATTTAACTTTTTCTGGTAAACGATTTCCCATTGCCACACTGCAGGGTTCAAAAACAATCATTATCACTAGTTCAAACTGTTAATGAGGTTAAGAGAGATCCTGAATCAGCAGAGCATAATCTATGACCCAGGAAAGCTTTTCCCCTCACGTGCCCTCCATCTATTCCTTCCGTTTTGATAAATTGACCAACTCTTTCCAGCAATTTGTAGAAAATACATTTTCACTAGTTAATTTTCTACTGGAACTCGATTCATCCAAATCAGCAAATTTAATGACGATTTGTCTGCAAATTGTGCCTTATATTGCACCTTTAGAAAGAGCACTACTATCTTTTTCTAAGTAATGTAGAGATACTAACATCTACGCTTACACATTGTCTTTCATTCTCCCTGATCTAGGAGACCTCACTCCACCAAAACTTAATGCAGTCAAATAGTACTTGCCAGCAGGAGGCTCCAGGGCTTTTGAGGATAGAAGAGGGAAGAAGCAATTCTCCTGTGCCCAAGACAGTGGAAGTTATCACCAGTCATTCTGCTCTTAACCTCAGGGGAATTTTTTTTGTTGCCTGAGGGAATAAAAAAAAATTTTGACAGGCTGGGGAATGAAGGAGAAGCTTGTACCTAACGAAGAACCCTGCTCCTTTCACCTTTCCTGCCAACACGTGAAGAAGCAGCCAAACCTACCAGAAGAAGAGCAAGAGTAACCTGATCTAACCAAACTGCCTGTAATGGCAGGTGGTATCAAACTGCACTCATCAGACCACTGAAGGAATGACTATTCTCCACTCACAGGTACAGATGTCTCTGTCTGCATCCTGAGCTCTCCCAGGAGTTGTGCTGGAATAGGAAGGGAGCTGCCAGTTGTGAAGTACAAAGTTAGAAATGAGCTAATATTTCCATCATAAAAAGACCAGAAGAACATACAGTGCCCTACAGCTGAGGAAGGTGATAACTAAATTCCAGACGAAGAGGTAAGTACGTGTATCACACATGGCAGAACTCATTGGTTGTGGGATGGCATTTCTAGCCAAGTGAACTTGGCTACAGAAATTTTGCTAATATATTACTACTGCCTTGCTTCACTACCTGTGCTTTCTTACTGGGACTGTACCACTCAAATACACCAAGAATTTATGGATCCCAACAATGGCTGAGCACCTGTTTGACTTAAACAGTAATAACGGAAGCGTATAGGGTAATGTGAAAAAAACCTGAGCTATTAGCAAAAAAAAGCATTGATAACAAGGGCAAGATTCTCAGAAGTGCTACAGCAGACAGTGAGAGAGACATGAGGAGGACTTTGGCCTACACAGTCTGGTACAAAAACTTAGCCATCTTGCCTTGTTCTCTGGAAATCACCTCAAAATTACAGCACTTGCATATTTTGCTACCAGTTACCCACTCAGGGCATTAAGTGAATTTCTTTGTGTACAAATTCTATCACATTACGGTTCCTGTGAAATATTTTTGGATCTGGTAGCATTGCCACATGTCCGTAGTTCTCTGATTACTGACTTGCCCTGAATTGTGGGTCTCATGCCAAGAAAATTCTCTTTTCTGTCAGTAAATGACACAGCTCCACTGCTGATTGATTTTCATAGGCAGAGAGTATGTGCTGTGTGAGAGAGAGAGGATGGGTGCATCAAAAATGTTGTTCCTAAAAGATCAAAAGTAGATAGATCAAGACACCTGGACAGCATGATACTCCTGGCTACCTTTGCTGAGGAAAGCAACACCTAATGAAACTAAATTACACTGATTCCCCTAGATAAATTTTAGTCCTATACCACATCGGATAAACTATTGATTTTTCAAACAAAATCTTTCTTCATTTTTATTCCAAATTTCATCAAACCAACCTAACAAAAATCCTTCTCTTTGTTTCTCACCAAAATAGGATGAATATGGATAAATTTCTAAAGGCAAACCTGTCATTGAGGCCAGGCTATTAGATGGTGTGGGCCCTAGAGAGCCAACGCGCTTCAGATTTCATTTCAGATCAAGCCATACACTGCAAATGAAGGTCACTCTGATGAAATCAAGGACAGAAGAATAGTCTGTTTGAAGATCATGTTAGTGTATAAGCTACATTAACATGGGGACGGAATATTTAAATGCAGACACTTTTCACTTTCCTCACATTTCAAAAGGTACCACAGCAACGTGTCTCAGAGCAACTTACTGAAAAGAACTACAAAAAAAACAACCCAAGAAACAAATTGTTGTATAATTACGGGGGACGATTCTCATTTGAAGCCGCTATTTTAAACTGGCTGTAAACAATCTGGATTGCAAGAGGTCTGCTGATGTAGGGTCAAGTCCAATTTCTTAGTAATGTCTTAGTGACTAGAGAAACTGGCTATAATGAGACATCGTAAAATGTACTTTCCAATTCCTGTGACTCACACTGTTGCCTAAAAATAGAAGATGGGAGTTGTAAGTAAAAACTTTTATCTATACCATCAGAAACTACTGAAGATGCCGACCCATCACTATAAGAAAGATGTGACATAGCAATTGCAGAAACAAAACTATTACTCAGAATTTGGTGAAAAAGAAGATCATTTTGGATGTTTTAACTAATGTTTTTAAAAGGAATTATATTTAAACTGCAGATTTTCCTCAAACATGACACCTGTGAATGCAGATATAGTGTCATCAGATCCTACAGGCACATACCAGTGACTCACTTCAGCAGAGCTCACACATGCACTGCACTCCTGTAACTAAAAGCCTCCTTTTGTTCCTTGATATACTGAATACCAGGTTTAATTTCTTCTGAAGTTTCTTCTTTTTAACCAGAGAAAAAAAAAATCTCTTTATCTGACTCAATTTGCATACTGAAGTTCTAAGCTTTTAAAGCGAGACTAGATTTTAGTGGTTTTCACATAGATTTCTGGGCAGTGATAAAAATAAGTCATAGTATCCAGAAGGAAAAATCTTGATAAAAAGAAGATTTGGGATTAAATAAGATTGAAAATATCTCTTGACTTACTACATCAGAGAAAGTGAGGTTTGCAAAAGTGAATACCTATGTTAGAAATACTAAGCCTAAGATAAATTATTCAAAAATGTTTTGTGATCAAACCTGCAACAGACTGAAGTTTCCTGAAAAATTTCCCTGGGGAGTTTTTACTTCAAGAGCAACAGCTGGCATTTATTATTGTGGGGGTGTTAACACTCCTTACAACTGGTGTACAGCCATGGTTCTCAGCCACGCTGATGGGAACTATAGCATTGCACACCTTTGGAAGCCAGGCTCCTGATGCTAAAGTACGGTTTCAATAGGAAGAAGTTACTTCTTTTCTGAAGTCCCACAATTATCTTCTGCACAACTTGGCATCTTAATATTTTTACCCTTTGGTCTAAATGATTTACGCTTCAGAGTTGTAAGTACTTTTTATTTTAACATATGCGATCGCTTTCTGCGAATTTTGAAGACTTGGTTTGATAACAGAGTACTCTCAGTTTGCATTAAGCTACACAGTAGCTGCCCTGTTTTGGTAGGCTATCCCATACTCATCAGAGATGGATGCAGTTGCAAAAGCAATGGGAAATCCATGGAATAACATATCTTTATCCTACCATGAGACACAGAATACATGTCACACAAGACAAAGGTAACTACAACCCCTTTAAATTCCAAGTCAGAACCTCCCCCCCCAGATATTACCCAGCATTGGAGAAACCAACATCAATAAACACAAGGAGTTTGGCAGAGCATTTCATATGGCAGACTTATA
The DNA here is from genome assembly GCA_026546715.1 of Gallinago undulata. NCBI lineage: Eukaryota > Metazoa > Chordata > Aves > Charadriiformes > Scolopacidae > Gallinago > Gallinago undulata. The sequence continues at coordinate 39,292,261 of JAOTQQ010000071.1, forward strand.
CAGCATTCCTAGTGTGAACGTCATCAGTATTTCTAAGAGGGACTGCTAAAAAGATGTAACAATTACAGACACGTTCCAAAAGTTCACATAAAAGAAGTGTATGTTATGCACCAGAAGATGCTGAAAGCAGTATATTTAAGCCTAACATGCAGCTTTTGGGCTAAATTCAATCTGCCAAGTGCCTCCAGCCAGTCTCGTTGCTGTGACAGAGGAGATGGGGAATAGCTGAACTGTACCTAAATGCACCCACGTAGCCACATGCCTCCTCCTGCCTGCCCACGTTGGCATAATTAGGGTATCCACGGCTGTTGCTATAAATGGCAGAGATCAGAGGGTGGCAGGAGCAAACCCCTCAGTCATCTCTGGCAACTGCCAACACAGGCCCATCCTTTCCAAGGTTCTGAAGTGAGTTAAAAATACTTGAGAGAGTGGTTCACACCAGTTTTCCAAGTAGTCCCCTGTCACTACTGAAATTAAGAGGTAGATAGAGAAAAAAAAACCTCATAAGGAGATTTCATGAGGATCATATTGATAAGTATGTTTTATCAACTACAGCATGGCTGTATGGATTTGGTCTGGCTGGGATGGAGTTGATTTTCTTCAGAGCAGCTGGGATGGTGCCCTGTTTTAGACTTGTGACCAAACCAATGCTGATAATGCAAACATTTTAGCTATTGCTGAACAGCGCTTGCACAGCATAAAGACTTTCTCTGTTTCTCACACTGCTGCCCTCTCCCCCATGAACAGATTGAGGGGGCACAAGAAGTTGGGAGGGGACACAACCAGGAGATGACCCAAACTAACAAAAGAAATATTCCATGCATTATAATGTCATGCTCAGCAGTAAAAAGGGAGAGGAGGTGCTTTGGGGAGATTACCCATCTTTTTGCTGAGTACCTGGCTGGGTGTCAATCCACCCATGGGTGGTGGTGATTGCCTTTGCATTGCTTCTTTTGTTTTGTTTCTCTTTTCTTCCACTTCTCTTTCACTCATTAAATGTTGGGGTTTTTTAATCTTGATCCACAAATTTTCTTTCTTTTACTCTTCCTTTCCTCTTCCCCTGTCCCACTGGCGACAATGAGCCAGACCAGTGGTGTGGGTACTGGGGTTAACCCACTACCCTATACTGTGCTATTGTTCCACTGCATGCAATTCAGACACTCTTGCAGTGATGTTGATTCATTTTTACTTACAGTTTCAATCTTATAAGATGCCCAGAAATGAGGAAGAGGGGTGACTGGTGCTTATGTCTGGCATAGGTTACACTAGTTCTTGTTTTCAGTCAACAAAGAATCTGCCTTAGAACAGTACCCCCTCATCTGACTGACGGTTTCCCCGACATCTAGAGCTACTGTGTGACAAAGACTAGAAAAGAAGGGGAAAAAGGTGTTATATCTCAGTTGCTGTATGTACATCAGAAGCTCTTTTTAAAGGCCATCTTGATTTAGGCAACTTCTTTTCCTCTCTCTTTATCTCTTCCTCCTTTTCTCCTGGGCTTTAAAACTTCTTCAGAGCACAAGGGAAATAAATCTATTGAATGGGAGAAGGATGTACAGGAGTGGTCAAGAAAACAACTTCAATTTTAAACATATGTTTCATTTCACACATCCATCTCCTTTCTGACCCTATTGATTTCAGTAAGTTAACCCAGCTCTCCACATGTCTGGACTACTAATGAATCTCAAACTCTTCTGGAGTTCTCTGCCTTCAAATGGCAAATGTCCTGTATGTATTTATACATCCTGAAAAACAGATTGCTCATATATGGGATGGGAAGGATCTTGTTTTCCTAAGTCTATGCGAGCAAATGCATACCAGCAACACAGGAAGGATTGAGCCATAAAGCTATTGCAGATTAGCACCAGTGCCTGCCACACCATTCCAGCTCAGTGCAAACCTGCACTAACAACACTGGAGTGCATTGAAGCAGGAGAAAGAGGAACGGGATTTTGAAAGGGAACCGAGACATTAAAGGTGGTGTGGAAATGAGGATGAGGTAACTGGAGATGTCCATTCACACATGGCGGATCTCTGCTGATTTCCAGCAGCTGGGGACCAACCTGTCTTTGCTAAAAGTGGGCAAATTAATGGATTAGGCTTTGCATGGCTCTTTCTTTGAATTCAACAATGAACCCACATCTATGACTTTGTTCTGATCCTGCTGAAGCTTCCAGGCATCCAGGCCATCACTGTGAATACTATCAGTAGCTCTGGATCCAGCGCTTCCTTCTGTGTCTACATTCCCACTATTCTTTTATACTGATCCAACTGAGATTGCCAAAAAAGCCAGAAAAGGTTTTTTATTGCTACACTAGCAACAGCCTAAATCTTTTTCGAACTGTAACGCCTGTATAATTTTTCCTCTGATGTTTATTAAGCCCCTTGAGACATTATATAGCTTCAGCATACCCTCCTTTCCACCTTTATGCTATTCCCATTCCTTTGTATGAACATTTAGTTTCTCCTCCTTCTACTGCATATCTTCCAGAAGTCCTTCCCTTATTTCATTTCTTCTCACCACCAGCATCTTTGCTAATCTATCAGCATCCAGAAGCTGACTGCAAATATAAAAAGATGGATGGGAGATTAGAATTGATTTTTCCCCTTCCAAGTAAAGAGGTCTCTCCATTATTTTTAGGATAAACAGCAACCCAGTGTCTTCAGCCACTCCACAAAATGAACGGATCTACCTATAAGGCTGGTCTCCTTCTTCCTCTGCACATACACCACCTCCCAAGGTGCTCAGAAAGAATAAGCAAAGGCCTCTGCTGTTTGCAGAGCTCTGGCCTGCTCCACTGTTCTGTTAAATTGTATATTAGGCATTAGGATATGGCTCCAAGGCTACACTCCACAGTATGGTAGCAGAGGTTGAAGGCAGATAACCAGTTCGGTGGGGAGCTCCTTCTGTTGCTTTCCCACCAACCCACCTGCTCGTTCAATAGAAAACAGGGATTCCTCCCAGACTCCACACAGGGGTAAGAACGTCACTGGATTTCCTAATTCCCGCGCAAGTTTCCCCTCAGATGGGAGCACAGGACCCAAATTATTTTCCTCATATTCTTCACTGGGAAAAAGACATATGGAGTCATCTCAAATGCATATAAGAGCAGAAACTTCAAAGCGTCTCCTACTGTCATTTCAACTCTGTAACTAATAACACTACATGCAGAATGGCCTTCCACACCATTTTCTCGCACTCATACATCCCAAATCAGAGAGAGAAAAAGTATGTCCCCTGATACGAAGTATCTATGCACTGCTATACCATTTCCCTTAATTTATGTTGCATTATTGATGTACAGAATGCTGTACATTGAATAATGTAACAGCAAGGCTCTTACAGAAAGCACTCACACCAGCTTTAATGTGTGTCTATAAAGATAAGAAAAATATATTTCCTAAGTCCACCAGTTTTCAAACAATATATTTTCAAGTTACAGGAATGCTCACCATGAGGAATTAAAATTGCGGTGAGAAGCTGGGGGGGACAACATTTCTTCTAAAATGTTAATGAGCTGCTGCCTTATAAAGTGCAAATAATCAACAAATCTGACATATGAAGAAACATTATGAATATTCAGGAAGTTTAAGCCACTGATTCAACATCTCCTAAGACTGCACAACTTTTGCACTGATCACGTAGCTATTATTTTTCTTTTCATCATAAGTACACTCTACTGTGGTGTCGGTGTGTTGGAACACACACATAGAATTGCAAGAATTGTAACTCATCCAGCTGGCAGGAAGCTTTGGAATTGTTACTCCTATGGTACAGATGTTTAACAATCCAGCCATATGGCTCCAATAAGGCAGACTTCTCAAAAATTACAAAAAACTGCTCTAGACATGCAGCCTGGTAAATCTGATTGCAATACGGAGGTATGAATGTCCATATTGCTACAACATAAAGGGATACATCATACTATGAAGTTGGCGTGTCTACTGGAATTACAGAATATATGAAACGTTATTTAAAATCCTAAAAAGAATCAGGTCCCAAATTTGCATAATTTCACCAGGTCAGCTATTAAAAGTGCATTCCTCATTTGTTTTTTAAATTCATTAAAGGTGTCAGACATAGCTGAAAAGACAGGTAAATAACCACATGCAAATATAATAACATCCCTGACCTCTGCCCTGAGTGAACTTCCACTCCAAGTGACAAATTAAGATTCAACCAGTGAGTCCAAGAATTTCTCTATAAAAAGGATCTGTCAAACTCAAGGAGCCCTGATGACGGTTGCGGCAATTGTAATGTGGGAAGCTGAATGTTGAGAAACAATCTGAGATCAATAATATCTTGGCCAAGAAAGGAAGGACCCATGAAATGGTCAATCTATAACTCCACTGAATTTTGGCAGGTTTGAATGACAGATAAATGGCAGCAAATAAGATTGTTAAATCACTCACCCTGTCATTATTACATCCTGTCACATTGCATAGATTTATATGTTAGAAAAAGAGTGGAAGGTGTAAGAGTGAAAAATAAAACTGTTAAAAGCTAAAATATCTCAATCTATGAAGAAAAAGTGAATTCCTAACTTTGTGTTTCATGGTTGGTTTTTTTCTGCCAAAAAGTCAGATATAAGTAGATGCCACTTGCAGTCCCATCTTCCTTTTCTCTGCTGCTTGGGTCTCTGACCCTTTGTAACCTAGAAAAACCGTCTCTTTTATATAAATCTGTAGTGCAAGAATAAGATTAAAATGGACAGACTGAACAAAGCATTGGTCTCTCAGACAAAAATGTATCCATTTAGTACACACGGGATCTTTCCACCTGACATACTCTTAAAGGGATGTATTCAATTGCCATCTACTCAAAGAGTAAAAATTACGAAAGAACCATGTAATCTTTATTTACTTTTTCTTTTTTTTGAGCAGCAAAATATTCAGAGATGCTTTATCTACACAGATACTAATCTAGGCAATATAATTTAATCCTTGAAGGGCAGTTGAACCATATGATTGTTTAAAAAATAAAAATTAAAAAAAAAAAAGATTTTCTGCAGTTTATGCATTTGCTCTGCCAAAAGCTTACCTTAGCATGCAAAGTAGTAAATCACAGTTGCCCTTATTTACTCCCCACACTATGCTGTTCGTTTCCAGGGACAGCTCAGTGAAAGGCTTTGTCATGTATAAGAACATTAAGAGAAGGGGAATCGTTTTGCAAAACTGCCAGAATGGTGACAACCATTTCTAAGACATCAACGGGGAAAAAACCCAGCAGATGTGCATTCACAGCATTTTTCAGACACAAAGACAATTTCATACCCCAAAACTGTTTATCTTGAGTAATAATGTGCTGGCCAGATGTATAACTTTCCAGTCAACAATTTAAATTATACGACCTTGTGCCAGAATTCCTTCTTTTATGGGGCAGTAACACATGAAGATCTCAGACGGGCAAAGATGGCACCAGAAAGAATGGCAGAGCAAGAGGCTCTGGAGTCAACCTGGTTAAACCTAATTCATTTAGTAAATCCCTATAGGAGGACAAAGATTAAAACATATATCTGACATGCCTTTAAAAAGTAGTAAATGAGAAGGGGAAAGATCAAAACAGTAGCTAAAAGCCTTCGCTTCAGCTTTAAAACCCAAGAAACAGTCATTAATAGAGATTTAAACTCAGCCTTCTCTAGTCTAAACATGTCACTGTTAATTACAAAGCTATTTAACTTTTGTAAGAAATAAAGACTGCTATTAATGAAAGAAGAACCAATTAGCCTTTAATCTACACACTGTTTTTTAATCAAACTTTCTTTTGATCATCAGCCTCACTGCAGGATACGTTCTCTCCTCCCCATGTTGCAGTGGCTTCCATGATTGCTAATGGAAGGGATTTTAAAGGGCTGGCTGAGTCGGGAGAAGGTTCTCTGCAGGGCTGGAGCTTCCTTCCCTGGCAGTGGGGCTGGGTAGAACCAGGCTCATCCCTAGACCAGACCACCCTGCAACAGTTTGATGGTATCTCCTGACCTGTCTCTCGTCGGAGCTGCCGTCAAAGGAGAAGGCACTGGATATGTCTAGAGGAACATGGGCCAGGAGTACTAGACTGCCTTCTTAGGAACCACCAAAAAATACCAGTGCAAAGAAAAGAAAGAAATGAGAAAAGGAAGGTAAGGAAAGAGGCAAAAGCAGGGAGGTACCACCGGGAATGAAATGGAATTCACTGCTGACTGCAAAGAACGATGAACGGGAGAATTTGCTTTTTGGCACAGGAACATATTGTGGAAAAACAAAACAAAATAAATGAGACCAGGGCTTGATGTGCTGGAAACTGAAGGGATGACATGGGAAAAGGAGCACATTAGCTAAATATTGTTATGCCTTCAAACTGTTAGTTGCAGGGTCAGACAGCTTTGATGTGTTTTTGTTGGATTTTTGGGGAGGGTTGTTTGGTTGTGGTTTTTTTTTCCTATGTGGCTACTTGTGGTATCAAAACAATGAAAACCAAATATGTAGAATCAATCATAATGGAGAACGCCTTTCCTCCCATCGTTTCTCTCTCAGCTGCACTTGCTGCTCAGATCTCCCAGGAAGGACAGATAGAAAGTGTCCCTGAGGCATCACTTTGTGTTTATGACCATGTAGATAATGAAATATAAGAACATGACTGTCACACACGTAAACAACAGAGAGAACTTAAGTACCATCGGCCCTGTGTCAAACATGAAGCCTGGTCTGACCAGATACCCGCTGGCTGTTCGGCATTAGCAAAATTTTGGTGCAGGGTGTATGCTCTTCTTTCTCCATAATAGAAAGGCAACATTTTTTTGGCAGCAGCTGAACTCTTGAGTATTAATACTAACAAAAAAGCACTCTAAAATAAATGTTAATACCCTGAAAGAATCAGAAAGTTTGCAGAGACCTTCTGTTGTTGCAACCAGTATGGCAATTAAAATATACAAAATAAAAAGCCCCAATAGATTGCAGAGAGAAAAGTGAAAATAAATACATTCTATGCCAGACAGGATTTTGAGCCACAAAATTCAAGTTGGTAATAAAAGTACATGGAACAACTGCTGAAATGATACTGACTTTGAGAAATTCAAAGGTAAGTACACAACACAGGAAGGATTATAGCAAAGACAATAGAATAGGTTACATTAAAAATTTTTCAGGACTTGAGTAACCACATCCCACACTTCAAAAGATCAAACTATTACTCTGTAAAATAAGGCTAATTCTAATGCCTAATCTCAAAGGGCTACTAATTTTTCACAGTCTAAATATCTTTTAAAGTAATTCTTTGGCATAAAGGTGATTTAAAATAAGATTAGGTCCATTCATGTTTTTGAGGTGCTCATATATTGCAATGCAAGTACAATATAGGTACTCAGATAAACCACCAACAGAACTAGACAGAACTAGATTTAAAGCATTGTGTCAAGATATTTAAAGTTAGCTGGATAATTGTATCATTTTCACATTTAAATTATTCTGTGACATTCTAAACCTGTCAATAAAATTTGGCTTCTGAGGCTGATCAAAACCTTGCTGTGTTTTTCCTGTGCCATAATCCCATTCTAACAAGCCAGAGACATTTTCCTTCTGAGCAAAGTGTAGCGAATGCATTCTGCCTCAGACACTTCGAAACCTGCAATACTGAAAACAGATGACATTAAGCTATAGGACATTTTTCATTAACAAAGCTCGTAGGTGTTTCTGAAAGATCCATTTTGCATCTTGTTCCCCTTTGACTGACCTAACACACTCCAGACTTTTTATTTATTTATACAGTGTAATTAGGACAAAGTTCTTCTGATATTTGAGAAGCTTTAAGAAGAGCAAAATTATTGACAGGAACCATGCAAAACACAATGAGTCTTTAATTATTCTCATCTGGAGTAAGAGTAAGAACTTCCAAAGTTAAGAGGCAGAAACTTTACAGTGCTACTTAAACTATGTAATAGTTAATTTCTAAGAGTGTTCTCAGTTCCCCTAAATCTTTAACGTTAGTGCATACTTGCATAAATTACTACCCAGACTAAGCTCTGATTCAAAAAGCACTCAGGAGCTAGATTAATTCCCACCCGAAAGAGTTCAGCAAAATTCTACTTAGGTGCCTGAAATGCATATACCTGAATTTGCCTGGAATGTCCTGCATCCAGTCAGTTATTCTGACTGAAATCAGTGGGTCCTGAAGGTTCTGGCCAGCTCTGAAAACCAGCCCTTCCTATTACTACTGCAATACACTGTTACTTGTCTAGAGCTCCTCCCAAAATTACTTTTAATTTTCATATCTGAATCAAAGCTCTGTACGTACGGATACAGTAGTCTCCACTTTCATAATATCCAGGGCAGCACTGAGATCTTCGCCGATACATAGTTCTTAGTCCTCTTCGATATGCTGTTTTATAACTTATTCTAAATTGCAAGACAGAAAGCCATTTGACAATATTGAAAATCAATGCCAACTGTTGGAATTATATTTGTGTTAAATTATAGTAAGGATAGCATTCAATAATCATTTCAAAATGCATGAAAGCTTTAGATATTAAAAGCCACAATAAAAAAAAAATCAATACTTGTTTTGAAACTTGAAATATAACTTGTATTATAAACACAGTGCCATGAGAGTCAATCACTGCAGCCCTCCCTAGAACTGCTTTCTTAAAACATTTCCCCAATCCTAAAGCAAGGGCAAGGAGATTCCTCAAGAATAAATGATTCATTTCTGCATATCAGCAAGGTCAGCTATCATCAGTGGAATGAACAGAATCTTCTATGGAGACCACTGTGTCAGCATTGCGACACGAAAAATGTGAAGTTAACCCCAAGTGATTTCCTACTTGCTAACCCTTCCAAGTTATTAATGCCTTGCAAAATGATATTAGAGTCCCAGTTCAGCATTTAAAGCATGCTTTCCCCACCACAATATGTAGTCCAAAGAAATTAAAAGGTTTTAAGTGTTCTATAGCTTTTCTAGACTTATTCTTAGCATTAGCAATGATACCACATCAGAAAAGGAATATTAACAGAGAATATTTAAAAAGCTAACCTCTTCAAAATGGCTTTGTTCATGTTAGTTTATTTGAAATTACCTAAACTGAACAAAATCTATTGTTCATTATGTTATATAAACTGATCGAATTTACTCTGCTGCATTCCAAGCTATACAATAGCCCAGAAAGCTCTGCATCTCTGTTCAGTTCCATTCATGGTAACACAGAAGCTAAAAAGCAAAACCCCACCGTCAGACTGGGATGGTGCTTAACAATCTCTTTGCTACTGAATGCACAAAAGTTAAGGTACCGAGTGGATTGCTAAAACCCCCTAGAAAGATTGCAAATACTAGTGGATGTTCATTGTTTATTAGGATACTTTTCTATTGGAATCAGAATGAATATAATAGCCGTATCTTGCAGCCTAGGGAAAATTAACTGTTTAGTATCAGCTTTCATTCAGTACTAGAAACGGACCCGTCCTCATATTATCTGTTTTTCAATATGGATTTGGCTGCAGTATTTTGAATAAGGATCCATTTGTAACTGTCACTAACCCTCCAGTGCCTGATTCTTCAATATTTAGGAGTTGCAGGGACTTCCTACCATAAATCTGGACATGCTCTGATCACTTAGAAAGGACAATTGGTCACGTTTGGTCATGTAATTCACACTTCCAATTACATGGCGGGGTGAATGGTGAGGATACTTACTCCTGAATAGTCCATAAGAGACTGAATATCATTGACCTCACTCAAATTTCATGCAAAAACCTCTCTAGAATAGCTAAAATAGCAAACGCCCTAGGTATTGCACTAAAATACATCTTTCCGTACACATCAGTATTAGAATACCACTAAAACTTGGATAAATAAAAAGGTATGTGTGGAGAAAAAAAGGCAAAATAAAACTAAAATTTGTAGGGATCAGCTCTTACCGATGTCTAGTGCACTTGAACCAGTTCAGGATGTCAGTACATCTGGTATAATAGATCTGATCAAAAGGATGAGCGTAGGATTCCTGTACCGTCACGGCATAGCTAGGAATGAACAAAGAAAGAAAGTGAAAGGCTGTTTGTTGCAACATGAAAAGCTTCAGTTCCCTCTAAATGCTACTCATCTAACTCCAGTATGAAAAATAATTAAATCAAGAATCTCAGAAACTTTGGGCGTTATCAAAAGCCAGAAAAGGGCTTCCTTCAATCACAGACATTCCTGAAAATTTTGGAAATGCTTCTCCCTTGGGCTTCCTAACTGAAATAGGCACAGAGATTTCAATCTGAGTAGTAAGACATTCCCTTCTGGAAAAGAAATAAACGTTACTCAAATTCATGGTAGTTTAGAAGGTGAAAGGGGCATTCAGTTAACCTGACAGTGTGAATTTTAAGAGAGGAAACCACCATGGTTTTAAACCATCTCAGTTACCTTCTTGCCCAGGACTGATATTTTTTGCTTGCATTCTAAAATGCTGGTAAGAGCTCACATTAATTTAGCCTTGCTGCATTTTGCCAGCACCATGGGATGCTCACACCTACCTTTATGATGAAGCAACATCATTACTTCAAACACTGGGTGCACCAATTAAACCAGATAATTTGTAAAAAGTTGAAGAGTGTTTCTTTCTGCTTTCCCGAATTTAATCCTTTAATTTGTAGTAGAAATAACCTCAGAACTAACTGAAAATTGTAACACGAGTTAACTGGAATCTAGATCTGGAACACTTTGATGTACACTTAGAACAGGGTTAACTCCCTTTGTACAAAAAAATGGATATAAACAAAAAGTGGGTAAATTGATTAGAAATCACAGAGCTCCAACAATACTAATAATTCAGGCAACTCCTTCCCAAAACACTACTTATTCATGCAACAGCTACTATATTAATTACTTTTATTATATTTAAAGTGCCTGGTCCTCTTGCATGATAAAGGAACAAAAATGTCAATTACTTGTGTCAGTCATATCAGAAGGTTGTAATGCCCAGTAGTACATGCATGTGCTGTTTAAGGGACTCATAATCTCAGGTTCCGATCTGGGAACAAGCTCCACCTTATCAGATCTACAACATCTTTGGAGAATGATACCGAAATCATTCTAGGCAGGGTCAAGACCCAGGAATTAGATCCTCCAAGTCATTCATTGTATCGATTGTCTTAATCGTCCACGTGATTTCCTTCTCATCAATGGCACTGCTGATGTGATTAAGCCCTGTGAGATTGAACCCATGAGGGAATACAAAAATATTTGTTTGGAGGGTCTGATTGGTTTGAAATCAAAGACTTCAAACAGACAATTACTGCCCTGTTTGTCATACCCCTTCCAAACAAGCCAAGATTCTACTAGATGTTGCTTTTGCCCTCTATCACAATTTGCTGGGTTTGACAATAATGGTTTTATTTCTACTAGTGCCAAAATGGAAAATATTTACATCTCTCATTATTAACATAAAGCAGTAACACTCACAAATCTTGATTATTATTCTATGATCCCGTTTGTTACCCAGCAATTGCCCTAAATATCTTTTCCCTTTGATTTATTAACATCTAAGTAACAAAGTCATCTTGGTCAGTACAACCAATCAATTTTGGTATTTAATTTTTGTTTCTCCTTGATTGGGTCTCTAGGTTGCTGGCTTTCTACAGACAAAATCAATATTTTATTCCTGTGCTCTGAATGCACTTCACCTCACAACACAGACTGCAAAATCCCATTTCTGTCCAGTCTCTGCTTTGCAGCTGCATTACCTGCAAACAGTTAATTTTCTAATTAAGGCCTCTAAAATAAAAACACAGTGCCATTAAATATGATTCCATTTTTTGCTCTTGTCAAGGGGTTTGTTTTGCTAAAGCGTACAGTAATTCCTATTTGCGTGGAACTAAACCACAGAACAGAACTGGAAATTCAGCAAGTTAAAGTTAAGAGAACAGGAACTTTAGCCTCTGCAAACAGACCCTGCAGGAACAGGAACCCTATCAAAGCTGGTGGGTTTCTGTGTACTCCTAAGAACTGTTCTGCACAGGTCCACTTTTAGGATTAGAATGCTGTGACAATAGAGAGAACAGAATTACCAGAGCCTTTAATTCTCAGTGCTTTCATGCAGATATTCTTTGATGCTGACACAAATTTGCCAGACACAGCCACAAAGTTCAGGACATAGAGAATAAGCCCACGTGTTGCAGCAGGAAGAGCTTAAAACTTAGTTGGAATCTAATAGTCTTGCTTGACAACAACTAGAAAAGCAAGAGAGAACAAGGCCACTATTTTTCTAGTTCTCTCCACAATAAATGAAAATACACCTGTGCAGTCCTCTGGCTGAAACTATGGAAGAGCTTTCCAAAACTCAGCTGAGCAGGCATAGCTACGCAGTCTCTAGCTCTGGCTTTAGAACTAATTCTTTGGGATGATCCAAATCCTCAATGCCACTCAGAAGTGCTATTTCTGTCAGGCAGATCCATGTTCTTTTGTGAGGCAGGGTGGTATTTAGCAAATTACAGCTCTTATGTTGCCTTTTAAATGTAAAATCTGAAAGGGCTAGTAAAAAAAAAAAAAAAAGTCATGTTATACATTACCTTTCCCAATGACTACAAACATTTGGATCATCTGGGTTTAGGGACAGAGTAGTTTGGAGGAGAAAAGACAGAATAAGTCCTTTTAAAATCCACTTGAACAGCGTATGTGCCACCATTGTTGTATCTAGATAAAGAAAAGAAAGTATAGCCATTAAAGACAATTTTGAAGAAAACATCCTTCTACACCTTTTCAACCTCACCTTTGCGCTAATCCAAATACTGTGGAGCTATTTATAAACCAAAATACCTGAAAAAGCAATCAACTAAATGCATTCTGAAAGGAATTTACACTTTTAAACCTACTAAAACTGATACATTTGATGATTAAGCTACTCAAAATATTGATAGCCCCAATGGTTCCTCCAAAGAACATTTCTGATACTAATCATTTTTACAGCTGTCTGTCTGTAATGACAAAATAAATAACTGAGGTATTAAAACAATCTATTCTCCTATCAACCTATAGGCACATGGAGAATACCCAAACATCCTCTTTGATTTATTTAAAGTGGGTTTTACACATGTCAATATAGTAGGCTACACCCGAGACATACACTTATTACAGGAATGAAGGAAAATCAATTCACTTTTCAACTCTTACATGTGGGTAATCACTTAGAATGACAGAGGTCAGTGTATTGGGTCACATTATGCAGAACACTAAACACAAAATAAAAATATTTGCGTTGAAGTTGGAAATAGATTGTAAAAATTCATTAGGTGTGGCCTCTTCTTCATCTTACAGTTCCTCTATTCAGTGTATTGACTTATACCTACTTATTGCTCATTTATGTCTTTGAAATGAAAATCGTGGTGTTTGCCTGGAGATCTTCAATGACAAAAGTCAAAAAAAATAAAATAGATAGGAAATATAAAACTGTTTTTAAATGCAACTGCATTAGAGATGTTAATCTATTAAACACTAGGTCAGTAAAAATATTTTTCAATATCCATTTCAGGCATTTACATGGTCACATAATTCACCATTCAAATCAAAAGTCCTATATATTATTCCTGGCAACAAGATTGCCCTAAAAATAGACTGAATCTTCATGTGATCATCTAAAAACCACATGGCTCATTGCCTCCTGCTCTGGAACAGCAAAAGGGATGTTAAGGGGTTTGCTCTGTGTGGCACTGATGTAGAGCCCAGCATAAAGAAGCCATCACAAAATAGAATGAAGAGAAGGGGGCCAGCCAGGACAAGCTGGTCTGAAATTACCCCTGATTCAAAGCCTTCTCAGCTAGTTCAAGGACACCCATTGCCTTTAGTGGATTCAAAGTCAAGATCCCAATGGGAATAATAGCTCATCTTTTAAACTATTCCTAAACCCAAAGAAGGTTTTAAGCCATATAAGTCATATTAATGTTAATTAATATGATTTAATGTTAATGTTCCTCATGAAATGGGTTTAAGCTATGAGTGACCATTGTCTACCCGCAGGCTGCTTCAGAGTCCCATGGCAACAATGGAAAAGCTTACGCTGGAAATTAAGAGGGCTGATGAGAAAAGGACATGTGAGATAGTTCTGTTTATTGAAAAGATGTTCACTCCACTTGTCCGAGCCACTACCTCTCCACGCAGGAAAACTCTCTGGAACGGCTGATCTGCAAGTGCCTGTGGGACAGAAGTCCAACAAACCTAATGGTCAAAAACTGAGAGCCTGTTTGCGAGTAGAGTTGAACTTTAACAGAACGTGTATCAATAGGACGTGAACTACCAAGCTCAACAAAATGACAGACAATCCTTTAATAAAAGTATCTTCAAAAGATGCCTATTACATTAGCTCCAAATTACAGAGGACAAGTTCTACTGAGCACTGTATTTATAGGTTGTCATTTACCCTCTTTGTTCATTCTCTTCTCCTTTGGTACATGGCAACACTGAGTAAACGGGACTAGAGGAAAACCTGCTCCTGATCAACAGAAACAGTCAAAGTGAGAGCACAGAAAAATGCAATCCTCAAAGGAGAGGGGGTTTAAATCAAAACATGGTTCTGTACTCAGTTCAACTTCTTGAGAACATCAAGAGCCTGGGTTTATCCCTAAATTAGTTAAAAGTAGAAAGACAGCCCGTCTTCCACCTAAAGAGAACGAGCCTTTTCTCATTTAACTAGAACAGTCCTCTATTTGAATTCTGTAGTTCTCAGATATCTCAATTTGTTCTTAAGAAAACAATGTACCAGTTTAGTTTTAAAACCAAATAAACACCCAAAGAATTATTTATAAGCCTTAACAGCACACAGAATATTTGTTTACAATGTATCTGAAAGAGATTCAAAATTGTTTTCTAAACTTTTAATGCTAATGGTATTTTATTACCTGTTTATAAATTAACTGCTTTGTGCAATTAATTTTCTAACTTAGCAGGTCAGATTGTGTATCAGAAACATCCAACTCTCCAAATACAGCAGAACCCCATTCATCTCAAATGTCTCTTTTTTCTAACTCAAATGAAATATTTCACTTTGATCACTGTTAATAGAAAAGACCTCATATCAAAATGGAATGGTTGCTATTACAAGATTCAGAATAAAACTCTAAAAATAGGAACACATATATTAAAAACCAACATCAAAAAAGAATCCAGTAATGACATCTAACATGGGTTTTTTTCCAGCTTTTATTTCTCAGCATTATATACACTACATTTCTGCATTGTGTTTAATGTTTGGAACATATTCTCCACAGAGGGAGCATCAGCCTTTCCAGGGGACAATGCCTGTAACTTCATTAAAGATAAAGCCAAATTATATAAACCTTTCCAGTTTCTGCCACCACCACCCTCCCAAGGACAGGCAGCCTCTTGAGCTTAGCAAGAAAACAAGTGACACACAGGTTGTCTGGGCAGTCTCTAAATGGACTCAAACTTTGTGTCCCTCCAGGCCTGATTTTTCTTTTCAGGAGTGAAAAAAGTCAATTCAGGTACAATTTGGCAAAAAAAGGGGGTCTTTCATTCCAAAATACAACCTGGTGATTTTTCACAAGCATCTCACTCTCTGGTAATTAGAACTGATTAGGTTAGGTATCTGAGACTCGTTAAGCCATTTTCACATGCCTTGCTCCTTTTTGAATGAATTTCAGTTCTTCACCTGCAATATTGATACAGGTCACTGGTTCCATCCCAGAAGAAAGGAAACACAGTTTCACTGTTAAGCCCCAAATCTTAGCGATAGAAAAACTAGTAGGTGGCAAATCATTGATTTATTTGTCTGTGGATTCACTTTACAAAAACTTTTGTTGAGGAAACTGTGCTGGGGCTTACAAAGAGACCAGAAGATGCAGAACATCATTTAAATTGGATGAAGTACATGGGAGTGGGGACAAAAGCAGGTTTGTTACTCTCTTTTGCAGTTTGTACAACACAAACTGGATTTACGTGAGAAGGAAAGATCTCAAAGAATCCTTGCTGGATGGAGAAAATATCTTCTAAAGCTTTCTCTAGGTGCTGAGAACCTGCCTTTGGTAATATTCTTGTGAAAGAGAATTAGTGTATACTTTAAGTGGCTGGGAGAAAAAACAAAAACAAAACCATAGATTAAGTTTCTCCTCTGCTTTGTTGGCTGATGGACCAGAAAATTTAACTAAAAATGACCATTAGAGAATTTCCTCGTCAGAGGCAGTAGTAGTGAAACATTTCATTTTTACATTTCTGTTATAAAATATTTCATAATATCACTTTGACATGAATTTCAAAACGAATTTTCTCTCTATTGTGAAGTTCTAAATTAAATGCTTTTGTCCCAATTTGGGATGAAATGAGATCTGAACCAGGCAAAAAACTAATTTGGTGTCCAACTGCAATTAGGGAAAACATTTACAGAAGTGCCTTTCACTAGACTGCAATATTCTTAAATCTTTATATACTTTTGAAGAGTATACTTTAGACATCTAAATGTATATGCAGTCGATTAACCTAACCTGAATTCTTCCCACAAAATTCCATGCAGTGCATGTAACAAAGAGCCACGTTAAAAAACCTTACCTCAAAATGGTAAAAATTCCTAATAGATCCTGGTTTTAGGGTTTATCGCCACAGGCAGACACACAGCACATTGCCAGGAGAGCAGAAGAAAGCTCTTGGGAAACCGCTTGGCCCTGTGAGCAATGAATTAGAAAACATATTGGGTCAAAGAAAGTGTGTTTGGCAGACTGTAAATAAATTAAGACAGAAATGAGATAAACCATTCTAAATAATTACATCTCATAAGATAATTGTGCTGTATAAGACCAAAGGGCACTATCCAGCTTTTGGCTGGTAACAAGTGTCAAGGAGAGAGTGTAAGAGGAGGCTGATGGTAACACATCCCTTCAGACCCTTCCAGCCTCCAGCAATTTGCAACTTCATGACTTCCTCAGCCACGAGCAGTATCTTTGTGGTTAATAGGATTTGATAGATTCTCTTCCAAGAAACTGATGCGTTAATGCATAAATAAAAATATTTAAATTTCAGCGTCAACAACATCCTGCAATGGTCTCACACCTCAAATACGTACAGTATGAAATACTTCCTTTGCTTCTCTGCCTCCTCAATTTCATTTGATGCCTCCTTTCTCCTCTGTTAGAAATCAATCATTTATTCTCAGACTTTGTTTCCTATAATTTCCTATCTTACAAAAAACATTTGAGTTTACGTACAGACTTTTTCTTCTGTAATATCCCCAAAAGAAAGTTCAGTTTCTTTCAGGAAGTTTGATGAAAGACATTGCAAAAGCCTTTTGCAAATCTACCTGGATCCTCTTGATTCACATGTTTACTTCAAAGAGCTTTAACAATTTATGAAGCCTTTACAAAGCCATGTTGATTCTTCATAAATGTATTATCTTTATCAAGAGGTTCCCTAATTTCTACCAAATAGGAAAATCTAGATGCATCAAAATTAAAATGTATTCTAGTATTTGTACATAAGTGGGTAAGGAAAATGCAAGAGATAGTTAAGCCAGGAAACAAAAAAGTTGGATTTCACTGAAGAAGCATTAAAGTGACGGAGTGTTTGCTGATTACACTATTTTAGTCTCTAAGTAGTAGCAAGCTTCCAACAAGCTGCCCTCTGTGGCATTCCTCCTTCTCATCCCATCTGAAATTTTCATGATAGTTTAGGCAAGGGATCATTTAAACACACACTTCATTTGGCTCTACATCAGATTTTGTTAGAAACAAGCTGTTATGAAAGCTAAATGAGGCCATGAGTTTCAAAACTGATCAGGATTTTTTGGATGCCTCCATTTATGATTAATAACTTGAGTTACCATGAAAGGACTGGATATTCAGAGCTCAGAACACATTTCTTAAACGGGTTGTTTTAATCTGGGCAGTCAAAAACTATGCCGCTCAAACTGACTAGTCACCTCAAGATTGTTGCCATGACCAATAGAAATATTACCAAGGTTGTGGTTTGATTTTGTTTTTAATGAAAATTTAAAGCTGTTTTAAACAGATAAACACTTCTAGGAAGGCTCAGGTACTGAATACAAAAGCACAGAGAATGTGATTCTTATCATCTGAGCACAGAGAAATCCAAGTGATAGAAGAACTGGCAGAAACACCAGACCATGCATGGGTTCTGTGGTTCCCTTTACTGACATCTTGCACGATTAACATGGGAAGACAGCAGACAAGAAGCTGCCTCTGTTTAACAAAAGATGGTATTTCAGTTATCAGGGTTTATTTAAACCTCTAGGAGTCATTGTACCAAGGGCAAATTATTATCCCTTACACGTAGTGTAAAACAACAGGTCTACAATTCCAGCTACAAACCCCATGCCGTCAGTCGTATATTGAGCTTCTCCGTGCTCTGAAGCACAGCTCTCGTTAAGGTTTGTGTCCATCCCTGCCTGTCATTTCAAGAAGGCAGTTCCACAGTTGGAAATACTCGAGTAGACACAGAAGACTTTTGCCTTTCAGCAGTTTCCTCCCCAGTATCCTGGGAAATCTGAAAGCACAGGACCAGTTTGTAGAGTTCAGTTCCTTGAAGAGGCCAAACCCAGCACTAGGAACAGACCAACAAGACGTACAAAACTAGGATCTTTCTTACCTTACCCTTGAGTCCATACAATGGAGACAAGCTTGTTCCAACTTTGCCCTTCCAGCCCTAAGGGTAATGCCAATAAACCTAAGGAAGAACCTTAACGTTTCAGGGCAAAAGTATTCTATGCTCTCTATGAAAGGTAACAATACTCCTCTGCTGTTCAACAAAGTTCATGGCTGAATTACACTGAATGTTGGCAATAAAACCAATTAGACAATTCCATGGTATTTTCTGTAATCACCATTACTTGGAAAAATAAAAGAATAAAACCAAAATCTAGAGATTTTCAGACTTTACGAGGAAGTCATCAAGAAAAAGTATGAAGAGCTGAGTCCTGTTTGTTTAGCCTTAGCAGCAGCCACCTCTGCTACATCACTCAGTGAAGTAGGTGCTGTTCAGTACAAATAAAAGAACTGATTCCATTTCTCAGGAAGCAATTTTAGAGGCTTTCTTTTAAAGACTGGATAAATGCTCTGGGGTCCTAACTGCTGGAGTGCCCTCAGGAATCTCCCTTCTATTCTTTGAATCACAATTGCTTGGTTTTCCAAGACTGAGTGGGGACCTGATTTTAATGGGAACCAAACATTCAAATCTCTTAATTTGCTTTAAATTCTAAGCTCTAAAATATATCAGTCTGAGCTGCAATTGCTACAGTGAGCATGTCTACAGTTCCATCTTATGAGGTCTGAAGATGTGCTTCAGTGCTAAGAGCTCTTACAAACTGAGTTCCACTGGAGTCACTGGGAGCTTGGCAAAGCAGGGATAAATAATGAAGTAAGACCTTCTCAATCTATCAAATGTTATTTTTGGAAGCTCAGAATTGTTCCTTTAGTGCTCTCAGAGGAAAACTGGGCCAAAGTACCACAGAGACATGCCACTAGGCAAGCAACCTAGGCAAGCAGTTTAGTTATGGCTGATGAAATATGTTTATCAAGACAAAGGCTGGTGTATGTGTCTAGGACTGAGGGGTCCTGAGTTTAAATCACACTGGCAAAGACTTCAGGTGTGACACCGGGTTAGCAGAGTGGGCTGGACCGAGGCAGATCAGTTCCACCCAAATTCTGCATCCAGTATTTTCTGTGGGCTGGCTCTGAGTCTTCGGAGGTACCAAACCACCACACCAGATGGGGTCTGGAAACTTTTAAGGCCATAAAAATTCTCCAAGTCTCAGTTTCTTCCACAGGAAACAGGGGAAGAGGAATGCCCAATCTGCCAGGTGCTTTAAGAACAAGCATATTACAGACTGAAAAGCATTTCGATACTGAAGCAACGATGTACAAACGTATTTGGCATTATCCATCCACTCTATAAGATCAACATCAGCACACAGAGAAATGCAGATGCTCTCATTTTATCAGTATTTTCCCAAACTCAGTAACCACGCACGCTTGTGCAAAGCACAAATACCAATCCAAAAATTGGATTCATTACAATACTAATTCTTCATTACAATACTAAATTCCTCTTTCTTAAATAATTGAATAATCAATAGTCCAGCAGAAATATAATGAAAATATTACATTAACAACACCTAAAAACATTGCTGAAACAGCGCCCAAATCCAGATAATTGCTGGCTCCTTTTCAGGAAGGTCAGCTTGGAAAAAAAAAATTATCTGCGATTTTCTGCACATAATTTTGTGCTTGTACTCAACTACCAGTGTAAAATTGGACGCCAGCCCTTTGAACATTTGGCCCTTTAAGTTATTAATCCAAACTCAAGCCCACTGAAACATTCGTGTTCCTTGTAGCGCCTAAGCCCTGAACAGATCTTCCAAGCCCTGCCAGTTCGGACAGGGAGATGGCTGACATTCCTCTGCCGCCTTCTGCCAAAAGCATCTTGGCGTTGGCTGTCTTCAAAGGCAAAATCCCAGTACCCTGTAGGATTTCAACAGAAGACGACATCCTGCAAGTAAAGAAATCCTCCCAGGGCAGCTATATCTGAACCTTCCCAATTAAAACGTGGTAAACAAGGAAAGTCAGAAAGAGACGTGTTACGCATTTGCCGGCTCAGCCGCCCTGCCCTGATCTCACCATCTGACTGTGGCCGTATGGGGACGGCAGAGGAAGCCACCCAGGGCTGTCGGGTCCCCTGTACTCATCCCAGGCCCCTTGTATAGTGGAATCCTAAAGCTGCTGAAACTGTGTGTGGGCTCACATTCTCTACTGATTTAAGAGTATATTTATATTCACCCTCCCATGCATATTTCAGATATTCCTTCCCATACATTACTTCAGAAGAGAAAGGAAGCTGACACACATCAAGAAGCTGATCCCCTGAGAACTCGAGTTAGCTTGCTGATATAGAGCCACCCACCTAATCCATGTTCAAGATGTCAAACAATTACAACATATGCTTCCTTAGACACTTAGAGCAACAAAGACCTTGTATCCTGAGAACATCCAGAATAAATAAAGCAACCTAAGTGTTACAGGCATGCGCAGATAAGGAATAATATATTTCTAAATATTTGGCTTAAAAACCCCAACCCTTTACTCCAACACATTATTTTTTTTACAGCATTTAAAGAGTGCACGTTAAGTTGATATGAAAATGGGAGTAACGGGCAATGAAATATAAGGATGTTCAACATATATGCAGCAAAATAAATAAGGTATGATTCTGAGAAATGCTGTGAAAGTCAGAAAAAAAAAAAGCACTATTTGAAAATGTAGAATATCCTTTATGGTTATACTTTAAAAAATTAGTTCTATTTGTCAAGAACAATTGGCCCCTTCTTTTTGTCTTCATTTATCTCAGAGGAAAATAAAATGAAACAAACAGCAAAAAAAGTCCCAAGTACAGCGAACAGCTGAGCCAGGAACAAATTAAGTAACACAGATTGATGGCTGTTGATCTACAGCAGCACTATCACATCCCAATGCTACATCTCATATTTCATTTAAAGACCCGTCTCTTCTTTTCCAGAAACAGTGCAGTATTTATGGGAGAAGGCTGATTTGCAAGCCTCGGAGCTGCACTGAGAATCCAGATTCAGTTTTTCCAATTTGGCTTTAAAGTCGGTGAATGCCTTGAACTTTGAAGGTAGTAATCCAAATAAAATGAAAGCGAACACTGGAATGAAATGAACATTGAAACATGTATTTTCAAGAACTGGCGCAGGCAGGGCAAAGCTTTTTATCTTTAGTTTCTTCAGAAGAGAGTAAGGAAATAATGTTTGCAGCTTCTGCATCTGTACTTTTACTAACCCCACTGGCCCAATAGCATGTATCTTCATCTGTTCTCTGGGTTTTCCCAGTGCTTTATCCTTCCTGGCATTCCCTGTTACAACAGCACCCAGATGTTCTTTTCCTGCATCCAATTTCTCCCTCAGCCTCTTGAAATCTTAATCTAAAATTTTTTAACTTTGTAGCTATTAAAAACATTGACTGGCCCACACAGAATATAACTTTTTCTATGAATGTCTGCTAAATACAAGATAAATGTTAAATCAATTCTTAGATTTCTAATGGCTTAAGAATTAGAGTGGCCACTTAAAAAAAGCCAATTTTACTTGAAATATGAGAGGTTTCCTCAGATGATGCAATAACCCTTTGTGCTCTCCTGTGCTTCATACAGGGCATATCTGGACCACTATCAATACTGGAGAAATGGTATTTGGTTCAATCATGTCAAAGCTAAAAGCCTGAAAGTTAGGAGCCCATGTAATTTATCCAATTTTCCAGTGCACGCTCAAATCTCTGCCTATCTAAGGCTCAGGTGCCAAGAAATGGCTGTAGGCTCTTAGCTTTAGGCACCCGACATGGCAAATAGGCTGAACAGATCTGCCTTTCTCTAGGAGAGAAAGCTGATGCCATGGAGAAGGTCATGGTGTGGTGAACAAGGTCTTTGCAATCACCGCTGGTCACTGCTACAAGGAGACACGCTGCAGAATTACTGCTTCATAACCATCCACCAGGTGGTCACACCTTGTGCTGGTGAGAAGGCCCCTACTCGCGGTGTCTAAAGTCAGTCCCCCAAAACACAAATCCACAAATGCTTTTTCATAGCGTCCAAGTCTTACCGTTCTGTGCTTGTTTTCTCCGCTGTGCAGAGCAGAGAGGACACTCTGGCCAAAATTCCCAGCAGACCCAAACAGTCTCCCAAAATATCCCCACCTTTCCAGGAACTGCCACAGACAATGTTAGAGCAGTAACTGGAGAGATAAATGAGAACATGACCCCAGCCTTATTTAATTTTACATCACTATGCAAAGCTCTTGACTCTGCTGTCTCCCTGACCTACTTTATCTATTGTTTATTTCTTTCTTTTTTTTCCCAGGAAATTGTTCATTAAGGATAAAAGCACCTGGCTTACAGTAACAGGGCACTGTGGAAAATATCTGTCATAAAACTGAGAGAGGAACATTCATAAATATATCAGGCAGAGCAAACCCACAAAGGACTCAGGGGCTGCGGGGGAGTATCTTAGGTAGAATGAAGGCAAAGAAGACGTAAGGGCCAAAGTCTCTAATGGGGTAAATGGCTGAAGTCCACTGTGTCCACTGTGCCAATTTGTATCTGGAGAGAATTTGGATTTACCAGCTCAGTCATCAGATACAGATGGTACTGGAATTGCTCAGGTTAGAGCCAGTATTTTCTTTCTGGCAGAAAACAGCTAGAAAAATCACCACGGACAAAACAAGGCCTAAATAGCTGGTGCATGCAAATACCGCGACTTCTTCTTCACCATCCTCCTAAATTGGAACTGAAAACTTATTTAACTTCTTCAAGAAAAAAGGTTTAAGAAAATTACCAGAGAGAGAGAGATTATGGGGTAATTTTAGGGCTTAATTTCCATCATTTTACAGATGTACTAATTAAGTTTTTCCACAAGTTAAGAAAAGTATGGTTTTCCTTCTATATTCTTCCTTCATCAACATCATACACGTACCATCTGCTAAGGTCTCTCTCTGAGCCCTCTCCAGAGCTTGCTCTCAGATCCACAGCACTCAGTTGAGGAAAACACTTCCCTGTCAGTGCATTATTAACCCCTCTGCAGAGGCATAAAAATTGGAGCTTATATTTGCTTAAACATATTTTAACAGTGCAATGTAAGCTCAACACAGTTTACTCTCTGTGTTGAGATTATCTGATCAAATGTCACTTACATGTATCCTACAAAACAAAACAAGCCCTAGAAGAAGTCCTCTCCACAAAACAGGCTCAAAGCTAATGGCCAGCAGGAAACAAGTGATTCTTCACTTTCCTCTCCCCTCCCACCAGGTACAAGCTTCAGCACAGCAGCAAAAGCATAAGCTTTGAGACTCTTGGATTGGCTACCACCAAACTCATGGAAAACTTGTACTTGGAAGCATGAGCTAATCTGGGTCTCCCTTCCAGAGCACAGCACTAACAAAGGTCTCCCATGCTCCCCACAGACCCTCCACTTCCTTCCATCTGCCCCACTCCTGTAGGAAGTTCTGAGACCTGTTTCCCTCCTCAGCCATTTTTCTGACCTTCTCATTATCCTTATGGTCTTGTTATCCTGCTGCTGTCCAAAACTTGTTCTGAACAACCCCATTTGAACTTGTATGGGGACTTCTTCCCAAAAATCAGCAGCCACTTTCTATTTCTCCTTCACAAAACCCACTTCAGGCAATCGCATCTCTATTTGTTTAAACTACAACTTAATGAAGACTTCCCCATCTCCAAGGGAACCTGTGCAGTGTCTCAAAATGACGAGTTTTAGCATCTGCTGGGACTCCAGGTGTGCCACGTGTTGCAAAGTCAAGATGTTATAATTTAGTGATCCATCCTTTACCCCACAAGAAACAAGTTTTCTCTGTACATCAAAATGTTTCAACTCTAAAATTAGGAAAAGTGGAAGCAAGATTGGTGATTGTAAACTCTCTTCTTGCCACTCATTAGAATCTTACCAGCTTGCATGTTACTCTTCTATCTTAACTACCTTCTCTTCCTCCTGTCTTTCACACACAGGCTTCCTCTCACAGCATTCCTTTCTTCAAATACGGAGATGCTAAACCGCAGCTCCTCTCCTCCTAAAGCAACACTTCACATGATTTACTGCTGCTGTTCCTGTGACATATGAAGTTGAAGATTTTTAACACATATGTATGAGCCAACTCCCAGGAACGGAGTAATCACTGTCCAACTGAAAAAACAGACAGCCACAAGGATAAATACATAAAGACAGCACAAAAACATTTGAACAAATCATCGATTACTGTTTTATACCCTGGACTATTCAAATAACTCCTGAATTGCTGCTTTCACTGATACGTCAGGACTGTATTCATGAAACACCTTGCAATATCCTTTGGATTTTTAACCAATTGGACAAGAAGATACAGCGTGTACTGGGCTTCTTCCACATAAAGGTAGAACACGGAGCTGGAATTTCCCTGCAACACCAGTGTTTCCAGGCTCATGATTGCTGCCCTGTTCTGAGTCTCTCTAGGAGAGTGGGTTGCAAGTCAAAACAATGTGTGTGTCTAGACTTTTGGCTTTATGCTCTGCACCTTGGAAATTATTCAGCTTGCTCTACCTCAAGGCATTCCTACTTCACCACTCGTTTTAAAAAGGCTCTCTGACAGGAACCAGGAAGAGAAAGCCGGTCTTGCAACCCCAGCGCAAGAGCAGGAACAAAAGTTTAGCTCTCAGGTATCTCACTGAGCTGTCCGTGCCTTCTTACCCCCGGCTAAATGGAACAAGTCCTTCCTCCCAACACCCCATTTCTGACTGTCATTCAGAGGAGAAAAATCTATGTAAATGCACAATTTTAGTCTAGTTCTTTCATGACTTATGCTGTCCAGTCTCATCTACTGAGGAATAAAAAACCCTCCTCCTATGCAAAGTAGACAACAGATACAAATGAGATGAGGGGATATAATGTGTTTTGCTGGTTGGTTTATTTGTTTGTTTGTTTATTATTGGAGCCCACCCAGCAGCCCGGCCATTCCTTTTTCAGGCTGTTTCAATTCTTTGACTTGGTAACCAACAAGTCAAACATCAGGTGGGAGCGGGAATGTGTAGGTGGGAGCCAGAGTGCTCAGAAGCTTGTGGAATGTTGTTCTAAGAGCTTGAAATTTTGAAAATAAAACTACAGTAAACAACTCTCATTTCTTCAGACACTTTAAAAAAAAAATAAAATACCGACTCTGACAGAGTATTTTATATCTTTTAAGTTTCTACTCCAAAGGTTTTGGTTAAAATATCCCCTTCAAACCTTTTAACATCTCAATGTAAACAGGCAGAAAAAGGCCAGCTGGAAATATGGATACCAGTTTAACTCTAAAAGATGTTCACACTTTACAATTTAAACAAAATATTTACTAGCAGTGTATCACCTTATTATCATGAATTGAGAATAAATTGAAATTTGATGCAACTGAATAGGCTAATTACATACATAGACGCATACTTTAAAAACTAGGCTTTTCATGTTCTTAAGTATAAGCAATTAAGGTTAAGAGTAACATTTCATAATTATGTCATTGATCTAAATTCCTTTTCATTTTTCTATGAAAGCACTATACTTACTTACATAAGACACATCTGAGGTTGTTCCTGTTTCTCCGAGTGGCATTTGTTCTAATCAAATATTCACCTCATGACTATCTTTTTTTTTCTCCAGTTTTTGCCTTCACATGAAATTTAAATTTTGGGAGTCTGAATTTATCATTAACTTTGAAGAAAGTACCAAAAACTCCTTTAAAAAAAAGTCATAGGGAGCTATGGGAAATTCTGTATTAGGCTGGCCTACTAATTAAAATCAACTATGCCATATTACTTCCAGTGTTCAAATGGATCCGCCTACAGATCTAAAATCTTTTCGCAATGATTAAAATTGGGAGTAAAAAAAAAATCCCAAATCTCTTTCCTCTTTCATGTGGAGCCACACAGAATGCACTTTTTCAGATTTCAAAGTCCATTAAAGCATCACCTTTGAAAACAGATGCACAACCAGGCCCAGAAGTGATTTATGCAAGCGAGATGCTCAGAACTGCCAGGGACTAGTCGTGTTCAAAGCACCCCCAGCAGGCTCCGCTACGTCCAGTTTGTATCACATATAATTAAGATTCTTCAGACCATAAAAATCAATAATATAATTAGTAAATGCTATGTTATTTCTCAGAATCTTGCTGCAACTTATCTGCCTTTGATCAAGCAGAGCTGACTGCTAATGACATTTAATGTTAATTAATGAAAATACATGTGATAAAAAGTTCTTTGGGGAATTATCTAATTATATACTATAAAAAATGAAGCATGTAATATCTGTAATTTCTATTTATAGCAACGACTATTGTTTAGGATATTCTTAAGAAGACATTACCATTACACGTCATCTTTAGCTACACTTTCTCCTCCCATGCAGAAACACTTTCTGGAGCTGGTACGTGTACAACTGATGACCCAATTCATTAATGAGTTATGTCTATTTATAATACCAAAGTCTGCAGGTAAATTCTTCCTCAGCTGTGAGACAGCAGCAACAGAATGTTTTATGAAATTCACTTATCTTTTGACAACAGCTGATTGACAGCAAACCATCACGACTGAAGCTACTGACAAAATAAATAACAGAACCTGGAGAGATTAGGCAGGGATTTCAAAAGAATGACTGCAATCCTTAGAGAACAATTATAGAAGGCCAAAGTATTTCATAATCTTGTAGAAATGCAACATTTTGCTACCAATCTCTCTGTCCAAGACCCCAGCTACTGAGGAACACTTATATTTAAAAATATTCCAATTTGATGTAAAACATCTAAGTAACTATTCATGCTTGTCAGGCACATGGAGAAAGGTGAAAAGAAATTTTTCATTATTACAAAATGCCGTGGGATTCACCAGAAACATTCTATCAGGTTCAATACATCTGTTTCTAAACTGGAAAGGAAGGGTAGAATAAATGCATGGTATTAACACCATAAGTCAGCTTCTAGAGTTAATATATCATGTCAATTATCTCCCATTTCCCAGGACATTTTGGCTTTTATAATATATAACCAAATGCTCCTACTTAACATTAGTTAATTAGTTAACATAAAGTAAATGAATCCAAGGGTTTGGTGAGACTATTCTAATACCAGAATCTGACTATACACTGCATTTGCAAGACAGAATTGCAGAATGATATGGGGTTGGAAGGGACCTCTGGAGATCATCTAGTCCAACCCCCTGCCAGAGCAGGGTCACCCAGAACAGGTTGCATAGGAACAAGACCAGGCAGGTTTGGAATGTCTCCAGAGAAGGAGACTCCACCACCTCTCTGGGCAGCCTCTTCCAGGGCTCTGCCACCCTCAAAGTAAAGAGGTTCCTCCTCATGTTTTGATGGAACTTCTTATGTTCAAAAGATTGTGCTGGTTACCTCTTGTCCTGTCACTGGGCACCACTGAAAAAAGACTGGCCCCATCCTCTTGACACCCACCCTTTAAGTATTTATAGGCATTGATCAGATCCTCCCCCAGTCTTCTCTTCTCCAGATTGAAAAAACCCAAGTCCCTCCCTCAGCCTTTCCTCATAAGAGAGATGCTCCAGACCCCTAATCATCTTTGAAAACAAATTTTTCTAATACAGATGTGTAAAAAAAGAACACTCCTGATGTTAGCTCACTTTTTTCTCTAATAAGCATACAGAGTAGCACAATAATATCCAGAAATTTTAAATATTCTTTCAGCAGCTCTACTAATTCCACCTGGGACATGCGCCGTTGGTCAGTGACATCCTATTGCCAGTATTAGCAGGGAACACTGAACTTACAAGTAACCTAAAGTTTCCCATAAATTAAGTTCCTAGGAAAAAATAAGAGATACACAGAGGGGTGTAAAAAAAAATAATAATCTTGCTGCATCCCTAGCAGTTTGGCTTAGTTTGACAAAGTGTGAAAGTGCTGAGAGCAGGATGTTGGCTAAATAGGTGCCACTTGTACTTGCCCCAGATGTGATGGAGCTGGCACGCTGTTCAATACAAAGTGATTAACGATTGCTTGCAATCAGCCCTAGAAATCAATTGGCATTGAGTGACAGAATGACTCTATGACATCACACAGCCCCACATCTGATGCTTGTTCTTGGACACATTTCTCCTCACGCTGCCATTTTTGGCACCACGAGTGGACTCAAAAAAATTATGGGCTTTATGAAGTTCATGAATAAACAAGTTTTCACATAAGAGAGGTTTCTATTTCTTTCTGCCAAATTTCATTTTTCTGTTGACTCATGACCCCTCCCATCACCACGCTTTGGCATGTCACATCCAGCTACGTGAGCAGTGCACAGGAAAAGTTAGGTATTTAGGGTTGGTCTTTTATTTCAATTAATAATTATGACAGACTATTGGAAAACTATATAAATGAGAAGAGGAAAGAAGGTGGTACTGCTGGTAGAACCACACGTGCTGTGAGCTGTGTCAACCTCTCTCTCAATTTCAGCTGCACCATTCCTGCATGAGTGGACCATTATTTTATCGCCTATTTTGGCACTATCGATAACAAGTTTTTCCAAAGCAATTGTTCCAAAGCAATTTGTGTTTTTAAATGACCCTCAACACCCACTTCCAAATGCATTTTAGGGTGCTGCACATTAAAAAAAAGTGACACCAGAAACTGAGGAATAAAGGGGGAAAGGCCAATTTCTTTAACCTTTGTTCACGTGACAGGTTTCTCCCTGCCTTAATTACCATAGTGGCCTTCTCTACATTTGTTCAAGGTTTTTTTTTTGGTTGTTTTGTTGTTAGTTTTTTTAATAAGGGGGACAGCGGCAATACATGACATTTGAAATGAAATCTCACCACTACCTTGTACAGTGGTACTGACATTTTTCTATTTCTGCACAGAAATACCTTTGCGAATCAGTCCTTGAATAGCATTGCACTTCATATTGGCAGCCCAAAGACATCCCATAACCCATGACTATAACCAGATCTCTCCTCCTCTGTCAGATCCAAATGATGAGCCTCTAACTTACAGCAAAAATTCATGTTGTTAGTCCCTGAGTGTACATCTTTGCATTTGTTTTATTAAATTTCTTGCTGCCACTCCAGTCCACAAGGTCACCCAGTTCTTCCTGTATTAAAGTCCAGTCCAGTTTGGTACTGAGCAGCTCATTAATCTTCTACATTAAAAACAGACATCCATTCTAGCAAAAAAGGAACAGTCAAGAACTTCGATACCTCTTAGCTTTCCCAGATGAAAATCCTATAACATAATAAAAGAGCAAAACCTTAGTACAGTTTACAGGGTCGCATAAAGTAATTTAGTGCATAACAATGGAGTAAATCAGAAAGAAGGATTCAAGTTACCAAATTCTTCTTAATCACATCAATTTGCCTTTAAACACCAAACCTTCACATCTAGAAAATGGAAATCGAATCTCTGGGTTCTGCATTCATATTAATTATAGGCTAAAGAGTATGCATTTCTTAATGAAGAAGTAGCTAGATGCTCATAATTGAATGTAGAAAAGTGAAAGTAAGCTTGATAAATCTTCTGTATTTTCTTATTTGCAGTTTGCTTCAGCACATGTTGTATAGGCAACTCCCACATGATAAATAATCTGTGTAAATTTGTACAGAAAGAGTTCTATGGCCCAGTTTGTAATGTGTTGCAGGGCACGGAACATTGGGGACCGCACACTCAGGCAGAAGAGCACAGGCAGCATGTGGTAGGAAACAAGGCATCAGCTGACACATCCGAAGTAAATGATAGCTTAAGTCTTAGTAAAAGATAGAACAACATCATAACTGTCAGAGCAATTTTCCACATGGGTAGTTTAACACCTGAACTATTGCTTATTTTTGCAACTAAACTATTCCCAGTTTCTATCTCTTCTATTCTGAATCAACATCGGTTCTGAGATGTGTCATCAACAACGTTTGCCTGAAAGAGCTGAAGGTACCACCGAGGTGGAGCACTAATAGGGGAGGAACTGCTGTTTCCTTGTCTCCCCCCAAAAAAAAGAAAAAAAGAAAAAAAGTAAGAGAAAAGGGTTGGTTCATTTTCTGTTAACATCTGGGTCGTAAATAACTGTAGGCTTTATAGACAGGATAACATTAGACTGCCTCTGACTTAATGTCATAAAGATTGAGTTATTCATTTTAATTTAATGCTACCATAATTCTCAATTTTGCATATGAATATAATCTTATAGTCTCTTACCAGCAATCTCAGGAATGTAGCAGAAATGACAACATTCTTGAGTCTTCTATTTTTCACGGGAACAACTGGTTAAACATCTTTATTTGTCAGGCATTTTTTAAAGGTTTTTCATAGTTCAATAGCAGTCCACAAATGAAGTTTGATTTTGAAATTATAAAGCAGACAACTTATTTAATATATTAACTTTCCAGATCCAAAACACTTTAATTATTTCCATGGTCTAAGAGAAATCAAAAAAAAATTGTGAGGTGTAAAAGAATAATCTATTTCCAATGGTTAATCCTTCAAAAAGCCACAGGGAAAGAGACTAAGGATGTAGAAATCATTAATGGAAGAGTGATTGCTGACTTCTATTCCTAGAAACAAAGAACTAAGGCTACAGCTGGCTCCCAGAAGCAGGTATGTTCTGGCTGACCTGCCGTGAGGACTGTTGCTCGCGCTGCAACTCTGAAAAGGCTCTTTCAGAATCTAATCAAACCACCGTTGTGGGGAAGATAAAGCTAAAGTACAATTTTCTGGAAAATACTCTTCTAACCGTTCCACTCACACTTTTCTACCTGATGTCTTTCTTCAAGCTATTTTGCTTCCAACTATTTTCATTTTCATGTCCTTTAAGTGACAAGGGAATATGTCTTTCACACCAACAATTCTTCGGTGCCCAGGAAGAGGAGCAGTCACCGAGCAGCCGGCATCTCACCGCAAGGCCCAGCTACGTAGTGAAGACCCACATCCCACCAGGAGAGCACACAAGAGGGTGAAATCCCAGCCCCCAACAAAAATACTAGCGGCCCCAAAGCCATCTTTACTAAGGCAAAGAAAGCACCAACTGCTGATCCAACCTCTAAGAAAAAAAAATATTCTTACAGAAGCTTAAATCTTCCCCCAGCTGCACTGGTTGGAACCCAGTATCCAGCCATCCTCATAACTGACACACAAAACATGCTCAATCCATGACCTTGCAGCATGTGGAATCTGGCACAGAATCTTAAGGACACTGAGTGTCCTAGATTTGTTTGCAAAATATTATGCAGAAGAAATCTAGCTATAATACTGGTAACATTAACTTGTGGTTTGGTTTTTTTTTTTTAACCTTACCCATTAGGAATCATGTAGAGTATGGAAGATAGGAAGGCCACATCTCTTTCCGATGTGGGTAGCAAACCACAGCTCGTGGGCACTGGGCCAGCAGGAGGAAACAGGGACAAATAAATGAATGAGAGCAGAGGTAATTGTAGCACTTATTTGGATTAGATGCAGATCACCAATGAACTCTTTTGCCACTTGTTTTCTCCTAAGGGAAATCTCCCTTTCCCAGCTTTAATTTAATCATGGGAAAAATATGTCAAGTATTGATTACAACTAGAAACTCAAGTCTTTGACAAGCGTGTACACATTAACACTATCACTCAGACATGACCTGGAAGAAAGCCTCTGTTTGCCTTCCTTCACCCCGATTCCCACTTCTTCTAACAGATCGTCTTACACACAACAGCACGATCAAACTTGCAAACATCAGTTTTGGTGATGAAAAAGTCCAGGGGTGAATTTGTTAAAACAATTAGATTTATGTTGCTTGTGATGCTAAGCATAACTAAAAGGCATGTCTTCCAAGTATGAAAGCAGAATACAATGAAGCCTCCGAGGAAGGACCGTGTATCAACACTGAGTTCAATTTATTGCAGTTTGAAACGAGATTCCAGTCAAGCCTAAAAGTAGAAAAATTTGGCAGAAACACTTGTGAAAATCCTAAAATGGTGCTGTTTGCTCGTGACCCTTGAGAAATAAAAGAAACTAGTTTCACACATTTATAGTGCATTTGATTGCAAAGCAGGGACAGGAAATTAACGGACAGAAGATTTCTGTCCATTCCTCTGCCACTTCCTCCGTAGCGGCTCACCCCAGGCCACGCTCTCTGCCCCCCGCTCTTTAGTCTCTTCCAGATCACACCCAGGTCATAGTTTTAAATTTGTCAGTGTTAGAGCAAGGCAATATGTAGTTTCACTGCCCCGAAAAAGTTCTCAAGATTTCAAAAATTTCCCATTCTACTTTGACATGAATTCAGACCTTTTGGATGAGAAATAATAGTGAATATCTTCACCACACACAAATGTTATAATAACATATATTATACAGTAGCCCTTATGCTCATTTAGAGAGGCAGAAGTCCAAAACCCTGATTTGAATCAAGAAGACGTGTTTGAAACTGTGTCAGTTCCCTTCCAAAAGTTGGCAATTTGAGATGAACCTTCTCCTTTTGACCAGAAATTCATTTTTGTCAAAACCAGTTCACTCTGATAAAAAGACAGCTTCACACACTGACATCTTCTGATCTAGTGCATGTTACCAACTACCTGTACTCATTCCTGATTATGAGTGCCCACCTTTCACCTCTCATTGCATCCCCTCAAACTTTTGCTGCTTTCAATGTGATGCACCCAGATGTGTATATTCCCACAGAAATCCACAGAGCAGAACTCATTCACCCTCTGCATGAGTTGCCTGGTATCTCCCTGACAAAACAGTTAATTCACTGTCGCTTGCTTTCTTCCTATCTGCTTCTTGCTCATCAGTGTCCTTCCAGGGTATAAACCTCTATAACTTCAGGTACCCTCCTGTAAAACCATTATGTTTGCATTTATTTTCAAATATAGAAACATTTTCATGATATTGTTTCACTTTGCAGGTCATATCATGTAATATTTTTTTTTGCTTTATTGGTATCTCTTTACGTCTTCAAGTCACAAGACTCTTACACCAAATTCAAAGAAAAAAACAATGTTTCCAGAACCCTTTTCTGTTGAAAAAAATGTCAATGGGAGATATGTCCTTGCTTCACTGAAGACATTAAACAGAGTAACAATTCTAGTTAGACTGAATTCAACTTTACACAGACGGTTTTTATACACAGGCTCTGATCAATTGGGAAAAAGCAGGGATTAACAGCATTACGCCTAAACTTGTAGATTAAATTTGTAGTTTAAATTTGCTGTTACATTTCTTCTCCCATGCATTATTCTGCTGCATGGGATTCACGCTTCTGCTTGCTCCTCTTATGCCCAGCAACTCTGGATCTTTCCAAAGCTATTCTGAGATTCTGATTATGATATTCTACTGTTCCTGCAAATCAAAATGTAATCTACGTAGTCCTAAGAGTCTCTTTATTATCCAAGTTTGTTGTATTTTCTTGTATCAATGAATGAATCGAACACGGGTATCAAAAAGAGCCCCAAAACATCTCCCCAAAGATACAAAATAATAAGTGGCCCCATTCATATATTCTGATTTTACAAAGACATAGACTCGCTAGAAACCTCCTGGAATAACAAATGTTTTTCCTCCAACCACTCCAGTCACCTGTAAGAGGAAGAACTAGGGAAAGTTCCTGAATATTCTGACCATGTTTTTGTTGTGAGTTACTAAGTAATGACATTGTTAGAGCATTTAATGTTACAGACTCACTGCTCCTCTGCCCAGTCAACACCTGACAGAAGATGATAAATATATTTATAATACACAGCAAAGTGAATAACAAAGAGTTTATATAGTTGTCTCTGATAAAACTGACAAGTTGTAGCTGGCAGCTTTAATCAGCTCCCAGCTGAGCCCAGGAAACTGGAGGGAACAGAGCGCTGACCTTTCTGATGCATTTCTGAAGGAAGGTTAAAGTTTATTTACTTTTTCTATGGGAAGAGGGATCACATTCTAAGACCTTTGGATAAAAAAAAGATTCCTGCACAAGAGCACTGTACACCATACTTAACAAAGTAATTATTGGTTTATCTAAAACTGATTTTTCAAATACAGGGATACGGGCTAAGGTTACAGAGATGAAAACGTCTCTAAGCTTTAACGCCACAAATCACTGCCAGATGCTGAAAATGTACTATTTTTTGATATGATTTTATGTGTTGAGTGTGAAAAATGCAGTAGAATATAGTTTAAACTTAATTTTTACAGGTCAGTGGTTCTTAATACCACTGATTTTTTATTATTTTTTTACAAGTATTCAGCTCCTGCTTGTTTTTGAATGCTTGCTTGCTTTTTGAATCGAAACTGTGATTTTTCACGTGCATTTCCTTAACCAGTACCAAGACAACAAACGCACGTACTGACTAATGATTTGATCAGATATTTCAAAGTAATAATTTATTATTTTGCAGTATGTATGAAATCTCTGCCATTGGTTTTAGAAACTACTGAACATGTACTCTCTTAAAATTAAGGTCCTTGGAATCACGTCTGAGGATTGAAAGATCCAGCAGCACTTTTCCAAATGCTTCACCGCATGGTTTATACCCCCGGGCAGCCACTACCCAAACTGATGCCACAGGGGACTCTGTTTTTGTGAAAAGCCAAAACTGTTTGCTGATTAACAGTATCCTATCACCAAAGTATCTGCTCATATAGCTGGCTCAGGTATATGCTCCATATGAATGGCTGATACAGGGACCTCACAAGAATTTAGGAAGGTTGGCGACTTGTAAATCAAGACCGATGAGAGTTTTGCAGTAAACAAACTGCAAACCTTTTGCATGTTTATAATCTAATTTACCGATTACCTTCTGTCCACTAACTTTTAAAAAAAATGAACCCATAGCTTTAAATCACCACCACACAAATACTCACACACCTCTGAGCTGTTTGCTGAACGAGTCTCTATGTAAGTCACTGTACAATTTCTCAAAGAACACTGAAGGAACTTAAGTATTGATTTTTCCCACAATAGTATAGGATACACCTGACTGATCATCAAAAACACTTGCACCGATAAAGTAGTTCCATGTTCTAGTTTGTTTTTTACTTTCCTTACAGCTCTACTTCAACGCGTTCTATTGGTATCAATGGAAGACATTGAAATGTGGTTATAGGTCTGGGCCATCTAACTGATACTCACTGTTCATATAGCTTTATATGAACATTGTATATTTGTATAATGTATATAAATAAACATGAGTGTAATTTAACCAGTTCCTTCTCGTCGACATCAGTGGAATTGTTCCACTGGACCATTTATTTATTGGGAAGATGACAAAGCCTCACTGATGAAAGACTGTCTCTCCTTCTGTCCACTCCTGCACGCTAGTACAGGGTCAGCTCAAGAAATTAAAGGGGAATATTAAAGTTGCATTAACAAAAAAATAGATGTTCAAACAGGGACATACTACTACAAAAATAATATGTTGCCATTGCAGATCTATATCCTCATTTAGCTGAGTTACACTCATTATATACACACAATATTATTAATATCATTGTGGGATATCAATCAAAACCATTCCCATTACTTAAAGCAGAATAAAAGTCAACAAGGTGATTTTACACCAATAAATCTCCTAGACTGGGGGTCAGGAATAATTTTTATCTATATAAAATATAGATATAATTAATATATAAATTATATAGAGAGAATCAATATACAAATAATTAAGATTCTGCTTATTGTTGAAAGAATCCACATCCTGATACAGAAATTCAGGAGAATCAGAGCTTTTCTTAAGCTGATAAAACTCCCCACATTGTCACTATCACTGCTCTTCCAGAGAACCTGTGAAATTGGAAATACTACAAGAATACAAAGAGGTTTTTAAAAGTTACATTTAGTCAAAACAGCAGTCCAGGTAGTTCAGATTCCTTACTATTTCCGTGCTACAGACATGCAATATCCACCCAATGGGATATTTTTTATCATTTATATGAAGGCCTGATTCTTCATTTGAATAACGCCACAGGCTTGACCTCTGAGATACTGGGCAGTGCTGGTTCACATCTTCCCTTTTCATCCTTGTTGAACTTTTCAATTTCATTGGAGTTATGAGACAAACATCTGAATGTTTGATCTACGTACTCCAGACTGCTCATCATTTATTATATAAATTTATTATCCATTTCTATGCTAAGGTAAACAATTTCTATCTCTTCAACATAGCCTAAAAAGAGAGCTTTGCCTACGTTTCAA
The DNA here is from genome assembly GCA_026546715.1 of Gallinago undulata. Classification (NCBI taxonomy): domain Eukaryota; kingdom Metazoa; phylum Chordata; class Aves; order Charadriiformes; family Scolopacidae; genus Gallinago; species Gallinago undulata. The sequence continues at coordinate 39,328,878 of JAOTQQ010000071.1, forward strand.
AGCATTCCTGTCACATCTGGAAAACTCATTCAGCTGCTACAGCAGCAACATTTCAAAACTTTCTTTGAAAAATAATTTGGTCTTTTTTTTAAAATAAATTGTGTTGTTCAAAATTCATTCAAATGTAAATGATACTGGGATTTTAATAGGACTTTTAAGCATTAGATCTGCTCCTAAACCAGAGCATCACATGATATCCCTCTTACTTGCCTAAGGACGTAAGCAGATTTCTTGGATTGTTTCAAAGCTTCAGGAAAATGACACTGATTCACTTCAGCAAAGGATCCGAATCCAAGTGACTTACATTGCAAGAAATACACTTGGAAAAGCTCTGCTGCTGTAGTCACAAAACAATCTTATGGTTTAATACATTATTTTCACCATCTTCAGACTGGAATAACCTTATTGACTGGAGGAGTGTTCCTTCTTGGTTAGTAAAATCAGAATCAGCTTCCTGAAGCTGAATGTATGATGTATAGGTCACCTCATTTTTTGCATAGAGAGCATATTATATATATCACTCTAGTGGCAGACTCAGGGAACAAAAGCAGTAAAATTTTTCCTCAGGGTAAAATATAGCTCCCAGGAGCCATAAAGCCTGAAGCAAAAGGTTATTTTACCCAAGACATATGCTGTATGTTTTATTATTCTTGGGGGGGAAGGGGGAATACAGTCGTGGTGTTCCGATATGCTGGTAATTCCAATACCCGAGACTTCACCCTGCCTGCCCTTTGCAGACCTTGGAAGAGAAACTTCCTCAATGACACCAGTTGGCAGAAAGGGAAGCGAAACGGAGGAGTCAAGACACCAGTGCAGAACCATTTCATTTTCAGTAAAGCACGGGGAAGAATGATGGATGTAGATAATTACCCGCAATTCGTATCTGAGACAATCTTTTAGACAAAACACCACATAAGGTCTCACCTTGGTGAGAATCCAGGTGGTAGTAATTAACAGTAGCCAGAGCAGAGGGGAGCATGGATCTTTGGGGAGCAGAACAGACTGGTCAGTATTTCGGGGTTATCTATGTCAACAGAAGATGGAGATGACTTTTAGCAGAGGCCTCACTCAAGATTCCGTACAACAAGGAAGGAGAAGGATGTCACAGAAACTAAATTGAGAAGAACTTTAAAAAGATGAAGAAAGAGAATAATGAAATGGAATACTAGTGGAAACTTTTCAACAAGAAGATCTACAAAATGTAAGGGAAATTTATATAAATAAACAGAACAGTCACCAAGGCAAAACCAAAAAACTCAGCAGAGCAGCAGCCCACACTGTCTATAGAAAGTCCAACAGGATAATGTTTTCCTATTATGTAAAATTTATATTTGGAAGAACACTCAGAATTCCAGCTGAGCTGATTTTTCACAGCACCAGGTACTGTATAGGTATGTATGAATGGAGGCTAATACATATTACTTTTCCAGTAAAAAAAAAAAAATATCCATTGAAATATTGCCACATTCTCTTATTATGTCTAAACATAAAGAATTTTGACATTTGCATCTCTGTTCTCAAACTTTGCAGCATATATTGTTTATAGGAAATATACTGAATACACTGAATATTACAGAAGAAAGGCCTGAGGAACAGAGCTGAATGGATGGACAAGCCCAGCTCGTTAGAGGTGGGCTACCCAGGCAGGAGCACAGGATTTATGCACCTGTGGCAGAGCATGTTCAAACAGACCTCTTGGTCTCAAGCTCCAGGAGGCTGAGAGGGAAAACATTTAGAGGCACAATTCAGTGCTTGCATATATATACTCACCATGTGCTATAGGTATAACAGGTCCCAGGGCATGGGGTGGTGCAGTTGGCTCATCCAAAGCAAAGAGGAAGAATCCAAACACTATAATAGCATTTTCCTCTCTGGGGAACATTACCAAAAGATCAGGTAGGGCAGAGGAGGAAATAACAGCCCAAATATTTCAACCTTGGGAGTGTCCTGACGTATTTCCAGCTTCTCTTTGTATGGAATGACTTGCATACAAATTCAGCAGAACTAGATTTAGCTGCTCCTGAACATGCATACAGAGGTTTGGGTTTTTTCCCTCTTTTTGAACAAAAGTAATGAAAGGACTAAGTTTTGAGGGTTTTATTGTTTTCTTTTTTAAATAGAGATGTACCAACTGCTGTCTGAAGAGCTTTTGATAGAGTCAGTAGGATCCTCAAATGCAGAAATTACAATCTAAGTAGCAACAGGAAAACAAGGACTCAAATGCTGAGATGGGAAATCACACAAGTTCACAGAAGTTGAAGGATGGAAGAATTTGATACAACACTCCGGGTACAATCCAGGTGAGGAGCCAGATCCAGGATGAATTGCACTCATATCTTCTCTAGTCTTACATGCTAATATTCCCCTCTTCTGGGATGCTGTACATGACAAATGATACTCAGGCATTAGGAGAGGATGCTGAAGTGAGAGAAGATTCTGAACTGAGAGGCTCAGATCCAGTTTTCAGCCAGATCACAATCAATAGACTTATACCTGCTTCATTATTATTTATCTGGTGTAACAGACAAGATGGAGAGAGGGATGGAGAACTCCTGTGCTCTGCAGTACACACAAGCACAAAAAAAATCTTCTTTGTCCAATTAATATCAGCATGCTTTTCTTCAAGTGACTAACTCTGTGTTTACACCTACCTACCAGAGATAACGGTCTATGTCCATCAGTGATTTTAACAGGATCACTGTTCTCCTTTCTTCCAGTCCCAAGGAATGCAAATATTAGTCAGGAGGGAAGAAAAGAATTAAAAAAAGCAAGACCAGGTTGCACAGCTTAGATGCTTCTTCAGGTTGTTACATCCTCTTTCAATAGCCATAAGCAACTGAGGGCAACTCAATACCAGAGAGACAAGAACACTGGTCTCCTGTATGTGTTACTGTGAATATGAAGCACTGAAAGCAAGGACATCTTCAGCCCTCAGTGAGAGCACTTTTTTTGTTGAAATATCATTCCTCACTGTTTGGAATGAAATCCATTATTACCAATTAACCTGCTGTGAACCCATATCACTGGCTGAATTGAGCATAATTATTCATCCATAGTAATAGCTAAAGTAAATTCTGGCAATCTCGGCTAACATTGACTTCTCCTTTGGGAAAATTTTCAAAGATGCCATGTCCTTGGTTATGTTTTTAAAACCTCTTTTTGTGTTAAGCTCCAACTGAAAATGTATCATTATGACTCATTTCTTCTTGTTTAGTAATGTTGTTTTGTTGTTTTCTTTTTTTCTTGCACAAACATCTATAACTAACTCTATTATCAACTGAAAAATTACCTCCACATGTTCAGAAACCTGATTTTTCTTAAACAAAGTTTTAGCACTGGTAGCCCATGTAGGTTGTCTAAAAATAAATTTTTAAATTAGTTGTTACTTTTCATAGCTTTTTAACCACACAGCCTGACGAACCACAGCCCTGTGAGCAAATGCAGGCATAAATCTTGGTTTGAATTTATTTCAGGTTGTCAAATGTAATTTACTAAAAGAACGTCTGCCAAAAAAGAATCCAGAGGCAAACCTAAGTTGTCATCTTAAATTAAGTGTGGTTCCTTTTTGTTAATCTTTCTACATAAAAGGTTGTAAAGCAGTGCATTAAAGATGCAGCAGTCCTCTCTCCTAATATAAAGGCAGAGGTGGAAAAACAGACTAAAGGCAGAATGTTTCTCTAGCTGAGGGAACATGTGCTCGAGACGATTAAGTAAATGCTCACTTGCTCTCTAAAAACTGCAGTTTTCTTTTTATTTTTTGGCCACTTGCAACATGAGAAACGAAAAACCTGAACACCGAAGACGAACAGCAAAACATCTATATTAGCTTAGCATTATTTTTATGCAAAAGAGAATAACTCAGAAGGGCAAGTAATACCTACTGTGATAGCCTAGCTGGCTGCTGGATATATCATGTCCCCTCCAGACTCCACTGGAACTATGGAAGTAATTTCATTAATGACGGGCTGGATTCTGGCTCTCACTGAAAAACTGTTTTACTTTCCTAGTCAAGAAACTCTGAATTATTAAACCATGTGAAAACCTATGAATCTCTGTACTGGTACCCCTCTTCTCATCACAGTAAAGTTGTTCTTGCCTTCAGGGCCAGAATCAAGCAGTTATTGCTTTTTTTTTCCCCCCACCGGTGGGGATTAACATCTCCACATCATCTATGTCCCAGTTGTTCACCTAAACCATTGGCACCTCTTCAGTACCTCTGGTATTTTGTCCATACGCTTCCTCCATCAGATTCCTTCTGATCCCTCCATTGGGATCAGAACTGATCCCAAGAGTTAGTACCTTTCAGATCCTCCAGAAAGTCTTCTACCACAGCTTCTTTACAATTTTAAGACCAAAGCAACTTGTAGTAGCAAAGAAAAGCTCCAAGCATTGAGCTGGAACAAGAAGCACCACAGCAGTTACACACAAATGACCCAACCGACATTTGAACAGTGAAAAGCAAGCAGTGTGTGCACGGAAACACAAGCATTTCAGCCATAGGTTTATTTCTCAATGTAAGGCAGAGCTACAGCATTGCTAAGAATTTGTCTCAGTGATTTGGGGATGTTAAAAACAGCACCAGCTTTGACTTGCCACCAATTGATTTGTTGGTGTGTTCCAAGGCTTAAACATTTGTGTGGAGTAAGGTAATGCCTGGGAACAGATTGTGTACTTTTAACACCAAAATTGGTCACTCCACTAAATACACACAAACGTACCTTAAAACTTCAGGTGAGTAAAATCTTCCAGCTGTGGCCAATTGCCTCCTGAGCTATACAGGTGTTTTGTCTCTCTGCTTTACTGTTTTGTTTTCTAACACTCAGCTTTCTTCTGCATTTACACAATAGTGAGCATTCAATATAGCAACACCAATAGCCATATTAATACACATGAACTGAAAAACCACAAATCAGTTTGACAGCCCTGCTGGCTAATGCATTACCATGCCCCATTGCATTCAGATGATACAAGCTTAAATGGAAATAATTATACTCTAAACTAGGCGACTAAATATTATTTAATGCAACGGTCCTACAATAACACCATTTTGGTACAGATGAAGATTTGAGACTTTTTGTTAGCCCATCAATTAAACATACTGTTTTTCACAAAACAAGTAGAAGAAAGAGATGTTTGCTGGATTAATGTGTCCCATATTTTCCTTGAGGCCTTTATCCTAGTTAAATTATTTCCTATAAAAGTGAGACCTCCATTTAAGCACAACACCTCTCACAAAACAAAACAACTCCCCCCAAAAGGCTCCCTGCCCTCTAAACTGACCCTAAGGACTCATTTTCAACTGCATGCAAAAAGGGAGCATAAGTGGCTGGCAGCAATGCCTTAATTGCCCATGCAAACTGAGTATGTGCATGGATAGTTAAAAGCTAATTAAACCGCAAGCACGTGCACCTCATTTGTGCCCACCCCGCAGGGAAATTTGTGTACCATTGGGCTAGAAAGGTCCCTTATCGGTCTGTAGAGTGTGCCTTTCTCAGGTTTGAAACTGATCTAGGAATTCCTGGGGGCTAAAGACACTTCTAATGGAAAGGTAATTAAAGAAAAACAACCCTCTGGTCATTTGACTTATATTTCTATACAGAGATCCACATCTAAACATGAATATGTCCAGGAGTCACAAACTCAGCTCAGTAACAGAGATTTGGGACAGCTTCTACCTAAAAACCCCAATCTTTTAGCTGAAATTCATGAAATGTGTGTTTTCAGGGCCACAGGTCTCTCTTTTGGCCTTTAATACAACTCTCAGACATACTCCTCTGCTGCTCAAGCACCTCAGTCCTCTGAGTAGGAGGTAGGGCTTCTGGTTTCGGAGATACGACCCTTCTATATGCTTTCTATGGAGAGAGTTTTCAGCAGTAATATTATCAGTGACTGAGGAAAAATGAGCGTCCTAAAAGACTCTTCTATCTCCAGTGGCTTAAATGCTGGGGTTAAGCAAGTTAGAGGCACGGACCTCTGGTTTTAGTCAGATTTATATGCACCTCTGCTATACCCTTGGCACTTTGCATAGATTAAAAGACAATGTTCTACATAACCAATTAAGATCTTATCATATTAATTGAACTGCCATTATAACATTACCACAAGCCATCTAAGTAATCACTATATGATAACTCCTTATAAACCAGTTCATTGACCTACCAGCTGCCTGCAGAAAAGGTAGGTTTGGCTGTATGCCCTGCAAGCTCAGAATCTGACAAATAATTCCTAAAACAAGGAACCTTTTCCACCTAAATGAAGCCTCCAAGTTATCTGTATGTATTATATGAAGGGGAAATAGGCAGGGTTGGGATTTTTTTCCTTTGCAAAAACATTTTTGAAGGTTTGAATAGAGAGGAAAAAAGGAAAAGACAGAGCTGCTACACTTTGTATATACATCATTATCCATCATTTGAGATCAAGAGGAAGACTTTTTATAGGCCAAAGATCCAGGCTCTTATTTAGGATGGGAAAAAAAAAAAAAAACAACAGATAGAGGCCATGGAGCTGAATCAGGATTTTAACTCTTGATCCCTTCCATTCGAGCTGAGAGATTAGTCTGCACTATTTTTTCTCATGTTTTAACCATGTGTTCCAGGAAACAGCATTTTCCTGCTTCCCCATTCAATTCCCAATCAGCTGTAACAAGCTGAAGACTTAGCAACATGACATTAAACCTTCCCCTCTTTTCTTCCCTTTATGTCCTCCACTTGTAATGTACTTTTGGGCAAATGGAAGTATTTGTTCCAAGCTACTCCCGTCTGTTTGTCTCAGACACCCCAAATGAAAGGGGCCTGTTTATATGCTTTGAAAAATGATAAGCTGATATCTTGGGACTAAAAGCTATCCAGTATAAAAGCAGAGGAGGCTTTTGAGAAAAGCTCAGAGGACAGAAACTCAGGAGGAAGCACTGGGAAGGAAGAGATTTCCTTTACCCAGTGTAAACGGTAGGAAAGTGGCAGACAATCCACCCTCATATTGATATAATGCAAAGTTCGCTCTTGGAAGAAGAGAATTAGGAAAGAACACCCCAGTAGACTGGAGCTGTTTACCCTCTACTTATCACAGAGCCTTACAGTTTAAGCCCAAGAGTTTCAGGAACATATTGGCATGTATTGACAGCTTCTGCGCAGTTATGGTGCCACGCTGCAAGGTGGATTACGGGTGTAGCACAGCTCGGTAAGCAAACAGCTATTTTCTGCTGCTATTTTCCCAAGAGTTCTGCACGTTTCCAGCATCCTGTGGTGATCGCTATTTGAATTTAATGGTAAAACCAAACACTAAGGATAACTGTGACAAGGCCAGCAAACAAGAGAGACATTCTTAGGGAGCGTATGTAAGCAAAAGATATCTTGATTCTGTGGGATATTCACTATTGAGTCATATCAGGACTACACAAGGTGAAATATTTTATTTAGATTACGGATCAGTGCATAGTCTTTTAATTTTTGGCATCACTAAATAACATTCTTAAAAATACAGGATGGTTTCAAAAACACCCCGACTGACGGCTTGAAGGTTTCTAAAAGCTGTTTACAGTTGTCTTGCAACATACTGAGTTCCTGGGAAGATTCATGGAACTGAGACAATCTGAGTAGTTAACACTTTCCAAGACTGTGAACTTGCAAATTTTCTGTCAAAATCCACTGCAGCAAACATGTCAGCAGCTTCCTTCAGTTTTACCTCAACCACATCTACTAAACTCACAATCTTTTTTTTTTTTTTGTCCTATGCTGAACCACTAATGTTACTAATTCTACATAATGTTAATGTCCAACTAAAAGTCTTCAAGAAAGATACCATCTTGACTGGCACCACAACCAAGTATCTTTTGAATGTAGCTGGGTGATAAGTAAAATGGCCACTGCATTTGTCTCCATCCCAGCCGGTATGTCAGCATCTGGCTTTTATATTATTCACAGAATGGCTGTTATCTGAATTTTCACTTAAGCAGTACAAAATCTTAAGCTCTAGTCAAAAGCTGTTTAATTTACAATCTCAAGCCTGAGCCATTGATTTCAGGTCAAGTACTCCTGCTGAATAAGCCCCTCTGTTACTAAAGTGACACGCAGGAGACTTCACCAATAACAGATGGATAACACTAAGATCTATAAGGTCACAGTAATAATGCCATACAGCGATGCAAATATCAAGTTTTTCTGACATAACATAGATCAGGCTATTCTGATAACCTGTTTCTTCCCACCTTCTCCCAACATAACAGTTACTCCCTGCATCTCTCCTCTTGTTTTCTGTTATTTCCCATTTTCTTTTCCCTAGCCCTGGCGCTGCTGCTCCACTCTCTACCTTGCACAGTCAGCCTGTTTAATTCATTAACCTCACAGAAAACTAGACACTTTTTTGGTTTTCCTGGCACATAGTGTTTTCTCAGTGCTCCGTCACCTGTATCATGTACCTGCATCCTGCAATGCACAAGGACTTCACATTCACCTCCACGTGAGCACAGTGGAAATCACAGCAGAATGGGGCTGGCCTCACAGTTTTAGCTTGTTCGCTACTGAGCGCAGTGTTGACACAGAAAGTATTAATAACTAACTCAATAAAACACAGAACACAACTATCATTCATGTCAGCAGTTCAGCCTGTCACATTCCATGATAGAGGGGCTCAGGAGGTTTGTATGAAAACCTCGAGACTGAAAGAAAACCACAAACTTCACAAGGTTGACCGTGTTTTTCTTGAAAAAAGATAAATATTTTTTCTGGAATAATTCTCTGTCAACCCACACCACTGATAGGAAGCAAGCCTGATACGACAAGAAAAAGTTCAACACGTAGCTGAAACAGAAAGACCGGTGGTACATTATGAGAATTGTAAGAAAATTTGAGCTGGGTAGTCCCTAGAAGACAATGTAATACCTGTAAATCCTATAGCATACATTACAGGTAACAGCTAAATTCCAGCAAAGTTTGTATTTCATTTTGTGCAGGTTCTCCTTTTACATAATGCATGCTGTCAGCAATCGTTCTCTGTTTAATATGCATAGCAATTCTTCTTCTGTGTCACTTACTCAATAATTTGTCCCTTTCTACCAAAGAAAAGTCCTAATCTTGCTCTGAGAGGTGCAGGGAGGGAGGTGGGAATCCAAGTAAGTGTGTCCTCTGCTGAAACAAGAGCAAGGCAAGCAGAGCACCCACAGAGGGTGGGATACGCTGAAGATCATAATGGTCTGCACTGGTTGCCAGTAGGACAGGAGCACATTTGCCAGGGAATGAGCCACAGCTAAAGCTGGGTGTCACCATCATCAAAGTCATGATGTATTCATTACTCTTCACTGGCCTAAAATTCTCCATAGTATGTGACCACAATTTTCTTCAGCTCCTCAACATCTCAACACAACACCTACTTTGGACAGACAGGAACTGATGCAGAAATTTTTTTGTATTTATTTGTAGCTCCAAAACCCACTGTAAATACTGCCTGACAGCAAACACGAGCTGTGATTCAATTATATACTAAAATACATACCAAAGTACAAGCTCTCTAGTAGAACCAATGAGCCCATTTTAAGTCAGACATGGAGCATGACAGCTATGCTAAATCTGGACAAAGAGCAGAAATTCTATTTCTGTTCTGAAGGTCATGGCCATTTCACTGATATGCTGTGTTTCCAGCTTTGCTCTCGCAGCTGATATTCTGGCTTATTTTTCTTAAAATAAAACTTATGGTACTGGTGACTTAAGAAGGGAATTTTTACTTCAAAAGCCAATATGCCACTAAAAAGAACATGTATTTTTCAGTTTGAATAGTCTTTCCTTTAGGAGGAAGAGATTTAGCATAAAAAATATCATCCAACTCTTCTATCTGAACATGGCAGATATTAGTAAACATTATTGCACCAGTAAGGTAATACTTGTGAAGATAACACATAAAATTTCAAAGCTTTACCTCAGGACTGTAGGAAGCAAGAGATAACTGCAGTACAGAAAAACAGCTATTGAGCTAGATACTTTCCGTGCTAAGAACAGCCACGATGGAATTTTACCCTTTCCCTTCTTAATTTTTTTTCACTCCCATGAATCAAAAAAGTCCTACATTAAAAAAGCTGGCAAGCAATCAGTCAGAGCAGACTAATTGCTTTTGCTATTTAAAAAGAACCTAATTTTAAATGGCTAAAGTGTTTTGGTTTAAAGTAGCTATTGTACATGTGCATTAATTAATTTCCTAAGGATTTTTATTACATCTCCATGACACAGTCTAATTATCTGATAATGCTTTTTCCCATGTATATGAGAACGACATTGCTACAGCATGTACTTCAATTGTACTCAAAGAGCCTGCAAAGTGTGAAACCAAAGGACTCAAGGTCTGTCTACTCTGCTAAATAATACGTCAGGTAGCCCTACTACAATTTTTTTTTCATTCCAAAGGGATACAAGAGATAATCTGTCAAACATCATTGTCCAACTTATGCATTTTTCATACTCTTTCACAAGACAGAGAAAAAAGTGAGAGAAAGCCTGAATGCAGTATTTCATTAAACATCTCCCTTCTTCTGGAACGAAAAACCTAAATACTGCTTTCTTACACGGGTCAGCAGAAAGAATGAAAATAGTCTCTTACCCTCTACTTCCATCTATTTCTAATACTTAAAATGCCTTTTTGGTAAGTCTAATTCCACACCTCTGGAGGGATGTTCTGTCAGTAGTTCTCAAATTCAGGTCTAGAGGCTGGCCATGTAACTTGGTACAACCAGGGCACAGAGCACACCAGCCTTCTCTCCCAAAACCCTGGAGTAGTTTACAAAAACTGAAGAAGCAGCCTCGTAATGAGCAGAAGAATTACAGAACTTAAAAATGTAGCCTGGTCTCTGGAAAGTACCAAATAGATTTGATCCACAATATGCCAAAGGAGTTTGCAGTTTTCTTCCATGCTGCTGTTCCACAATGAATCAAGGCAAGAGTTAGGAATCACCACGGTGAAGAACCACACTAGGGAGAGGTCCTGGTGGGACTCTCAGTCCTTACAATGCACTGAGAAGAGTCTCTTCTCAGTGCATCAGGAGAGATTGTCCCAATTTGGAACAAACAGAAGGGTATATACGTATATACCACCCCCTGATTCAATTTCCATTACCTAGAAGGAGAAGTCTATCAGAATCAAAATGAGAAATATACAAATGTCAGATTGAAAATAAGGAATAAAGGCCCATGATTCTGCTCATTCAATAAGTCCCTGCAGCTGGTTGGTGGAAGCGCTTGGATCTCAGCTACAGCAAAGGAAATGGGGAACCCAGCAAAATGAATGATAAACATAGGCCTCAGGAAAAAAGAACTTCTGTATGTTTTTCTTAATTTTCATTCTGTTTAAGAAAAACTCCAGTGAACTCAAATCTTGGCAATGGCTTAGACTAACTTCAAATTAATTTAGACTAAATATACTAGATAAGAGTAGTGGAAGGCTTCCCCGTAGAAGTAACAGTAATTGCTACAGTAATAGTTACGCACCTGGGCAGGTTTCAGAGGAAAACGGCTCCCGAGTAGCAAGAGTTCAGTCGCCCCTCAAACTGCATTTAGCCTCCCTCATGTTAAATCATTAGCATCCTATGTATATACCGAGAGACTCAACATTGAAAACATTATCTACTTCCTTTTGACTAGAAATCAAGCCACAAATGAACATAGCACTGTTGGCCTAAGCACTGCAGAGGCTGCTTCACTGAGCGTGTGTGGGTACAAATCAAACAAAATACTGCACAGCATATGGAATATAACCTGGGGGAGGGAAAGCTGGAGAGACAGCAAACTAATTTGTAGAGTCTAAGCTGTGTTTGATGCACACAAGTAACTCCCATTAATGTGAAATGAAGTAATATCACACCAAAAAGCGACTACACTCCAAAAGTGGCTAGCTGCTGCCCACCACAACCCACTCCTCTGCAGTGCCTGCTGTACCTTCTGCAGTAGCACAACCTTCTGCTTCCTGCTCCTGCTGAATTCAAGTAGTTAAGCTTGTGCCAAAGACAGGCTTCGGGGTGAGCTTGGCATCATTACTAGGTGAGAAATACAGACAAATATTCAGACGCATTTCGAGCTTAGTTCTTGGGCTTCTTGACCTCAACTTCCAGCTTAAAGAAGCTTTGAAACCAGCAGGCAAGTCAACAAATCATATCCCCAGTTCAGCAGTGTGAGGCCATTTCTCACATGCTTGAATTCTCCACCTACCTTCTCCCAGCAACCAGCCTAAGGACATGTCTGGACACCACTTTCTTCTCTGAAGCTGTCAGTACACAGCAATGAGGCTACAATCACATAGTGCAGGGATCTGGATGGTATTACAGCCTCTTGAAGACAATGTGAGAATACACACTCAAACCCACTACTCTGGTTCAATAATATTGGTTAAACAACACTTGTAAACCTTAACTTTACAGACACTGAAGACCCTTAGAAAAGGTGATAAAGCACCTCAGTACTTCACCAGAGTGGGATGTAAAACACAGAAAGGGAAAGGAATATGAACTGTGCATCATCTGTATAGATCGTCTTTCCGTTCCCTTGCACTACGTGTGCTTGGCATGGATGTGTGCCCTCCTTGGCAGGGAAAAGGCTGCAGAGTAAAAACGTGAGAGCAATAAAACATCACAGCACTTTAGGGGAAACTGCAAGCTACTTCCATTCTATTGATCTTCTCTGGACATCAATGACACACTGAGTTTATTTGGAAAACTAAATTCTAGAGCATGTTGCATGAAGCTTGTTTAACCGAGTGACTAAAATTGAATTACACTTATTACTGCACTCTAAGATACAGCCAGGAAATACACATTCACAGCTAAATAACCATATAAATTGCCATACTTTGTAAATGTAGCTTTTATATATATATATATCAATCAAAATTCCTCAGATAAAAAGATGCATTCTTTTGCAGTGGTTTATAAGATTAAAACTTAATTGTAAATTACTATCAAAACTATAGCATTACAAAATTAAATTTTAGCCAAGTTAGAATTCCCTTAATTGCAAAACCTCTAGGATTTGAGCACTTATGCAGCAGCTTCAAATGCTATATAACTCTTTTCAAAATATTTCCCTAAAGAAACATATAGAAAAATTCATATTTAAAAAAATCATCATGTAGAAATAGATTTTTAATACTATCTGCAATATGAAACTCCTGTCAACAGTGAAATCCAGATATTAATTTCCTTCTTTTCATAATGTACATTGCTGCTCAACTCATTCTTGTGAGCAACAAAGGTGCCAAGGAACTTTCATGCAGGTTATTTTGAATGAAACCAATTCTTATCAGGCACCTTCCCTTGCTTATTTATAAGGCCACACTGGCAGACAAACTGGGTGTGTCAGCAATATTTGACAGAGGTGCCTGGGCTCCCTTGAGTGGAGAAATGTCATTACAGCACTGGAGAAAATCATTATCCAATCCATGAACGATTATTTGGTGGTGGGATTTTGTCACTCGGTTCACCACTGTTTGCAAAGTTTGTGTTTTAAAATAGTCCTGAAAAAAGCCATTCTGCCCTTCAAAGTATGAGCCAGGAACCTGAGTCAGCCTTTCTTGTACACACACGTCTTTGTTACGTACCTTCAAAGTGTCAAGACTGCTCTGTTGCATCAACGATTACAGCATTGGCCCCTCAGTCCAGCAAAACTTGCTTCCAAACCATTACATGGGCTATCAGTAAGCACTGACTCATTAACTTCCATTGTAAGGCTTTATTCCTACCCTGCTGTAAACACATTAGTTATCTGACATTCTAATTTTCAATAATACATTTTTAATAATTTTTAGGAGAGGTCTTGTCTTTTGAAATATGCTCAAAATATTTCTTTGATTCTTCAGACTCTTGAACATTAAGAATATTTTTTCTACTTCTTTGGTGAACTTCTCCATTACTCTTTTGGCCATTACTGGGAGATTGATGTAAAGAACAGCAGCACCTTCTTGTTCTAGTTCTGCCCAAGATTATACTGAGTATCCGAAATAGCACTCACATGATCTTAAGATAATCATAGTCCTCTTCTTTCTTCCCTGGCACAAACACATGTGCCTATCAGTTCTGCTCTTCTGCTACTATTACAACGCTCTTCAGACAACACATTTGGTGTCTATATCACAGGTCGGTGATGATCCCCAGGTTTACCTACAGAACTTGTTTGGGAAGCATTCTGAATTCAAATTCTCCATGCCCTGATCTCTGAGTACAGCAGAGTTTAGATAAGAATACATTAAAGATGATGTATGAACCAAGTCCAAATCTTTCAATAAGTGCTGTTCGAGATGAGTGAGCTATTTAAATGGATTACTTTGCAGAACAAAAGACTTAATGCTGTGTTATCATAAATCTATATTTCCCCAGCAGAGACACTGTAATTTAATAATAATGTAGTTTAGGTATACAGTGCAACCTTGTCTCCTTTCAAATCTATAGGGACAGACACCTTCTCTACACCAAGGAATATACCGTGTAATCCAGAGAAGCATTGTAGAGGAAAAAGCAGAATACTAAGCAGCAAACTGTGAAGGAAGTGCATTTTACTAAGAAAAGGATCAAAATAAGCAGACAGGAGATACTTGACACAACAAGTAACGGGCACTTCAAACAAGTGATGTGATTTTTGTTATAATGCTATTCGAACATTAAACCAGTTGGCAAAACAAAATCTTATCAATCAGGAGATGCCTTCAAGAAAAAGACTCTTTTTAGCCATTTTTTATTATCCATCACCAAAGACAGTCTTAAAGCATATGCTCTGAGCTATCTGTATAAGAATAATCAAATACCTACTATAGCATGGAGTGGAAAGACTCTTCACTGGAGTCTCCACAGCGGGAATGACACATTCCAGAAGAACGATTTCACGCTGTGAAAAACCAGAGGCAGAATTTCACTCAGCACAGGTTGCTTTTGTGACCTCACCACCTGCTGATCACTGTCTAATTGCTGGTAGACAAATGAAACAAGTGTCTTTAACTGCTTGACTGCAAAACTAAACCTACTTAAACCCACCAAGTAAACTGTCCAACTTTCTGTAAAGTTAATAGTAAGCTAACACTAAAGATTATTAATTCATCCAGTTCTTCTCACTGAAGACAAAGACTTAGAGATAAGAAAATATGCTCAACTACTTTAACTACATCTAGAAAGAATGTCTCCCCAAGGTCTGTAATAAGTGGAAAGCATCTTTCAGCTGATGGAAGCTGCACCAACAGCCTTGTTCTTAAGCTGTTTATCCACACTGAGCCTCAACAAACACCAGATTCAAGACCATTAATTTGGAAAGTTCATAAGGACGTGGCCTGCTGTGAAGAGTGAGACTCACTTATAGCTGATTGCTCTGAAGAAGGGATAATAAGGCTACCACATGAAAAAAAACTTAATCTCCTGGGATATCCCTTAAGGCATGCTCTCAGTTGCAACCCAGTGAAAGAGAATAAAGTTGTGGTCATAATTAACCCATGTGTGCTCTTTCCTCAATGTAAACATGGGGGGAAAAAACCACAAACCAGAAAGAACGTAATTTTTTTTCTATAAAAAGTAAGTTCTATTTTTGACTAAAGTATCACAATCTGAAGTGAATCCTTCTTTACTTTATTCTGATCTCATCTGAGGTCTTTACCAAGGCATCAGCATGTTTGAATGGGCCTCACAGCACAAGCTCCATTTACAGCTTATTAGTGGAATTGGGTCCCTGACTGTACATGACTCGGCCATCCCAACTGCTGGAATCGTGCCCCTTCGCGCAGGACATTTATCATTCTAATCATGGTGCCTGCTCTCTTTCCATTGCTTTAACTGACCAGCAAAATGAGCTATCATATTTTAAACCGAAATCATTCAAACCCTAGCTGTATTACAACTTGCTCATCTTCTAAATAAACGTATTAATTAGATGCCTAATGAAAAATCATTGAATAGACTTTCACATGGGATTTGACAAAAATTTCTTATCATGTCAGATTTTACTATTTTCTTTTTATTGCTGTTTGGTTGATTTTCTTTCCTGTTTCCTTCAAAGCTTCCTTCATTCTTTTTAGGTACAATTCCAGTGGGAGATATGGGAAAACTCCAGCCAGCAACTCAGTCGGCACAGAACCCTAGTACCCAGTTTAGCTCAGACAGCAGGAAACCCTATTGTAGTGGGTTTTTTTCTCTCCAGTCTAAGGAGGAAAAAACCCCAACCTAAAGCCTACTCTTTCAGGCATTTTCACACTGACTACTTGTGTCAGCAGAATTCACTGTCGAGTAACTTACAAACTGTAACTTTTTCTCAGCAAGTTTGGCTAACTGCCATTAAACAAAGTAGTCATACCTACATGAGAACTAACAGGAAATTGCTGAGAAGACAGTTGAGGATTGATTGAAAAGATATTAGACTAATAACACCCATTTCAAAATTTAATTAGTGACTTTTTTTTTTAATTTTAAAGGTAGTGTTGGACCAGAAAGCCTTTTCCACAGCACCATCCCATGTTTCCAATGCTTGGAGGTAAAACATACTAGATATTAGGGATTTTATCCAAAAACCATTTAAATCAATGAAAATTTGCCCATTGGTTCCAACTGGCTAGTGAACAAGCCTTCAAGGTTTTTAGACATAAGGGAACGCAATACGCAAAGGGCAACACACTCACTACCTGTACATTAGGTCTGATCCTCTTAAGACCTGGAGCACACACACGTCTTTCTGCCTAAGGCATTCCAGATAAAAATAAGGAAGCTGTTCTCTCCAGTGGTCAGTGCTGATACAGAAACTTCACATTCCCTCCATGTGTAGGAGAAGGTCAAATAATTGTAGAGGAAGTAAGGCCCCACTGACTGATTCATTTTGCAGGAGAAGCTGCAGGCAGCAGCTGCAGTAAATCTGCATTTCCGTCACTGCAGAGATGTGCTCCGGGTTATCCTTCACGCAGCCAGAGCCCAACGTTAGGTCATGAATTTGCAGTCTCTGTTCCATGAGATCTGCACGGTAGTTCACATACTAATTCTACTACAAGCTTAAAACCAAACCAAATCCAAAACCCTAAACTAGGCAATTTAGCTTTCCGTACCACGTTGCTAGACACAAGATTTCAAGATGTTTTTCTTGTCTCCAAAAGCTTTTTTTGGCCCTTTAATAATGCACACGTGTAGCTACCAGATCATCCTACTCAAAACAAGCTTATAGTAGCGCTAGCAAAAGAGCTGGGTCTCAAGAACAAAAGATTGATTTTGTCTTTGGGAAGAAGAGGGAGAAGTTCTTCTCACTTTTTATGCCTGGCCTGTGCTCTGCCCTGGGCCTCCTGGCTCCCACTTTGCTATCGCAGGCACTATTGAGTGTGGTGCATTTAGAACCTGAAAAGACCTGAAGAAAACTCACCCAAGATAATTCCCCATGCAGAAGTAAACCACAGAGAGAAATCTTTTTGCTGCTTAGAGAATCTATTTTAAGATATTGGCATTTGATTTAAATAAAACAAAAGCTGCTTGGGATTCATTGTTCTGTCTGCAGAGTAGTGAACACCAACATGATAATTACATCAAAATTGATTGGTTTAAAAATGTCTACTTTAATTAACTTATTATAATAGTTATAGAACAGTTTCTTACAAGGTCTAATGCACCAAGGATTAAATGTCATTCACATGCAATGCCTGGAGGACCAACACACCCATTTTGACAGAACATTCCCAATGTAAGTCAATGCAGAATGTGTTTGTGAAGGATTCTTCTCTTTGGGCTCAGATGTTGCTTCATGTGCCATGTGCATTTCAACTTAGCATTAAAATCTCTTATTAAAATACACACGTATTAAAAGCAATCCCCCAGACCAATTTTCTTTTTTACAGTGTTTTAGACTCATAATGTTGGAAACTCTTGAAACAGTTACAATTCTTCATCTGGAGCCAAGTTCAAAAGGAAAGCAGTAGCCCACTTCAGCAGGAGTAACGCAAAGAGCAGATCACCCACCCCAGAGCAGGACTTTCTATTTTGCCACCTTGCGTTAAGGCAGCAAAATAGTTGGCCACAATCCATACCAGTAAATGATAAGAAATTGGAAGGGGATTTACAGCCTCAGTCAAGCTGACTGGCGTATTTGGGGCATAAGGGAGGAGGACTTTCTCCCTTTCTTCACACATATCCAGTGGCAAAACCATTTCCAAACATACAAAGGACAAGAGGGTGATTGGGGGTAGTCAGCATGGATTTACAAAGGGGAAATCATGCTTAATCAACCTGATAGCACTTTATGGTGAGAAGACTGGCTTACTGGATGAGAGAACAGTGGCTGTTGTTTATCCCAACTTTAGCAAGGCTTCTAATGCTGTCTCTCTCAGCATTCCAGCATGTGTCCATCCTTGTAGATATTCAAAACCCAACCTGACATGGTCCTGAGCAACCTAGATGACCCTGGTAGAGGGCTACGCTAGATAATTTCAAGAGGATCCTTCCAGCCTCAACTGTTCTATGATTTGATGACATCCATCATGAACGGCTTATTTACATGCAGTCAGAAGGATGGATGAGATGACCTTTTGATATCTCTACTGGCCATCTCTACCAGTCCTATCAATATCTGTTTGCAAAGCAGCATCACAAGTCCTATCACAAGTCTTTTTTCGATTCCTTCCTTATTGCCTAGATGAAGACCTATGATGTGTTCTAGGCATTAAATAGTTAAGCACAGCAATTCTAGTAATTAAGGCTGCTATTCTAGATACACAGTTACATTTGTCTCTAAACTAAATCCCTTTCTGATCCCTTCAGAGATGTCCTTCAGTAGTCTCTTTCCATTACCCTTAGCTAGCAAGATTGATTTGTGGACCAATGTGTCTAGAGTATTTTCCAGCCTTACATTAGTTCTTTTGCTTCCAGATGTGTGAGAAGTTTTCTCCAATTCTCTGAGCAGGAATCAGACTACAGCCTTCACCTGAAAACTGCTTATGTTTGTATTTTTCAATTCACTCTAAACCACAATTTTAAGCACAATTTGCTGGCTGAGGATACTTGAGGTGAGAAATAACTTAGTTAGATGTTTAACATTTAGAAAGTGCTAACCTCTTTTAAATTATGGCAATTTTTCCTGTACAGGCCACATTAAAAAGTGAATTGCCAAGCCAAAGATCCCAGTTGAGGAAAACCTTAGAACTCACGTTACTTCAGCCAGACAGAAACAGGAGGTTCCCAACAGCAAAGCGGTCACTCTGCACTAGCCAGGGAGATGTCACAGTTCAGCTGCAAGGAGAGAACACCATACTCAAAACCTGAGCCTTACTCAACCTTCTGCTTCTGACCCAAGTTCCGCTGACCTCGGTGTGTAGACACAGCAACACTTGGCTTATATTCATGCTCGTATTAGCATGTCAGTCCCACTTGAATGAATCGCTGCCACGAAACCAGCCTAACAGTTTATATAATTTCGAAACCAAAGAAAAATCTTTAAGAGTAAGGTAGGATTAGGAACTGCTGGTCTCATCTAAAAACTGGAACAGAAAAAAAAAATTTTAAAAAAAAAAAAAAAAAAAAAAAATCATTCTCATGTTTCAGTTTTCCAGGTAGATAGAACTTCTATAAATGGAACAATGTCCTATTTGCTAAGATTTTCAGATAACATTCTATTTGATTTTTCTTTTTAAACAAATCAAAGAAGCATACTGCTTTTCAAAAATAAAAACTTTTTTATTTTTTTAATATCTTTTCTATTGCTTTCAGAAGCCTCCAAGTGATTTAGGAGAGTACTGGTTATATCAGAAAGCATCACAGATATTTAGGGAAGTATTAATACTGGCATTTTCAAAGGCTGTACTTCAAAACTTAGAAGCCTGAAAAAGAAGAAGCGTTCCTTCTCCTTTGCAATATGCCATAAAAATGATGTGAAGGAGATACGTCCTCTTGCAAGAGAAATATTCTTATTTGCAAATTTTCTGTTTCAAAGAAACATATATTGCAACTGATCAACCTGATAGCATGAAAATTCATTGTGCAAGAACACACATTAGTTTAACTTTTTTATTTCCTGATCCTTATTTTCTTTGCTTTTAGTATTATGTGAATGTATTTTATATTTAACTTGCTCCTTTGTAATCTTTTTTAAAAAAGGGAAAAAGATGACGGATCTCTGAAATCTCAGCTTATAATCTTCTCTTCTATTATTCTGCCTGATGGAAAACCTGGCTGGGGATTTTACTGTTTATCCAGATTGGGGGAAGCTCGGCTCTTCTCCTATGAGGTGGGAGTTCAGACACATGCATTAGCTAGAGAGAGAAAGATTTTAGGAAACAGCCAATAATTGAAGCATGGTGACTTCTTACTTTTCAGATACTTTCCCAAATAATTAAGGCCACAAGAATAAGTTATAATTTGTGCATTAGTATTTAAATGCTCCAGCTGTGACTTGATCACACTGACCTATGCTCTTCATAAACAAATACTTAATTCTAGATCTGAGTCCTCAGGCCACCCATCCCAATTGCTAACATCGTGAGGTTTCATCTACAGAGTATAAATATGTCCTTCTACTCAAATATGTTGGCTGAAAAATATCAGACAAGTGTTTTACCTATAGATCCAAGAAAAAAAAAAGTATTAATCAGAATCCTCAGCATATTTGATAATTTTTCAGATTTTTAAAATAAAATTTAGTAACCTCTACTCAGTTTGGAAAGCTGATCTGCACAACCCACTGTGAGGGCAAGAGTTTTCTTTTTAAAGAAAGTCAGTTTACATTTCATCAACTGAACACAGCTTTATTTCTTTTTTGTTTAAAAGCAGGAAAGCGTAATGCCACAAAGACCAAAAGCCCTCTGTTGGTATATAAAAAACTGCTGTGCTATTGAGTAAAAGCTTGGCCCGAGTCGGAGTCCATTAATAGCTATCTGTACTAGAAAGACATTCATGTATTTTTGTTTGTTTCTGTTCTCCAATTCCTACCCTCCTAAAGAGAGCCAAAGGCTAAATTGTGCTGCTTCGAGTAAAGATTAAATAGCAAGCAATTCAACTTCTGGCACTACGCTTTCAAATACGAAAGGGGTTATGTCATGCAAAAAGAAAAGGGTTTTCTTTGGAATTGCGCATTCTTCTTCTTTCATGACATAATGAAAGGGAAGGGTTGCATTTTAAAGCTCTGCAACATTATCGAACTTTGCTACAGCCACACTGTTTGAAAGATATCCAGTAGATCACCAAAGCCATGGAGATACGTAACACGATAATGGAAAAATAAGCATTAGTTGCTCCTAAAGCCAGTACATATTACACCCATGCACAGATCTGCCCACCTGACTTCATGGTACCGGCGGGGAAAAAAAGTCATTTTCACACCCAGGTTTTTTATTTCAGTCACACCGTGGTAAATTCAAACAATTCTGATGAAGTCAACTGTGCTGCTCCAGACTGACCCACCATTAAGCAGAGTGGGACAAACGTAGTGTTAATTTAGCAAACTGAAAAGATTCACTGAGATATTTTTGCAGATATGGTGATATATAACTTACATCCTTCATTAATAGTTTCTATTCAAGGTATTTAATTAGCATTATGAGAAGACTAACCAAAGTGCATACAGTGCAACAAACAATCTAAATTGACTTTTCAGGCTGAGCAGTTACACCTCTCTGACAGCTATGTGACCGCTTGCAATTCCAATGGCTAGTCTAGCAATTAACATTCTCTCATTAATCACTACTAATTAACTTCATTGATCCTTAACACTGGGATTTTCACATTAAAGCATGCTGCAAGAAGCATCACATTTGTTATGATATAATATTCAGAGGAAAGGAAATAAAAGAAGCGCTGTGTCAGGGGACAAAGACACCATTAAGGCCGGGATGTTAAGTTACACCTAAAACTATGCATTGATCTTGACTTTCTTTTTTTTAACTAAGTCTGCTCTCTTAAAAAGGAACCAACTATTTGGCATTACATGGGCATGAGTAAGAGTCACAGGTCATGCTGGGTAGGGCTCAGTGCATTACTGTGCAAGAGACAGCACTAATAACCACCACGGTTATTGCCCTGACTTGCCACAGCCCCAGCTGAACTGCAATAAAGACGAGTGTTTCACTCCTGATAACGCTGTGAAATTACTCACTTAGGCACGGTTGGCTACCAGCCTGGCTAGTGAGATGCAGCAATCAGTTGGAAGGACCGCGATGAATGGAAGTAATGTTTATCTGTAAGGAGTTAAAAGATGTTAAGGTTTTGCATCTGTCACATCGGGGGGGGGGGGGGGATATAAAAATTTTGTACGGTTTCTCTAACAGGTATCTGAACTTTAAATCATAAAATGCATATGAAAAGATAATATAAGAATTACAATACTAATCAGGAATGAAGACTAGATTCTCTGAAGATAGTATAGCCAGTCAAGAAAGAGCAAACTATCAAAAGGAATCAAAGTTACACTGTACTGTTAAAGTAGCTTGTGCACTTAAATCAATATACCATTGACAACTTAATTCTATGGCAGGAACATACAATAAAAGCACATGTTTTCATTGCAGCTGGATGTTCTCAATAAAATATAAGCCATCAGAGTGCAAAGGAAAAAAACACCATGCTTATTTCTTAAAACAATATTTTAATAAACTAATGACATGAACTGATTCTAGGAGATCCAAGTGGTCCTACTTGTCACTTGACACTGATTTACTGTATGAACTTGAACAAATTATATTCTCCACCTAAGTCTCAGGCTTTCCTCCACTTATAAATTTGAAAACTTCTTTTAGAGATTTTTCTTTTTATGAAGAGCTTGAGAAGGGAGTGCCGTATTCCAGGGTGCAAATGAGGACATTTTACAGCATAATAAATCATCAATAAATGCAAAAATAAATTGGGTAAGAAAAGGTTCTGTATCTGGCAAACTTTTTGATCTTTTTCCACAGCCTAGTTACAGATGGTTTGAAGGTGACACCATAAAGCACATAAAAGAAGATCATACTTTCTCCTGAACTTCAGCTTAAACGCTAGTTCAAAAAGTAGCAATTTCATGGTGGCACTAGAGGCACTGAAGTTCCTCCAAATCTTCCATGCAGGCCCTGCTTAACTTCTAAATGGGGAACATATAAAGAGGACGTACTGCACACAGAGCAGCTCAGTGATGGTGTGGCAGTCAGAAAAGTCCAGTAAGAATTCTATGAAAGCAAACATATAAAGATTTTCAAGATCAAAAGTTGTTCATTTGTGAAGTAAATGCCCAGTATTGTCTCTCAACTTCCTGCCTCATGCCTTTGGATGACACAATCAACAAGGCTTCCTTTGTATTTTAAGTTCTGCTTGATCATACATTAATGCACTAGACAGTACTGAATCATGCGTTCTTGTCTGCAATGGTGCTGAGGATTTATAGCTATACAGCCGGAAGATACAAGTGACCTGTACGGGCAAAGTTGAAAAGAAGAAAGACAAGGTCATCCACAAACAGCATTCCTGAAAAAAAAAGGAACAAGTAACACTTTAAAGGGAATTAATTATGAGAAAGATATTAATAAACATATCACAGAGTTTCCATTATATTCTGATCATTAAAACCGTTATCAGGCATGGAAAATAAAGGTTTTGGTCTATTATCACTTCACTTAGTTCTTGGACACTAAAGAAATTAATGCTGAAATTATGCACCAAAAACTATCTGACATGCCCTACCCCTTTTTGCTGCTAGAGAGACCTGGGGAGTTGATACCCCGAGGCCAGGTGTACAGAATGATGCAGCGGACGCAAGGCACAAAGCAGGGAACATGTTGAAACAAGAGAAGTGTGAAGTCACAAATAAATGTCCTTTCAACATGAAGAAATAAAGAGATTTTGCAGAAAGCTGCTTTTTATCCTCTTGTGCTCAACTAAGCCAAGGGTAGATCAGATGCTGGGTAACTGGTTTTTGGATACAATGTGTGAAACAAAGGATAGAGAAGCTTTGGGTAGCAGCGTCATGATGCAGTTGCCATCATTCGGTTCAGATTGAGATACTGCGATTTTAAAGCTACATCTTTTGCAAATCTTCTCTGTGGATTTGCCATTTCTATATGTGTTTCAGAAGGCTCAGCTTGCAAAGATCTCTAACGTGAGATGCTGTGTACATCAGAGTTCAGTTCAGGAACTCAACTTACAACGCACTCTTCCCATTTAAATCAATGGGACTTACAGGTCTAATTAAAAATAAACACATGTTTAAGCGCGTTCCTGCAGACTTGCAATTTACAAAGTATTGCCAAAAAATCCACCCCAGCACAGTCCTCTTGTTCAGGGTTCACACTCCCATTTTAGTCACTCAGAGTGGGTCCTCCTGTATGGACTAATTTGGGACCCAGTATCTCCCATTTTGGAATGGGGAATAAGACTGAGAACACCTACTGAAGAAGATAAACAACAAAAATCACCAACTCGCTCTCCTCTGGTTTTTTTCTACGCTTCTTCCCCTGAGCTGCTGACTCAGTGTCAGTTTTGCCCCAATGCAAATGAAGACTCACTAAACCCATTTCTTTTATCCTTGTTTCAATATAAAAATCCTCATGGGACATCCTATCTGAAGTCTCATCCCAATCTCAGAGATTCATATTGTATCCAGCCTGCTATTCCATATCCACATTGCTTTGGCTATTTTTTTATGTTCTCATGAAATGCATTTCCAGGTGGCTTCTACTGTAAAACAAAATAGAACAATGGTGTCTCTTAGCCAGACTGGAAACCAGCAGAGGGTAGGCTGAGCAACGCCTGCTAGCTAGAGAGATGGACAAAACAGGAGCTTTTGCCAATTCCACAGAATGTGGTACATTTGCCCCAGGAAAAAAAGATGCTTCAAAACAACATAGTGCAATCTTTGTTGTGCAATGAACTGAATAAAGATCTGATATTGAATGACATTCCATCAAGAGCAGGAGAAGCAAAGAACTGACTTAACCAGGCACTGCCTTCTTGGCCTCCTTAGTAAGTACCAAACATCCTGCAGTGATTCCCATCAGAAGAGGCATCTTTCTCTAATTCAGAATAATATAAGTCCATCAGCTGAATATAAAATCTTTCAGATGGAGACATTTTGGCCTATTTCTGTACAACACTGGGTGTCACATCTTCCTTAAGTGTTTGAGGGCTCTTTCCACAAAAATTTAGAGTGTGGCGTTCAAGAGACACTGATAGAGAATGCTTTAGATATTAACCTAATACAATTAGCAACTTTAAAGAAGTAGCTTTTGGTAACAAAATAAACATTTTCAAGATCATAGCACAGCTCTGTAATATAAATATTCTCGCTTTGATCTGAAATTATTTAACAAGGTTGTCATGGGCAAATTTACCTTTGTAACAATACTCTGCTGCTTGAGAAAAGCACACCAAAAAGGTCATCAATTCCTGACTACAAAAGAGACACAGATGTTAAAAAGGTCTCTAAACCCCACTGCAACCCAGCACTAACCATTTAAATTACTGGGCTTGCACCTCAATTCACCAGCTTCACAATCCAGTCTGTATTTGATATAGTATTACTTTGTGTATGTAGAATATGAACTAAAATTATGATTTCCAAATGCTAGAACAGAAGTTAAAAGAAGTTGAAAAATATAAAATAAATGCAAAACCACCCAAATTTTGTCTCTAAATAAGTAAAACTAAATTTAAAGCCAACATGCAGTCTGATGTGATACATTATCCGATCAATAATGGAAAATACAATGTTTGCAATCGTATACAAAGAGGTGACAAAATGAAGAAGCATCACTGTAGAATATTTAAAGGAGAAATTCCCATAAAAATTAGCATAAGCTGACCCTCTATAGTTCACAAGCAACTCCCTTCTACAGCCTGAACATTTCAATAGGGCAAATAACATGCCTAGTCTAAAAATGGCTACTGATACAGTACGGATATTGGTGAAAATGAGCCAACTTTTTTTTTTCCTCTCTCCAAATAAACCAAATGGCCAATATGAGGAATACTTCTAAACAGTTTTGACTGGGATGAGCTGCTGCAATTATCCTCTCTAGTGATTCCCTTACCTGTAGGATCAGTACCAGCTCAAGTAATTAATTTATAGCTTTCTCTGTAACTATGATTAGCTTTCCTGTGATATTCTTCAATATTTTTTTCTGCCTGCGCTCAAGACACGCTCCCCTCAAATAAATGGCCTGATTCTCACCTGTAATACATACAGAGAGTTGGCATAGAATATACATCCTATTCCCATAATTAATAAGCAATATGAAGTAGAAACTCTTATCAGTAAATAGAAACATTTGTATTGGGTGGCCTAACCACACCTAAAATCAATGCCATTTTTGTTTTCTGAATTATTATTCCCTCCATAAGGGTTCCCATATTAATTAATAATATTATACTCTATTAATATTAATAATTAATAAATAATATATATACTCTATAGTCTTTCCATTCCCTTTTTCTATCTCCAGTTTTGTTATCCTCCTTCTACATCTTCTGAAAATGGTTTGGTACTTATAGGTTACTTTTAGGTGTTGGTGTGATACGGGATTCTTTATTCTGCTATGTGCTTTGAAAAAGACACGTGAATTTACGTTAATCCTAAAACTCCCATTACCTTTTTTGTAATCTGAATACTGACCCAAAGATCCAAACCAAGCTGCTGATATTCCACTTGCTGTCACGTGTGCTGTAACACCTACTCTGCCTATCTAAATATATACCTACGATGAACACTTTTGTTGGCAATACAGAAAACTACTGGTGTTTCTTTAACCAAATGAAAGAAATACCCATGGAAACAAAACCTCAGAAAATAAAGTGTATTGAATGTTCGCATTTATATATATATAGACACACCCATGCACACAAAAAGCTTCTCATATGTGTGTGTCCTATTTCATATGGCATTAATCTTTCTCCCTAAACTCCCATGCTCACAGACCTGAGAACAGTCCTTCTAATTACCTAAGAATTATACAAGAGAGCAATTTTCCTAAAGATTTCTCTCACATAATGGTGGATTTCAGTATGAAATGGTCCTTAATGATGAACAGGACAGCATCATTTAAAGCATTCCAAAGTTTCAGACCATGCTTTGAACATAATTCATTCTAAATTACCCTACAAAATATGTCTTCATTTTCAAAAGAGGATATAAATGAATTAAATCTGATGTGCTCATCCTTTCAGTCAGTTCTATGTTTATACCCAAATAGCCAATTGTTTCCTAAAAATATGAGGGTCTATGCAGCCAGCAAGTACACCCATATGTGGTTTGACTAATGTATTTTAAATTACTTGAAAATGTTTTTCCATGTTCTGTATGTATCCAACAGATACATACATGTATGCCTGCTACAGCAATGTATTTTTTAATATGCAAGCATCAAGTGGCATATTTTCTTCTTGATGTACTGATGCAATAAAAGGAATTATGCATGTAAACTTGGCCACAGCAAGAAGAGACCTTATGTTTTATACTGGGCTGAATTTGATTATTCAGATAAAGTTTGTAATAAAATGAAAGCCGTGTCAGGGGGAAAAAAAAAATATTGTAACTCCAAAGAAGAGCAAGATCTTCAGTAATGAAATATTTCCACCTGAAATCTTACACCAAAAGCAATTTGAATGGTCAATAAACCGCAGTTCTAACTAGTTCATAAATAGGGCAGATGTACTAATGCCTGCCTTTGTCTCCGCCACCCCAGTAGTGGCTTACGGGCAATTCAATCATTCAGGCGAAAGCACAAGGGTACTAGCATTGAGGGGGATTCTATTTCATCTCATCATTTAAACTGCTATGTAGTAAAAGGAGCCTGACATTCACATATTACAAACCAAATTAAAATATCAGTCCCACAA
>JAOTQQ010000071.1:39356737-39414339 GCA_026546715.1 Gallinago undulata
AATGCTGCTGAGAGTGGATTCAAACAGCAAGAAGAAAGGGAAGAAAGTTATATCCAAGTTGAGAAAGAAAGGGAGAAGGAAAGAAAGGGAGAAAGTCTCTGACACAGAGACTGACAGGTGAAAAGTGCAAGAAGAAGGTGCGTACAATTCTGTGTAGCACTACCCAGGTACAAGCCCTGCTGTCAGACAGACAGTGTGGGACTTGCTTACAGCTGGAGTCATATTATTAGAAAATGACTGGGAGTCAAGCTTCTGTCTTCTCAACAATGATAAAACACATTTAACATGTCTTCACTTCAACGAAGCCGTCCTCACTTTTTGTCCTAAATGCTTACTTCCCAAGTGTTGCTGAAGAACTCCGTGAAGTAATAAAGTCATCAAAGTAGATTGGGACAAAATCTAACTTGTAAAGAGCACTGTCACGCCGGGGGAGGAGGAACCCAGGTGCGTGGGACACAGGTGCCATCGCACTGGAAGGAGGAGTACCTGGAGACACAAACAGTATAGGAATACGTATAACTTCTTCTGACAAACTTCCAGTAATAGGCTGGGAATTCATATAAAAAGGAGAATAAAATACAAGCTAAAAAATTAGAAGGACTTAAAATACTCCACAAGCTTCTGAGGAAGTGAATTGAGAGGTACTCTCACAGTTTCAGATTAAAATTAGTGTATTTTTGAGACAAAGTTCAGTTATGGTAAATTTTTTTACCAGTGGCATAAAACGGCCTGGTATGAGGCACAAAATTTCCTCCAAGCACAGGAAACTCAGGGGAGGATATTTCTGGCTATCTCTAAGTTCAAAGTTATTTAGTTGAACAAAGACTTTGTATTTAATTGGAAGCTGACTGGAAAACGTTATCGAGTTATCTCCTAACCAGATTGAGAATACAGCAGCAAAATCAAATCATGGGATGAGTACCAGGCTCTCTTACAGTAGTGATTTGAATTTGTTGAAGTTAATGGTGTCTCTGTTGAATTACATCAGTTTCTTCGCTCTAAAAGAACATACTAGTATAAACTAAAATATTATAAACTTCTTATCAGCAATCTGCTTTTCAGTGGCTGCAAGGCCAGAGAGGAAGGCTGTTGCTTTAGTCCAGTAAACCAAGCAGACTTCTATACTCTCAAGAAGTCACCGCTCACAGTCATCAAAAGGCCTGAAATCCCACCAGATTCCTTGATACTCCTGCATGTAAGAAACAAAGTAGTCACCAGAAATTACTGCTTTTATCTCCACATATTCTGAAGTCTGCCATTATTTTTTATTAAAATTATTTCTTAATTTCATTATTAATTATGCCATTATTTCTTAAACACTCATCACAGGCATCTAAATCATATACACTCCATTCTCAGGCCTATTGCTCTGATTGATGCTGAGCTAAAAGATCCCTCTAAAGCACCTTGTATCTGCCCATTTATGGATGGGGTGGATTGGGAGCAGCAGATGTCTTGGTGTGACACTGGCTGCCAGTTGGATGGACTTCCAAATGCCAGTTTTCATGGTACAAGCCATCTACATTTGGAATTCCACTTTCTGGAGTTGCAGCCAGCGATATGCTTGATGAGCAGAGTCTTTGCATCTATGCTTTCCACTCTTGGCAAGCAGAGGTTCTCCCCGGTATTTATCCTTGTGCTAACTGCCTTCACAGCATTCCACAAGGAAAGCAGGAGGCTACTGCAGGGATTTGACACATATGGATGCGTGTACCCCAATTGTGGCACTATGCTAGTCTTGCCAAAAACAGAACGCCTCTGGCAATGCAATTCTTTAAAAAGTAAATTGGAAGGAATAACAAATGGTAATTAATTGCCTCAAATAAATAGCTCTGGCCTGAGTACAAACCAGTTTGATTATATAACAAACAAAACCACTTTCCTAGTTGGTAACCCAATTCGTAAAGTTGGGCAGCAAAAAAAAAAAAAAAAAGAAAGAAATTGATAAACAAGTTCTTTGCTGTCCTGCACTCTTCCTCCTTGTGAATTGCATGTCACTTAATCTATGGCTTTAGCTGATTTATCCATGCAGACAGACAAAAGCCAGCTAAAGAAGACCCA
Source organism: Gallinago undulata (assembly GCA_026546715.1). Classification (NCBI taxonomy): domain Eukaryota; kingdom Metazoa; phylum Chordata; class Aves; order Charadriiformes; family Scolopacidae; genus Gallinago; species Gallinago undulata. The sequence continues at coordinate 39,358,799 of JAOTQQ010000071.1, forward strand.
ACCTGCCCTCCCTTTGCTGCAAGCCAGAGCATAGCAACATTGGAACCAACCGCCTGGTGCCTTTCAAAGAGAAGACAGAGACTCTCCTTCCCTTCGCTTACATTTCACAATGAAAAAGGTTGTAGGAGTAAACTGACAGAAAGCAGAAAACCTAATTCCTACTCGCTAAATAACTGATTGTCGTTGCAGGTATTTGAAAAGCACATGAACAAAAGAGGGACTGGGTTTTGCTCAAATAAGATGGAAACTGAAAAAGTTCAACTGTCTACCTCAACAGGCATGTTGTTACACAGATTATTTAATCATAAAGTGTCACATAACTCACATACAGTTTGGCCTTTCCCACCAGCTTCCCTGGGCTCTCCTGCTCTCTGATCTCCAAAGTGCTGTGCCACTAACCTGACCCCAAGAACGCCACACACCACTGGACTCTGTCAAGCAAATGCTGTACCCAGTCTGGCCACATCCCGTGGTGTGGCTACAGGGTGTCCCACAGAGAGAGCCTCACTCTGTACCACTTCTCTGCCACTTCATCAGCTTCAACGCCAGCATCTTTTGACCCAACAAGTGCTGCAGAGAGAGCACCTGACAAATCCTGACCTCTTTTCCTGCTACTTCCACCCACATGATCCCAGTAAAAGCACTGAGTTTCCTCGAATTTAAACTCAAATTTATGTAGAACAGAATTTGGCTCAATCATCTTCTTTCTATCTTTTGTTTGATCATAACAAATCAACACAGTGTGATGTAAACTAGCTGATCTTAATCAGAAGTGCACTAAATACCCATTTGACATCTGCATCGGTTGTTACGTTCCTGCCTGCTCTGTGTGTGCAATTTAATTAGATGAGTAATAAATGAGTCAAATTTATCAATGGTATAAAACATTTGACTGCAGTGGATTTACATCCTTGATTTGTATTGTTCTCAGATGGCTTATTATGGCTAACAGTGTTTACCTATTTATCCTAAAAAAAAAAAAAGAAAAAAAGAAAAAAAACCAATCATCTTCCATTTACATTGATTTGTCCAATTTTCCAGGCGGGAAATATAATTAACCACAAATAAGAAGAAAAAATTCAAAGTTGACTGATGAGATGCTGTTTTAAGACACTTAGTTCAATTATGTTAAAAGCATTCTCTCTTTGTTGCAACAGCACTTCCAAAATAAAGCCTTAATTTCAACAGGAGTAACGTGAAAGCTCAACCAAAAGTTTCTGGAAAGATTTTCCACGTATCATCATTGAGCAGTGATTGAGTATTATACATAGCCAACATAAATTATTTGTTGGAATGGTTTCGTTGGTACAATAATGAAAAATAGTAACAAATTCTTAATAAATAAGTTTTCTCCAAAGTTTTGGTTTTGTTTTTAAACAGATTTGAAAAACCTGAATCTTAGATATTGAGGTGACAGTGAAAGTCAGGCTAGTAAAAAGGGAAACCACAGTCTAAAAAGGCTGGTACGGCAGGATTACACACAATACCAAAGTTCTCTTCCAACTCAGCCACAAGAGCAGCCTCTCTTTCTCTGCACCAGCTGTAGAAAGATCCCAAGGAAAGCGAACTAGGAGAATATTCAGGGATGTATTGCTGTGGGCTCACCACTGCTACGCACTACTGCTCATGACTGAAGACTGGACTAGAAGAATTTTTGACCTGACCCAACGCAGCCGTTGCTGTGTCTTTACACTCCCTCAGAGCGTTCTTTAGTGGGAGACAGGAAAGAAGTAATTCCCCAAGACTATCTCCTCAGGTGTCAAGTCGGATGCTAATACCTTTGAAAGTCTGTGCTTAGGTTCCTAAAATGTTAATCCAAAATGCACTAAAACTGAGCCATTCCTTTGAATTGAATTAGGTTGGAATTAGGCCCAATAAACCTCAATACTTTCAAAAGTCATAATAGAGAATAGAATTGACTAGCACCGAGGTTTATTACACAGTCACTGGACACAAATGCATTCAATATAATCAAGTTGCTACTTCTCATATTTTAATTATAGGAAAAGCATTGTAAAAGTCAGACTTCCATTAAAAACAGGCAGTTTAACAAGACCTAATAATAAAATTTTTATCAATAGGAATATTCAGAATTAACTTTCTGTGTACAAATTAGATTTTAAATAGCAGGTTCATTTCTCTGGTGATCTAATTTAGGTTTTGGTATCAAACAATGTTTCAAACACATAAAAAACCTCCTATGGTAAATTTTTATCCCTAATGTTTTCCAGCTGCTGTCTAATAACTATTCCTAATTGTACTTGTTAAAAAGCGGATTTATGAATCTCAATTAGACTGGTTTTACTTATCCTACAGCAATTTTCAGTACCAACCAAGACCATTGCAAGATAAAAAAAAGTTTTATGTGGATGACAGAATAATTATGAAAATAAAAAAGAAAATGCCTTTTATGCAACTTAATTCTCAGTAATTCGATTTCAATAAACCAAAACAGAAAATACGGCCTGTAATAACCATTTTGGGAACTTTGTTCATTCCACAAGTTACAAGGTACTTTTATTACTAGGATATTCAGCTTTGCCTGTGTGCCCTACTGAGAACATAAAGATTTACATCATTCTCAGTGAATCTATTTCCATTTTCTTTGCAAACTTCATATCCTGAATCAGCAAAGTATTGAGAAACAAGCTTAATCTAAGCACACACTGAAGACCCCAGTCAACGTAAATTTTCCTGAAATTCATACAGGGCAGCTTCAGCAAAGTTGTTAAGCGTATGCTTGTCTTTAAAGTTTAATGTGAATAAATTTTCAGCAGTCACCCAGGTAGCCATCTAACTAACTATTTTCCTGACCAACAGGCCGTGTTGGCTAAGAAAAGTTACAATACAACTTTGCAAAACAACGGCTTCCCTCCCATTACTGATATATACTCTCATGCCAGATCTCACTTCTCAGTGTAACCATACACTATACAACATTTTCTGTCATCTTCCTGTGAGATGTGTTCTTACAGAGGCCCTTTACGTCGCCTTAGTTGCAGGACTGATGAGAGGGCTTTGCAGTTAGATTTCAGATATTAAACAGTATCAGCCACACTTTTGCATGAGTGTTATCCAACAGAAACTTAAGGAAAATTAGCAAACATGTATTAGCAAACTATGTGCCTGCCGTGCCATGCTTATGAGAAAGCAAAGCTTCCACAGTTTAATAAGCGAAAAAAATTATAAGTGACATAAACTGTTTTAGACTAAAATACATCCTATATACATGAAGAAACTCCTGCTACAAACACAATTTTTCATTACAGTCTCCTACAACTTTCCCAGATGGCCAGGTAGCGGCTATTCCTTGGGGGTCACCATATGCTCTACAATTACTGACTCATTTCTCTGATTAACATTCAGATCTCTGACAAATGCCCATGAAACCAGAGCTGGAGACCAAGATCCTTATGCATCAAAGAGAGAGAAAGGCTCTTCCATGGCAAATTCTGAAAGTCAAAGTTGTTATACCTAATGTAATAGCCATAAACATCACTTCTAGCCAAGACAATGAACCAGGCTGTCTTGTTTCTGCAAGTTTCTATCATTGCCTGGCTGAATATAGACACAAGAATGCTATTTTTACAACATTACATTACAACATCGTCAGTTGTTGCAGCCAAACACTTTGGCTTGAAAATTTGACTTCAGGTACATATTAAGTAATGCACAATAAATTCTCATCCAGAAGAAAAAAAGAAAAAGAAAGGTTAGAGTGTATGCAAAGCTGTGCTCTGGGCACAGAACAGTTAACACACGCCTGCTGTCCACTCAACATTTTCCTTAAAAGCTGCTGTGAAAAAATCAGATTTCTCCCCAGAAGTATTATGATTGAAAGTAGCAACTTGAAAACAGCAATGTTTTTACAGGCTCCTGTGAAGAGGATTCTCCAGTGCTCAGTAGGGTGAATCTAACTTTCTCAAAAATACTGATCCCATTATTCAGTTTTGGTAATTAAAATGTTTTCTAAATGATTGTTCCCCAGCAGGAGGAAATTGATTAATTTTAATGCATTATTGTATTTTAGCATGGAACAACTTCCCCCCTCCCCTTCTTGTTGCCACCATTTGCAGATGAATTATTTAGATGTGAAGATTTGTCTACTGTATTTGACATGAAACTTTGGGGAGCAAGTGGAGAAACTCAAGGAGTGCCTCATCATTTGCAAGTTCAATTTCTTCCTGTTTGCATATTGATTAGCAGAGCATATATCTTGAGGAAGTGGCTTGACTAAAGGAACATAGATCTAAATGTGACTTTAACAGAATTTACATGTTACAGAAGGCAGCACAGCCTTCTGGTGCATCAGCTACTCCTCCCAGTTCTGTGTCATCAGCAAACTTGCTGAGGGTACACTCTGTCCCCTCATCGAAGTCATTGATGAATATGCTGAACAAGACTGGATGCAGTACTGACCCCTGGGCAACACCACTAGTTACAGGCCTCCAACCAGACTCTGCGCTGCTGATCCCAACCCTCTGAGCTCAGCCATTTGGCCAGTTCTCAATCCACCTCACTGTCCACTTATCCCACCCACACCCCCTAAGCTCACCTATGAAGGTGTTACAGGAGAGAGTATCAAAAGCCTTGCTAAAGTTGAGATAGACAACATCCACTGCTCTCCTCTCATCTACTCAGCCAGTCATGCCATTGTAGAAGGCTACCACATTGGTCAAGCGTGACTTCCCCAGGTGAATCCACATTGACCACTCCCAATAACCTTCTTTTCCTCCAGGTGTTTAGAGGAGATCCAGAATGAGCTGTTCCATCACCTTTAACTAACACAAGACTAATTTAGCTAGGAATGTATACTGTACTCTCAAGAACTTTGCACGGGATCTTGGAGCGCTCTACAAATATGTTAAGACTAAAAAAAAAATTTTATCAGGAGCATTAGTATTCCCTGAAAATAGCAGGCACTGATATTAGAGGCAATATTTGACAAAGCCAAGAACAGATTCACCTCTCCTGATTCTGCAACACATGTCTTTTTCTGGCAGTAGATTTATCCAATAAACAACAGTAACCATAACATTTATTACTTAATATTGAATTTTCTGAAGTGTTTAAAGGTCCCAAGCAGAATGAAGGCCTATATATTATGTAAAGACATCCAAAGAAACTGTTTGTACTAAAAAACTTACTGTCCTACATATCTCTGATGAAAGACTCATCTTCAAAAGAACAGCAAGACTCAGCACAGTTGAATCCCCACTGCTGGCACTTTCCATCATTGTGGACTTTTGAGTTCAGATTTGAAACTCAGCTCTGAGAGAGGCTGAAAACAATAACAAGTTATGTCCTTCATACAGCAAAGTTGTGAATTCATTGCAATACACTAGTGAGCAACACAGAGGCTACATCAAATCTAAGCCATGTATGCCAAAAATGTCTTGTGTACAATTAACAAAAGAATATTACAGTATGGAGAATGGCATGAAGACCACCTTATTCTATTTCCAAACAGCCTCATATCTGATGCCTTTGATTAATCAGTTTTATCTAGATGAGGACTCTTTGTCTATTATGAATGCCTACATAATGAATAACAAGCTATTACACTAGTGCAAGAAAAAGTATATGTCTTTTCTTGTATGACAGGCAACATGCGCCACAAGACTTCTTTCAATTCATACACAGATGTCCAGGATGATCACTGCAGAGAGTCTGACTAGCAGCTGGGGTTTCAGTCCAAAATGCAAACAATCAAGCACCACTTGCTCTGAGTGGCTCAGATGTTCTAAATGAGGATCATATTTGCTCATAAGATCTTTCTCACTGTGGCTTAAGAATTACCTGAAGTGACATAACTTTTTAAGACTGCGTTCTTCACGCTGCTTACCAGAATGATTTGTGAGAGCAGAGGTACTAACTCTCACACACAAGGAGTCAAGCTTATCATTTACAACACAGCCTCCTAACAATGATCTTTTTACACATACAGACTAAACCAGTTTCTTCTTCAGAACTCTAATGCAAAAGTTAAGCTTTTATATGACTTTTTTATTTTTCCCCATGCAATGTAATAAACAAGTGGTACACTTCCAGAATATAGAAAAGAGCCACTTCTAAGCGAAAAAAAATTAACCTTTTTGTAGACAGCCAATGTTCCTAAATGGGTTCAATGAAGTAAATGCAGTGGTAACAAATGTATAATGCTGTTAGCCATGACAAAAAGAAAAAAAAAAAAACAAAAAAAAAACAAGGAAGAACCAAAACAACACAGAACCATTAACAAGAACCTACTAAAGTCTTTTAGCAATTTCAGCATCCATGAAAATACTGGGTACATTTGTTCACTTTTTGGTGACAACTGTTAAGTATGTAACTCATCTCAGTTCCACACAATCACAGAACGGTTGAGGTTGGAAGGAACCTCTGGAGATCATCTGCTCCAAACCCCTGACTCATCCAGGGCCCCCTTGGGCCAGTTGCCCAGGACAGTGTTCAGGCACCCAGGATGGAGACTCTACATCCTTAGAGCTTTGTAAGATCACATGCTTGTTCTGTATGACTACATCCCTAGCTTTTTGAAACGTTTAAGTGCCTAAAGACACAGTTACTTGCCCCAACATTGTCCTGTCAGAGATTTATGTCCTCCTTTTGCACTACTTTCTCCTTCAGAATTGAGTTGAATTCCTTTCATTCTCTCTACTTATTCTCTTTGGTACTGTCACCAGTAAACTCCCAAACTCCTATTTTTTCCAAACACCAGTGAGGTGTCTGTTGATTACCAGATCCTCAAAAAAACCCCACCTCGAACGCCATGACTGAAAGGCAACTGGGGATTGCACTGCCAAAGCCAGAGATGGCCAAACTTGGAGAATACCAGGCAGGAGGTAGCAGGCCATAGAGGAGTAGGAGCACACACAGAGCAGGTTTTGTTGAGTTCACAATGGCCAAACAGATGCCATTTTCCATCACAAAGTGGAAAAGTAGCACTGAGACACCCGCTCTTCCCCTTTCTGGGTGATGCTTCATGCACAATTCAGCAGGACAGTACAATCAGATCCTAACAACATTTATGCACCCCTTCAGATAAATACAGTGTGCTACATTACTAAAATTTACCCCACAGCAGCACTTTTGCAAGCTCAGAATACGCATTTGCTTTCCCCTTCAGTAGTCTGACCACTGGTTGTGTATAGAAGTCAGAGCCTATTTCATTCTAGAGTACCCCTGCAAATATGTTTCTTTTACAAAAGTCAACACAACTATGAGCCTGCTTCCAGTGTACATTATTTTAATTAGGTCTTCTGTTTTTTGAATGCCTGCACACAGAACAGCCAACCTAAACTTAGCTCTCTACTACACAGAGAACACAGGCCCCAAAATTGTCCTCTGGTTAATGTTCTAACAAGCTGCCCTTCAAGTGGAAAGCATAATCCTTAAACAAAACCTAAAAGAATGCTACAGAGAATAAGACAAAAGAAAGACCTGCAGGAAAATAAGAGAGCAGGGGAAAAATAGCAGCTAAAAAAATGGGGAGAGTGCCTGAATTATCTAGAAAGCATCAGCATTAAATGCTGGACATTAATCAGTGCAGCAGCATCCTACTATTTCTCTTTGACTCTCTCTCTGTCAAGCAAAAGGATTTTGCACAACAAAATCTGCACTACACAGACCCAATTCCTCACTTTCCCATTCTCATTTAGCTCAAAAATTTCTGGGTGAACCTTTTATCTGTGGCTGAATTTTATTTAGTTGTCTTTTGTCTCCTCTTGCTTTTTCCCAATTATATTTCTTTTTCTTGGTATTTTCTATATTTTAAAGTGACTTTCTATATCATTCCTATCTGCAGAGCCCTGCCAAGTGATTTTCCATGGCCTTTCTTGTTTAACATTGTTTGTTCCTTATTCGGAATTCCCACATTTTTTTTCATTTTACAAATCAAGAGTAAGAGGTACAAGCTCAGTTTCCAGGTTGAACTCAGATTATCCACAAACGATCCCACGGAACATATTTTGAGAAATAAATTGCAATTACATCATTATCAGCCAAAGTGGTAAAATATAAATCAAAAAGAAAGATTAGGAAATATAAACCTTTGTAACATTCCTGTGGATTGGAATGGACGTAGCAGCTGCCTCAACTGTTAAGAGCACCCACTGCATTCATTTGTTAAGCGATGCTTCGTTATCTTCTGACCACAAACAGCAGATGGTGTTTTGTCATTCAACAGACCTCAGTTTACATAAATCACAACTTCTGCCCTGAAGAGTTTATAATCCAGTGCTAGGTACCAAATGGATGGATCCTCTCTTGCAACAGGCAGTACCACGCAAATGAGTCTCCTTCCATTTGCAGCATACAAATCTTTCTGTATATTTGACCATCATTATTTACTATAAATGAATATTTTGTAAATGTAATTTACCACTGTTGTAATTTCTGTGACTTATTTCCAGTAGCCCTCACTGCAGAGACTGCATCTAATCAATCCTCAATTACTATGCAAATACATCCTATAGGCTACCGATGGCTTTCCTTCCAAACAGGTAATACATAATTAATGATAGCTATAATGGCACCAAAGACTCCAAACCAAAAGAACTTCTCACTGTAATTTACACTTACCACCACTAAAGAAGACTGATTTGTTGGAGTACTTTTTTGGAAGATTTTTGCAGTCTTCTGGAAAAGCGGTTATTAGTAGTTGTAGTCAGTGACTGCAGTTTCTGCACTTTCCTCTTCAAAACAAAATTCTACATAACTAAGCATAATGATAGTTTCTGTCATAACATTACTTGGGAATAGTTAGGGCTACATCCAAAAATCCTCATTCAGGGAAAGCTTACAGTAAAACAGCAAAAACTCTCATTTATGTAAGATACGTGCACAGCTCTGTCCTGCTTTAACACTAGAGCTATCAAAACCCATCAACACCTAAACTAAAGCTCAGTTACAAATGATAATTTTCAAATTTGTTCATTCATTCATTTACAATAAAGTTTTTTGTCTTTTTACCTTTCTGTACAAGTGAAATGGAAACCAGACAATATTATGAAAGGGAGGGATTCACCTCACCGGATTTGGGCGAACCAGAAGTTAGATGCCTGGCCTGGAATGGCCTGCTAGTCCATCTTGTGGGCTAGCAGACTATCTATGCCTTGTCCTCCTTGGAGGAAGGGGAGACATCATATCCAGAAGGCGATTCATCCTAAAGGTGAGACCCTCTGCTAAAACAAGCCTTCAAAGGTCTGCTAATCCCTTTGCGAAGAAACACTGATACAAAACCCTTCTTTCCCTGGTGTTTCAGTGCACAACTAGCCACAGCATTTAGTAGAAGGCAACGCATAATAACACTGAGAAGTAAATTTTCTGATGCTTGAGTTGTATCTGTAAAGTAACTGATTGGCCCTGTTTGGTTGATAAAATGCCTACCTGAAATATGCAGAAGAAAGGAAATTAGAAGAGGAGAAGGGATGAAGAACATTGCTACACTGGACATTTTTACTAACTTTGAGAAATGGTAGGTGTTATAACTGTAATGGTTTTGATTTGCCTTATCCATTTTAACACACAGAAGTTAATACGATTTCAAGTTAATCAGCCAGTACTTCTTTAAAGTGATATTTACAGCTTTTACATTTAAATGAAGGCAAACAAAAGTATAATTTATGCTATAATAATGACATATAAAGTATCATTGTTTTAATTCTTTAATAGAATTAAGCTAGCTGAGGCAAGTAGATAAAACCCCTTTGAAATAGTGCCATAGTTTGTCTTGTCAAGGCTCCTGCTTCTAAGAATATTTATGATTTTACCATTCCTTGAGAACCGTAAATGACACAGCATGTCAATGAGACAGTTTCAATCTCAGTCTGGATATTTCCATCCAGAACTAGAGTATTATTCAGTCTCCATCCCCAGATAACCCCAGCCTTTCTTATTCTGCTAACAAAGGGCTTAATACTGGACTTCCTCCTGAGAAACAAATTCTATACCCTGTGCTAACCCCCATGACTCCGCCAAGACTGCATGGAATGAAAATGAATGCAGCATTTCACCGTGAATTAAGAAAGCACGAATCAGACCCCAATGTACAAAGTGCAACAGCAGTTTTCTGGAGTGACTGCCTGTCAAGTGGGTACTAGACTATGATGCACAACTTATTTCACAAACTGAGTGTCAGTGAAGTCACCTACCAGTGTCCTATGGTGCTACCAAAAGCACGTTGGCTGCTAAATGACTTTACATTCTTTTTTTCTTTTTCTACCAAGCTTATTTTAGAAAGGTTGTATATCAATCTGGAAAGTGCTGTGAACATGATGTTATCATAATGGTACCATATGCCAGTCGACTACTTACAAATCATCCATGCTTCCCTCACTCGGTAGATTATAAAAGCATGATAAAGAACTTGATTCTCCTCATGCTTACACTGGCTTTACATCAGTACACTTCCATGTTCTACACATGTAAATAAAAGGGGAGAAAAACTAGTACCAAACTCTCTAAAAACCTTTAGAGGCTCCTAAAATAGTAAAAACTGTCATTTGACACAGCCATTTAAGTATTTGCCTTAAAAACAGATGTGGGTACTAAAGATTCAAGTCCTATGAAAAAGTAGAATATGCTCCCAAATGACCTTATCTAGCCGTACAATCTATAGAAATAAGTTACATCCTTTAACTAAAGTGATTTGGAGCTCTTAAATTACCTTCCTGTAAAGGTCCCTTAAGGATGTAACTGTGAATTCCAATACTCTGCCTCATAGTGTTCCTATAGCTTTTTCCCCACCTCCTTTTTTCCAGAGAAAGCAGATTTTCAGGTGTTCATGACATTCCATAAACCTGGCAAAAGAGTCATGTACCATACGACTTGTGATAAAAACAAGTTAACAAAAGTCTAGTTCTTAACAAGGAATCCAAGAAAAAAAAGGTTAAAGAAAACTTCAGCTGTATATCTTAACTCAAGGGAACCTAGATCCACTTCTATTTATACCTACCAGTAAAATTAAAATATTTTAAAAAATAATTATTATTATTTGTTCACAAATTTCACACTTGGCTAACCTTTAAGCTGTCATATTCTGACAGTTGTTTGGTGCCTTTTTAACCCTTTATTCTTCAGAGTGACTACAGAGTGCTCATAAAACGTGTTGGGTTGAAAAACCTAGAAAATGAAGTCTGTTAAGTTAAAGCACAGAACTTTTTTTTCTTGGCTACTGTGTCTAACTTCCCTTCCAGGCAGAGCGTATCTCTAGCAGTGAATCTGATTTCAGGCTCATGCCTATTCATTCATTAGCCTTTATAGTCAGGCTGTTACTGGGAGAAATTCTCAGTGCCTGTTCTCATTGCAAAGGAAAAAGTTAGGGTGACCAGTTTTAGTTTCGTTTGCAATCTGGTGCAAATGGATGTGCTTTTCTTCCCTGATGCATTTCTATGAGCAGGCTAAGGGGTGACCTTCATCTTGTATCTCTCTCCTTCTCTCAGAAAGAAGCTTTCATACAAATTTCAATACTTTTCCTTTAGAGCAGCAGCCAGACAGGAGAAACAGCCTGAAGGGCTAGCACTACTCTTCATACACAATTGTTTGTAAACACTCTTATCTTCAAGAATTCTGGACTTGTCTTTGGACATCCTGACTGAATACCTTCGATTCTCTGGGCTGCAGCCCACTGTTTTACAGCTACTGCATCTGATCTTCCCAAGGGCATGGAATAGCATCTCTTCATTAATTTGGTACATAATCTTTAATTCCTGAGGTAAGGACCACATTTTGTAATTCTTAAAGAAATTTCCTCCTCTGTATATGCATACACCAATTGTACATCACTCAAAGGAATCCCATAGAAGTATCATATGGCAGAATTCATCTAGCAATCCTTAAAACTGATTCTATCTGGGATTTGTCTCCTTTGAGAGTAGCTCTTTTAATTTTCCACAGGCTTTTTCAACTCTCTTTCCTTAACATACAGAACTTCCACACTGAGGTTTCAATCAGTTTTGTGCAAAGAAAAGTACCAATCGCTACGGCAGCACAGAAGCCTGCACAGTACGGAACAATGAGGTTGAATTTTTTACATCTTTTCCTTTAACATCTGAACAGCCCTTTCTAGGGATAACTCATTTATTCACAACAGTAATTGTAACTATTTCCTTGAGCCCAGGTTTTACATATTAGTCATTTTCAGTAACATGAGACACTTGGGGAAGGACTCTGTTGCCTAAACATGGATGCCAAGTGCTGTTTGAGGCACTCTAGGAAAACCAAGATATCTGTATAAGGCACTGGATTGACATATGTTTCACAGGACAACTGAATGCTGGGGGACCAGTACGTAGAGAGCAGGTAGGATACCTCAGAGAACCAGGTCTCTAAGTGAGACCTGAATCCCACCTGCAGCTACAGCATGGTCTAAAGTCCATCACCACCAGTGGAGACGTTCCCAGCAGCTTTGGCTTGAATTGGAATAAGACTCTGACTCTTGCAGTGTCACAGTTTCCTTCACACAGATATGCAAGGGAGAGAGGGGCAGTGTACATAACCCCAGGCCTCCCAGCACTCCTCTGCGAGATGCAGCCAGAATTGACATACTTGCATAAAATGACAATAAGAACCAAGTGTGTAAATAGGTAATTCAAACCCAAAGTGGTACAAATGGATAGTTTGTGGGAACTCACCACATCCTCTATGCACCTGGAAGCACACAAAGGCCAACAACAAGCATACATGTTGCAATAATTAAAATGTAAAAACTAGTGCAGGCACCATACTTCCACACTCCCCAATGCCTGCAGCCCCCATCTTTCAAGAAAAAGAGCTCATAGCTTTTATATAAAGTAACTGTGAAGTGTATAAAGTCTCCATTTAAATTCCTGCCCCAGAGATTTGCACAGCAGTACTGCAAAAAGTAGTAATTATATAGAAGCTTTTTAGTATGCAATGGTACGCAGCACTTCTCTTTTTAAGCTGAAAAACCAAAGTAATATCATAAATATTATATTTAAATAGCAGCTCAAACCACATGGTTTTCAAAACAATAACCAAACACATGCTTTGCAGGAGCACAAAATTAGAAATTATTTCACAGACAAGGATAAAAGGTTTGCAAGAATTGTGATCATGCTGCAGAGAAACAGTTTATACAGGCTGAACTTGAAGGTACATTCACTGTTCCAATATAATTAACTGTTTTCAGAGATTTATAGTTTTGCTGTATGCATTTGCTTAAGTATGAATTCTGCTGCCTAGCGTTTAAAACACGATGGATTATTTTAAGTAAAAATGGCAGAATGCTCCATTCATAGTAAATCTGCTTACAAACACGCAACTTATTAAATGAGAACATTGGCTTCTATTTGATACTTTTAACTATTAATGTATTTTAATTGTATAGAAAAGAGGTCAAATAAGTCCTTTTTCAATAAGTAAAAAAAAAGGAGAAACATAATGCATTCCTAATATTGTATATTTTCCCCAGCCAATTTTTTTTTTAACTAAAATTACAGAATTTTATCAAGTTTTATCAAGTAGATGACTGGAAAGACAGGCAACATTGGCACTTTATTTTGAAAGACGGGTTGAAACACTTTTACCATAAAACTTTTACAATTCTGTAACAAATTTACTCAGATATTAACAAGAAGCAGAAAGAAAACTAAGTTCAACAGTTTGAACATTGAAAAAGCCTCCAGAGGTTGTTACCCACAAATAAGTAACTCATGAACTTGCATTGGAACTAATTTTGCAAACATCTCTCACATGTGCTTCTTGGTATCTATTGTGCTCAAAGCCAACTCAGGTGCCTCACATTAACTTTAATAGACTCCAGAGCAGGTCCCACGAACATAAACTTGCTCATAAGCTTTTGAAAGACCAGATCATCAGCCTGTAAAAAAATCACATAAACCCAAACCCTACGATGAGACTGCTCAGTCGGTTTACCCACCTCTATTCAGCACTACCATAAGCAAGGCAATACACCTAAAATAATCCATCTGTCAGACACTACTCTGAGAAGCAGAACTTATGTGATTTAACAACAAAGTGGACACACAAGGAAGATCCAAGCAGAGAGACAATAAAGCTCTGCCTTGCACTCTAAGAGAAGTTTAACAGAACGGGAAGGATTTGGACTCAGACTTGGATATCCCAGAAAAAATCTCCACAGAATTCATTAGTCCCGTTAATGTGAAATTAAGAGACATAATATCTAATCACCTGACTTGAGGTTTCTATCACAAAATACAGGACTGAGCATGACCAAGGGGCAGAGGTCTTCCCCATTTGAGAGGATATGGAAGACAGGCTACTGCATTCTAGTTGATTCATATGTTATATATTATTATATATTTATGATCTAAACTAGGAGATCATAAAGATACTAACTGTAGGGTTCCTTTCAGTTAACTCTGGACTTCCTCTGTGCTGAGGGGGAGGGCAGGGGCTAACCCCAACCTCCACAGTATTCTGTGATTACAGAGTTTATCTAAATTTCCAGCCCCTAAGACAGTTTGAGAGATGGCTGCCTTGGTTTCACAAGATACCAACCCCCTGCCCACCTCTCTGGGCTAACCAGATGCCCAGCGTTTTCGGACAAATGTTAATAAACACAGGCATCAGAACCATCTGCTGTCACCTGAGGATCTCAGCTGAGCACTGAATTTGGAAGCTGATGCTCCCAAACTTCTCCCTCTTTGTTAAGAGCCACCTGGCAGGGTGGCCAGAGTCATTGCTAGGTAAAAGAAGGGACTATTTGGCAGCAGCGGGTAACACCAGCGAGAGTGAGATTCCACCAGCTCCCCGGCCTCAAGAAACCGAGGAATCACTCACACTCCACATCCTACAACTTCTCCCTTATGCTCCCCCCCACCCCATAGCTCCTCTTCATCAGGAGCCTCGTTAAGTGCCGACAAGGGAAGCCGCCGCAACCCGAGCAGCGAAGCGCAGCCCGACACCCCACTCCCCGCGCAGAGCAGCAGCCCGGGGACGGGAACAGGCGGGGACCAAATCCGCCTCCCGCAACCAGAAAAAAGTTCGTGCCGCCACAACACCCCAGTAAACCATGCGGTGGGGGGGCGGCTTCTGAGAGAAGCGCTTACAGGGGAGAGTCCTAATAAAGCCGTAAGATCTCACCCACGCGCATCTCTCCCAGATCAGCACTTCCAAAATCACCAACGAGAACCCAAAGAAAGATCGAGGGAAGGGACAGAAACGGGAGGCTGGAGAAAGGATGCCTCCCCCCCGCCTGGTCCTGGATGCCTGGGCAGTTCCAGGAGGAGCAGGGAAGGGGGCTTCCTCCCTTGCAGCCAGAGGGTGCAGAGCCAGCTCCTTGCCCCGCAGCAGCAGCGCCAGGGACAAGCGGGGCGTGGAGGGGCCGCAGCTGCAGACACGGGGGCTCCGGCGGCGCGTCCCCCGCAGCGCCCAGCCCCTGTCCCGACTCGCACCTACCTCGGCGGGACCCCGGGGCCGGAGCCCCGCCGTCGGGGGCCGGATCCGCGGGGCTGCGGCGGCGGCAGCAGCGCGACGCTGCGAGAGGCGGCGGCGGGAGGCGGCGAGCGGCAGCCCGGGCTGCAACGGCCGAGCCGGGGCCGCTCGCAGGGGTGCACCGGGCTGGCGCCGCTGCCCAGGACGGGGAGGCGATGCTGCTGTGGGGGACTCCGGGCGCCTCTTTGGCTCTGTTAGGAAAGTTACCGCGGCCGCACGACCCACCTTAAACCCGCCTCCCCGCAAGACCCGGGGGAGGGGGAAGGAAGAGGAGGAGGAGGGAGGGAGGAGACGGGGGTGGGGGCTCAGAGCCGTTCATTTCTCAGCGCAGAACCAAGTCACAGCAGCATCTCTCGGGCGGTCGCTCCGGGATGCAGGGCTGGGCGCACCGGTGCAGCCCCGGCTCCCGCAGACGCCGTGCTGGGGCCGCGCTCCGCTCCCCCTGGATTCTTGCGTTTACTCGCGGTACCATGGGGCCAGCTTCAGAGCGCAGAAACTTTCCCGTTTCCTGCGGCGCTGACGCTGATTTTTGGCTTATTCGTTCGGTGATGGTTGGTTTGACATCTCATTATTCATTTAACCATTTGTTGATCGGGGGAAGGGAGATCCAGTCCTGAAGCCTTGGGGTTTGTGTATGTGTTTGAGCTTTTTTTTCTCCACCCGAGTCAATTAAAATACGCTTATTTAGATTAAAAGGACAAAGAATCAGACCGACACCCTGGCATCCCAAGGTTGCTGCCCGAACAGTGCATGTGGGAATGAAGAAGCAAACTCTGTGGCTGAGGCAGAAAACACTTGGCAGCTCAGCAGAGGGTCGGAGGTAGGGAGCAAAACAAGCCTCCCTGCCTCCCGCAGCTGAAAGAACGGGATCTCCAGAGCAGAGACCCATCAAACTCCAGGGATGTGCTTAGCGGGAGATCATGCAAACTTCTGGACCCGTTTCAAGGTGCCTCGGTTTGCAGCTACACGCACGCAGTTTGTAGGAGCACGCAGACACAGGCAAACAGACGCAGCCCTGACTGCCTAAAGCAGCCCCTGGATGGAGAGAAGCTGGCTAGAGCTGATAGCAGGCAAGACTGAGGGGTTGCTAATAGACAGAAAAAAGCACGATGGAAAAATTTACCTCTTCTCTAGCATCCTCTACCGTCCAGAGCATCTGCCCTTGTATTGTCAAATCAACTGCACCGCTGCTGCTTTTCAGGGTGGCTCCGTGCCACTGCATGCTCAGAGGTATCAGACTGGGAACGAATCGCACCCCATGGTTGTCACCTTCTTCCTGAAAGATGTAGCAGAAGTTACAAATGTATGATGATAAAAATCATTAGACTGACATGCTCATGATGGGTGATTTGAACAGCTGCACCAACTTAGCTCTTAGCCAGCAATCCTATGCTCTATTTGTGTTACACACTGATTCTTTTCTAATTAGAATAATAAAGTTGGCTGGGTTCCTGCTTTTTTTGTCATCTCAGTATGTAAGAAACATAAGACCAAGTCCCTTTTTTATAATGTACCAAAATGGCTAATAGAACTTTTTTTGTCGTTGTAGCCACACCATGAATCCCTACATTGTACAATATTTTATGTACATATGAGGCTGCCAAAATCTTTTGTCCTGCACTGTGTGTTTCTTGGTAACATGCCAGTACATGACCGCAGGTGATGGCAGAGTTTCAAAACGGATAAAGATAGCTTGGTATCTATCTTTGGATAGAATTGGTACACTGTTTCCATAAGGGCCTCCCTGCAATCTCCCAGCCTCCCAAAAAACTTTGCTCTGACAGCTGCTTTTGTGCCTCCAGGTTCCCACCCTTCCCCTTGCTGCCTTGGCTTGCAAGCCTTCCCGAGATCCTGCACCAGCCACCCAAACCAGGGGAAGGGGGCAGTGGAGAATACCTGTGTGCTGGAGTGACTGCTGGCTTTTTTTTTTTGCAGACCCAGCTCTCTGCTCTCTCGCTACCTCCAGAAGGCTATTTTTCTTCATTAGCTATGGTTAGGGCAACCTATAACCAGGATCTGCAGCACCACTAGTACCTGGGCTGAATTCATCCCCATCTTTCCCAACCTACTTCTAATTATTTTTACAAACATCCTAACAATGAATATCAATAATAAATTAGCAATAATGTTTATTTATTAAATTATTTTCAATATTTAATAAATTTTAATAGATCAAATTTGAACTAGATTCATTGAATAAATAAAGATAATTAGGTTTTGTTGTTTGCATAAGAATATTAAAAACACCAGTTGCTCTGTACTGGTGGCATTGTTTATGACTTGGTTTTCTCACTAATTTCCAGTTGGGCCACTACTTAGCCTCCCTGATTTTTCTTTATAAAAGGTAAGATGCCATCTGAAATGCATGGAGACAAAATCAGCCTGCTTAAAACAAATTAGGCCAGCTTGGTGCTACAAGTTTTTTTGACCTTTTTTTTTTTTTCTTTTTGTCTTTCAGAGTTATCTTTAAAACATCCCAAAAGGAGATTTCTGTCAAAACAAACCACGACTTCCCTGGACATCAAAAATCCCCAAGATTTGGGGGTTTGTGTATGTGTGTGACTGTTTACAGATGTTTGAGACAAAGCATTCAGCCCAGCTCTTCCTTCTCATGTAAAATCGCATCCCACTCAGTGATTTCATTTGGTAAGTGTAGTTCTGGTATTCTCTGCAATATGGTTGTCTACTCGAAGGGTAGTAGACATTAGTAAATGTCAATGAATCTGGCTGTGGATGTGTTTTACATTTGAGGGTGACTATTATAATACTCATTTATTATTGGTCTCTATTTAAATGCAACTCTCCTCTAAAAAGACATTCCATATAAACAGCACTAGGTTGCACCACACTGATTCTAGTTCAGTAGTTCTGTTTTTTAAATTCAGTTTACAAATAAAGATATAAAAAGATGGTTTGGCTTTTTTCTTATTATTGTTGACTCAATGAGTCTAGCCTAGAGTTATAACTCTATAAACTTATGCTGAATCTTCAAGCTTAGCTAGATTCTTTCATAAATCAGAATGAGTTGTTTAAATTCAGAAGGACAAAATAGCTCTCAGTTATGAGTGCACAGCCTCAGTTTGCTGAAATGATATCTTTGGTTATCTCCACGCAACCTTAGCACCATCATGAAGCTGAGAAAAGAATTGGGAGGGGGGAAAAAAAGGGAAAAAAACAGGCAAGGGTGCCTTACAAGAGTGACTCTGCAACAGAAAACTGCTTAGTAATTCTGTTGATAAAGTGAGAGACAGGGAAGAACTCATTTCCCTCTCCCAGAGCTCAGCTGGGGTGACTGGAGTGTAAAGAAGTGCAGTGCTCATAAAGGTAAGCAGGTACGTCCTGAAGGAAGGACAGTGTACAGACACTGGAAGTTTGAAAACACTGAAGTCACTGGGAGCTTTGCCATTGACTTTTGGGGGAGGCAGCATTTTACCCTGGGAGAAGATCTGCTGAGTAAGAAATGGCCCCTTGTATGTGCTTTCTCTTCAAAGTCAGATCACCTTTCAAGAGCATTTTTACTCCTTTTATTTGCTTGCTCCTACACGTCCAATTCAAAACTAGTTCCTATCTGCTTTTTCATTTTCCTTATGGTCTTTTATCTTAAAGGAGAATTGGGCCTTGGCAAATAACAGCATATTGAATCATGTTATTGTTTGTAAAAGCATCAGTTTTCAACACTCTAAAATTATTAAACATTTATATTAAAGCTCAAGAAATTAAATATGCATAATTGGTGTCTGAATGAACAAATTATTATTGAAAATAATGCTTGAAAAAGAAAACCAAAGCTTTTCAGACATAACATGAATTTAAACTTGTTTTTTACAAAACCAATCAGGGTTTTAGTTTATGCATCATTCTGTTCCCTGCAATAATATGCTGTCTGTGCAATCAGTGATGATAAATGGTACATAATTGTAAACTTGATATTGGTTTTCAATATTGAATTCATCATTCTGTCCTCTTAACACATATTAAATACTTTAAAGAATTTATATATTTGTTTGATTTATCTGTGATTTTTTTCCAATATGTAAAATTTATTAGTTTTCTAGTTTTTGAGAAACTAGGAGTAGACAACATCATTAATAATCCTGAATAATAGTTTTGGCCTCATTTATGCATGACTCCCTTCTTCCAATACAAAGTGTCCAAATCAAATATAAACATATTAGTTGGAGGCACTGTAGAAAATACAGTCTTAACCAGAGCCAGTTCTGCATACATTTTGTTTGACTTCCCTGATCTATCCAAATAATGGTTGCAAGAATTTACTCTCATTTAGAAAGGCAACTCCTGCATTCACAGGACTTGTATTTCACTTTATTCTATGTCAGAATTGTTGAGAAAGCTACTAAGTTTGGAAAAAGACAATACCTCAATCCAAAGGGTGAAAAAACATAGATATCCTTTAGAGTTTGGGTCCACTCCAGAGACAACAATAATTTAACCTTTTCCTATGTCATGGACCCATTCTCCCAAATACAAGTGCTCACTCAAATTGCCTCAGTACTCTTAATGAACATGTCATGAAAAAAAATAAATCAGAAAACATCAATCCTGCGTAACATTAGCAAAAGTATACAGAAGCTATTAATCTAATTCAAATAGACACTAATCATATAGGGCCTGATTCAATCGTATCAATTGGATTTTCCATTAACACAGCTTTTAAGTCTGTTCCCATACACAATATAAAGGGCACTCAAAATGAGTTAAGAACTGGCCAGTCACTAGGGGTTCTGTGTAAATCTTATCCTATATGAACACAAATCTTAATCATGTGTATATGACTTTCATTCTTAGTAACTGTTATTTTTCTTCAACAAAGTCTCAAAGACCAGAGTATGAAATTATTTTTGTTTAGTATATGTAAATTTAAAAATAATAATAAAAAGGGATTTGTTACGGTTGAAGAAAATAATTACGCAATGATGCAAATGGAAGAAATAAAATTAGTTCAGCTGAACTGTAGCCAATTACTTCAGGGACAAATTTGATCTACTAACAAAAACAGCAAAAGAAAGTTGACCACAGCTAGTACTCCTTTTATTATAAAGGAAACAGAATAAAAGACCAGTCTTTCACAAAATTTACAAGTGGAATTCCCTGCTGCAGGATAGCTGTGACAGCTTTGTTGTAGAAAAAGATCAACTATTTTGATGAATCAGAATAGTCTAAGCAGTTAAAATAGCTCGAATATATTACAGTCTCCAAGCTTCACAGCAAAAATGGTTTGCCATCCAGAGCACCGAAAAGCAGTTTCAATGTGGAATTCTATGAGAAACTTATCAGGATCCTCAAGTACATGCTAGCAACAAGAATGACATTCTGCCTTTATTTGAAGCACATGATACTGGTAAGTATTGGAGAAGGACATCAAAATAGATTGACAATCACTCTACAAGACCTAAATTCTTATTAATGTTAATGAGAGTTATGCATATGAACTGAGAAGCGAAAAGGCCCCTCAAAATTAATAAAAAAATATGAAACGCAGCATATATAATGCATAATTAACAGCAATGTCATATAGGTCATCAGCAATTATTGTCTTTCTAGTGAAAATTCCAATGTGGATAGCCTCAAAGACTAGATTTTTTTTTTTTTAATCAAGAAAAACCGTACTGCAAATGAATCAAGAAGCTGCTTCCAACCACATCTTCACCTTCTGATTTAGAGAGCTAAAGGACAATCATCTGACAGGGTCCTGCGTGTCTACAGGATGTTCCTCTCAGTAGAGGTAGAGTCAAGGGCATGGAAGGAATTTAACCAATTCCCAACTCTACAACACCAAACAGGCATCTAGAGGTTGAACAATATCAGCTGTATTTGTCATTGAGTTAAAAGCTGCATAGACTATTACCAATCTCTTGAGTTTGTCCAATCATTCAGAGAGCCATTATTTAAAACTATACATCTGCATATCCTGAAATTGAGGTTGGACCAAATTGGAAACCTACTGGCTCTGATGTGAAGCAGTAATACTGCAAGAGGTACTCTGTGAAGAAATGTAGGGGTATTAAGCACTAGAATTTCTCCTTCACTAAAAACCAGAGGCTAGAACAGCCATGAGCAACAACCAAAAAAGGGGCATGGAATCAGCAGCTAAAGAAGAATGCTGATTTGCTTCATCTGCCTACACCAATACAGTGAGGTCCCCCAAAGTTCTGCTTCTTCACATAGAAACCCAAGAGTCTGCTCTACCTTAGGAAATTCCCCTCTGGAGAAATCTGACCAGAATTTCAAGTGATAGCAAACCAGATAATAAAGTTAAAGTAAGGAAATTGATAGAAATAGATGTGGTTGGCATTCTGAGACAAATCTATGTGATATCTTCATTTATAACTTATTTACAAGTACTTCTAAATATGCTGGGGCATCAAGCTTAGTCAGTTTTCTTCAAACAGCTGTCTCCAGGCAGACATAATGTTAAAGACAGAACTTAAAACTGTATGAAGTGTGCTGTTACAGCAACTGCCATTATTTGGACACACTGTGGAACACACATTGCTCTGTTATGTTGCTCTGTTATCTTTCTATCAAAAGAAACTTTGAGTTCACTGGTCTTGTGTTGTGAGGAAGGATTACAGAAAGTAAGAGACAAGCTGAAAGAAACTATGAATTTATCTTGATGATAGATTTCTGCGTGGAGTTTTACCCTGAAGTTTTAGGAATTAGTTGAATGTGAACACTGTGAACACTGCACCCCTTTTCTATGACCATACTTATCTCTAGCTATTATAATTTATTTGCATAAAGGTAGCACCCGGAGTTCTTAATCAAGATCAGGACTTCATTTGACTCCCACATATTCACATACAACCTCAAAAAAAAAAAAAAATGCAAGCAGGAGTGAAGGCAAAATAGAAGAAAAGCAACTGCTTACAGTTGCAATGGCAAAGGATGGAACAAAACATAGGAGTCCTGATTCCTAGTCCAAAACTCTGCCAACTGGACTTGTGTATCTCAGTGTTGTGGTCTAGTTCCTTCATCTTCAGCTGGCTCAGCGTGGAATTTTGGATAATCTAATCTGAATTTTTATCTGCTGTGGGATTTTTTGTTACTGCTTTGTTATTGCAGAGATGAGCAGCCTACAAATCCAGTCCATTCTGCATAAGGCCTTATCCTGTTAGAGTGAGCTCTAAAGATACATCTTTAGATTGATTGACTATTGGACTGGGTCACAGATTATTTTATGCCTCACTCTCCTACCTGCAAAAACAGAAATAGCATTCTATGAGCTGATTAATATCAATTTCAGATCTAGGTCTTAGTGCATCTGCTACAGATATGAAAGTTACAATGGACATTTTCAAATTTTCGAATTTCAAGGAATTATGTTCATTGACATTTTAAATGCAAAAAGAAAACAAGCAAATCGTAACAGAAATTCCCACAAGTTTTATTTCAGTTTTCAAAGAAAATCTAAGAAAATTTGGCTGCAAAGATTTCTTTCCATTTTCATCCAGCTCAATAGCCATTCATAGAATTTAAGAAGTCAAAATCTGCCAGAAGTTTATTCGTAAAATGACAGCATGCCGCAATGCATTTATTTCTCTGTTTTGCCACTTTACAAGGGAAAAAATATATTTCTAAGATATTTTTGGTAACGTATGACTAAGTAGCAAAATTAAAACTAGGAAATTAATAACTACATGGCATTTCAATCCCATCAACTCTAATCAACATAAATCCATTCTAATTAAAACCTGCAAATCCTAAGGATACCAAACAGATAGCCCTCTATTATAGGGAGACGGCAACAACAGGCACATTACATACAAATGGAGAGTATAGAAATCTCTGAAAGAGGCAAAGATGAAGCAGTACTAAAAGTACTGCTGTATTTTTAGAATACCATTAGCCCCCAGTGATCCCTAATTGGCAAAAATAAACATAAATTTTGTCCATTATAACTTAAAAAGCACTTTTACAAGCTAAATGAAGGATCTGAAGGAAGTGTACAACTTCACAGGCTGAAAAAGGTTACTAAGCTTATCACAATCACCAAACCAGAAATAGTACAGTGATGCAGAGCATGTTCTGCTCAGCATGATGAATAACACACATTAGTTTACATGAGAATAATAGGAATTACGTAGTTGCACCAGAGCCTTTGTTTCAAAGTAAAAATTTCTTAACTCTTGACTCTGTCTTTAGGACTTGATCAAAAGCCCATGAACATGAACAAGAACCTTTCAGGAACCTCTCTATACTGAGATCAATAGTTCCCCTCTCCTACTACTGCACCACCAGGTAAAGAAAGGGATCCAAACTGAGCTTAGATGTATATCATTTGTATGCATCTAGAGTGGCTAAATACTGACATTTTGGGGTTTAAGGGGAGAACCCATCTTCACTGAACTTTCAATTACATCTTTAAAAAAAGGCCTCTTTTGTCTATTGGTGGTTTTTATCCACAACCAGCAGAGATTAAACAAATGCATTTGCTTGGCAGGCAGCAGTTGTCACCCTGCCAATTAGCTCAACAGGAAGCAAACAACCTGCTGACCTTCCTGGGTAAAGCAGTGTCTCCGAGGGAAGCAAACGAGATTCTAGTAGGGGCTGCAGCTCAGACAGTTGTTATTATCATATATCATCCCAAACTTACTCTACCATTGCCCTGGAATTATGTCAACAATACAGACCACAGAAGTATAAAGCTGGAGGGGACTAAAGCAGTCATTATGTCTAGTGGTTTCCAAACTGTAATTCATGAAATCATAGAGAGCATTATCTTATGTTTTCAACAAACACTGACACTAACAGGGTCTGGTGGTCTGCAGAGCAGCCCTGCGAGTTGACAATGGTTTGCTAGACTAGAAAGCCTGGGAATGACTAATTTGATTACTGTGGCAAGGTGCAAGTTACACCTAGACAACTCCTAAGAGGCAATTTTTCTTACAAATTTCCAGTGTCTGTAATTTTACATATTCTACAATCTCTTTATGCCAGAACTTAATACAACAATGTACAAAAATATTTAACTCTAGTTACAGTTTCATTTTCAAAACCTTCAGTTGTGGTTTAGGTGGGTTTTTTTTTCCATTTAATGAAGTAGAAGAAAAATGGAACAATGCATATATAACGCTTGGACAACATTATATTTAGAAAAGCAAGAAAATAAAATCAATCATTCTTCATCCTAGCCTATTGTGATGCCCACTGGTACTAGTTTAGTAAAATAACTACTCCTTCTATGTTTTCAATGTGAAGTTAATACTTATAATCAGCCTTTGCTTTAATATGGCATGCTCCAGAAGCAGTATCTGGAACAGCAAGTGGACTCTGGTGAATAATGAGGAAGAAAGCTCTAGTGAGATTCCTCAGCTATGAGCAGGCCCACTCTTCAGGTGAAACCTTCGTCTAAGTCTCCCGTGTATGTCATACCATTGGATCAAATAACCAGCAGATGCTGAAAAGCAGACCGAGATAAAAATGTGTTGGGACACAGAAAGATACTTTAATAGATGAAAAGCTACAATCTCTTTTAGAAAGGATTTTTCCACTTTGTATTCCTATTGTCTGAAATCAGGCCTGAATAGAAGCAGCTAACTTGATAAAATATAGGCAAAAAGAATCATATAAGAAAATAATGGAAATGCTGTTACAGACTTTTGTGAGTATAAATAGTTTCGGAAATGAAACTGTCAAGACCAGCATCTGAAATGCTGTAGAAATGAAGTCATTTTAATGGTCAGCCTGCTGCAACCACATAAACATTCTCTAGTTCCTTTCACAGCCTAGCATCTTGTAATTTATTTTTTTTTAATCTGACATACAGGGAGACATTAGTTGGAGACTCAAGGGGACAGAATCTAAGAAAGAAGCAGACATAGATCAAGGGAAGATAAGGAACAGAAATCATCAACAGGAGATATTAAATTCCAAAAATGAGACTGAAGGAACAGGACATACTAGAATAAAAAAGAAAAAAAAGAGGGGTAGTGAGATAAGCTGGAAAATAACATGCTGAACTCAGTTTTAAGTGAAATTATTAGATTGAAATGATCCAAGATTGTCCCTCCATCTTCTTAGATGCTTCTAAAAGTATAGGCTGTCGTATCTGAAAGAGAAATCATGTCACCTGACTCTAACTACAGAACTGTTCTGCCACAGAATTGGGGCTGCTCTTTCGCCTTTAGTTTGCACCAGCAGAAAAACTTTCTCTTACCTGCAGCTGCACTTGCCAGTTCAACACGTGGGACACCTCCTTCCACTGCTGCTTTGCACTTCCTCAGTAGCTCATACTACATACAGCACTAGAGAAAGAATGGAAAAAAATATCTAAAATAAGCATCAACATGAAAAATATAAAAAATTGTGCAGTCTCTCACTAGATTAAATGAGCATCTTGGTATTTGATCTTTCAAGTCCCCAGAAAGTTTCACATCATATTGGTTGCCACATAAAGTAGCTCCATTTCTAAAGCTAAAAACAAAGTTTGCTGTACAGGATGTCCTGAAATGCTGTCTTATTACTGATCTATATTTATAATATCTTAGGCAACTTCTATCAGCCTCTTTACACTAGGAGAGTACAAGCTCCAATGGTTCTGTTTGGACCACGCATAGCAGCGTGTCTTCCCTGTGACCTGTAGAGGCAGGACATGCAACGTCTCTGTACATTGTCAGGTGTACAGGTCTGGATTGAACTCCGGGTGGGAAGAAGATCACTTATATAGTGGGGTTCAGTGTACCTGAAAGAGTATCCATGTCACCCTTTCTATCCTGGTCCAGACTATTTAACCGAATAACGAACTACCAGTCCAGGCTTTAAATTCTTCCTCTGTCAGTATTTTTTGTATCTTGTTTTTTCTTAATTTTTTATTAGCTCATTGGACTATTTCCTCATTGTAATGGCAGCTCAGTCTCTTTCAGAAACTTATTAAACATTACGCTACCTGCTTAATATCTTCATAAACCAGAATGAAATCTACTATTTACAGTCAAGGGTGATGAACCAAGAGAATGGATCTTTGGCTCAAATCCTGGCTGAGCCACTCAGTTGGCATGTGACCCCAGGCAAATAATTTGATCTTCTTCGCTTTACTTCAAGCAGTTATAAATTTGGCTAAGCAGCAAGACACTTCTGAAAAGCACTAGCCTTTGACCTCAGCTTGCATGAGTAAATGCACCCCCAAAACCTCAGGCTGAATGATGCAGCAATTTCTTTTTCACTTATCCACCCCTAGAAACCATGCAGTTGCTCACATAACTTTAACTCTCCAATATAATAGGGAATTAGGACACATAAGTGTTGCACTATTTAGCTATAGTACAATGGTTACAGCCTGTATTTTAACACTTTTTCTTCATTCAGAAATTACAGTAAGCTAAGAGTAGTATTGTAGACTCGCATATGAAGTTACATGACAGTTACTGATCACGTTACTTTCACTTCAATTAGACCTTGTGGATGAAAGCAGTGAAGAGAAAAGAACCTTAAATACATATACTGCTTCCATGAAAGCAAGCAAAGACAAAAAGTGCAACTTAGCATTGCAGGAGCTCAGCATAAATAGAAAATACACAGGAGTTACTGCTTTTTGCTCACAGTTGATGATCCAGATTCTTCCCATCACTGGGTATTTTTCCTACACGGGTTACAGGGGGATAACTGGAGTTGCTGAGACTGCTATGGGCAAGGCCACTGGAAGCAACGTCTCAGCTTTTAGCAAGGGATGATGACCTGAGGTTCTTCAACTCCACCGTGTTTAAACTCAATGGTTATTACCACAACAAATAAGTTTTTAACTAATTTGGAAAAGGAGCAGCCACACGGTGAACACACTCCTACCTAGCATAACTCCAACAGAACCATTTTAGCAATATCAAGAACAAATTTTGCATAATGACTGCAATATGAAGTCGTAACAAAACTATCTAACATTTGTGATGAAAGCCTTGAGGACAATGACAAAGGCACCCATTAATAAGACATTCAGCAGCAGAGTATACCCAGTAGAGTTGGGCAAATACTGCAATCCATTTCCCCTGGATATTCATTTGAATTTTTAAATGGATTTCTTTTGACTGTTCATATCCCTTTTGTGCTCACTTTCCATGAATAGCAAATGAGCTTTAATAAGGGAAATAATCATGAAAAACACGTTTTAAGCTTGAACATTTGCCAAATGAAAACCTCAAATTGCACAATCAGTGGTTAGCAGTACATATGCCATTTTATGATTTTTACACTAACTTCAAAATACTCACTGTTGGTCATTTTCATGCACTTACATGCACAAATACAAATAATATCATTACATACAGAACTGGACAGCATGTTAAAGTATTACTATATACAATTAGGTATACCTGAATTACTTGCTCGCTAAGACTTAGTTCCTGACAATATTTATGACAAAATAACATGTTTTGAAATTTTGCATTTTTTAATTTGTAAACAATAAAAAAACCAAAACAAAACAGTAAACTGTTATTTACCAAGGCAATAGTGATATGATTTGCCAGAGGATGGAGCAGTTATGAGTATAAAATCTTTACTCATAGCCTTTCAGTGAGAAAAATTTAAAGCACTTAAGATGTATAGCTGCAGACAAGAAATACAGTATGATATATTTTCCTTTAGTTTCAATATATGTCTCTGAGCTCTAAAGGAAAATATTTTGTATCTCATTTGTAGAGCAAATCACAACAGCAGAGTTCCCCACAGGTCAACCCTATTTAATATCTTGTTACAGGAGCCTAAGAGCAAATTAATCAGTTTCACCCAGAAACCTCCTGGTGATTTTGAAAGCAGAGGTAAAAAAAGCCACCCTTGCAATTCTTTTTTCTGTTTACTGTGGCATATAAATAAATAAACCTTAGAGCATTATATTGTGCAGCACTGACCTCAAGCTTGAGCTAGATATACTATAGGGAACAATCCCAATTTGGTAGGGGGTGGAAAAGGTGACCTGTTAGGTCTTTCCATCTCTAACCACAATTACACTTTGAATCACACAAGAGCTACTCCAGAGGCTGTGGCACCACAGAGCATCATTTCAATGTAAAGGCTCCAACCAAATCAGATGCATTCTGATGACAAAAAGATTAATATGGTGGACTCCTCTTTAATCTGTCTAAATTGTTTTCATAATTTCTAGTATAACAAATACAAACCTATTTTACAAAAGCAGAAATACTGGAATTCACCAAATTATTATCATCTACAAATAACCTAAAGCTCCTTAATCAGCTAAAGATTAACATTCTAATGATGTTAGTATAAAGGCTCTTTTCCTTTAAATAATATTTGAGATCTCCCATCAGTAAATATAGTATCACCCCTGGACTAAACAAAGTAAAGGTATAGAAAACAAGTGAAACAAAATAGTATACAGCTTTGTAATTTAGTGACGTAGTAAATTTTTGAGCTGCGTCCAAGGAGGAAAACGGTGGTAGGAAGAAAATGAAAAGCATACCACAGCAAAAATCAGGTATTGTGATAAATAAATTGCTTTTATGCTTCCAATAATTGTAAACATCATGTAGTTTCATATTCCTGACATGCTTGAAGAGATCTGCAAGCCTTTCTTTTTTTTTTTTTTTTTTGTTCTTAAAGAACAGCACCAGTTTCTAGATTATTTTGGAGAAGAAATTTGTCTAGTTACGTTATAAACAACTCAAAGCAGTTTGTCCACAGAAGCTGAAAGGTTGAATTTTAGGCTATTGGACACGGCAATGGAAGCAAAAGTTACCATTTAAACCCAAAATCAATTAAATAGTGTCTCCCAGTGGTAACAACCGGTAT
This sequence comes from Gallinago undulata, assembly GCA_026546715.1. Taxonomy (NCBI): domain Eukaryota; kingdom Metazoa; phylum Chordata; class Aves; order Charadriiformes; family Scolopacidae; genus Gallinago; species Gallinago undulata. The sequence goes on from JAOTQQ010000071.1 coordinate 39,387,998, forward strand.
TGCAAACTTAAAAGTACTAAGATGGTTGATGACTGACTGAAATCCAGGGAGAAAAATCAGAACCCTAACAATGCACCAATACAAGATAGTCTTCTTTTCACAAAAAACCCAAAAACAACCCCCCAAAAAACACTAGACTGTTCTTTTTAATGCTGTATTAAACAATTTTAAAGCATAAATGGGATAATTCAGGTAATTAAGGGGCTGTCGCTCAAAGTACAACCCCAAACAAAATAACATAAAGTTTAAATAATACGGCATTTGACAAAAATAATTTGACAGTGATACAAGCAATGCCAATGGACACAGAAGATAGACCTTGTGAAAAAAACTTGATATCTATTTTTGATGGGACTGTAGTTTTGTTGAGTAAAAGCAATATTGCCACTATAATAAGAAGTCCGCAAGGAATTTAAAGCTTTTGGAAAACCAGCTATTTGTCAGCATATACACAGCTTTTTTGAAAGCTGAAAATCAGCATGGCATTTATTATGTAGACTAAGGAAAGTTTAACTAATAGGTCTTATAATTACATGCTATTTTCAAATTTCCTACTAGGGTCATTATGGAGATTTCTTTTGCATATTTTTGTGACTGGTGCACCAGGCAGAGGACAGACCACTGACCTAGATCACTTTATAAGCTGGGTGCCAGCAAATAATGTATTAAATAATAATTAATAATAATAAAAAAATAATTAAGTTCCAGGTAAACTTCAAGCAGCAAAGGATGTAAGCCATGCCTACATAGATCCTGTCTAGAAAGTACTGGCTCTTAAGAATATTTGAAAATAGTGACAGATGAATAACTGAACCTGAGCCCTCAGCACAATCTTGATATTAAAAAAAAAAAAAAAAAAGTCTAATTCTAAGATGCATATCCAGGAGAACAAGAAGTAGGAAGATTTTTCCACGGCATCTGTTTCAGGCCATGGTGCTGTTTTCAATTCTAGTACACACAATGCAATGAGGATTTTAAGCAATGACATTTTCTTCCGAAATAAACCACAAAATTACTAAAGAGTTGCAAAACATGAAAAATGAAGAGATCAACCTGTTTATCAAAGAAAAAAGCAAAAGAAGTCATTAGATGATGGTGTAAAAGCAGAAGAGGAAAAGAAAATTGATGAGAGGAAGCTTTCCAGATTTACAAATGCATCATGAGGCAAAAAAACAAATTAACAAATTTTGACGAGAAATCAAGTCAATTTTTTCCAACAATAAACATAATTAACCTTGATACAGCTCCTTTAAGTAGAAAGAGGTTTCCAACTGGGAATATCGCTGATAAACAGAAAAATATAAAAGCATGTGCTGCATCAGTTAAACTGAGCTTCATTGACAAGCTGACCATTCTGACCTAATGGAATAAAATTCCCAGACCTTCAGCTATGATGTCCCCACGTATTTCAGCGTTCCTGCTAACACTCTGCAGGAAGTTTTTATACTTTTTCTCACAAATGAAGGCAAAGAATTCTACTTCGGACATGCCACTACACGTAACAGAGCCATGGATACTGATCTTGATTTTAGGTTTGTTCATTTAGAAAACACAGACAGCTTCCACTATCAGCTGCTTATCTCTGCTGCATAGTAGGAAGGAGACTAAATCTCTAAAAGACACTAAGTATTGGCAACCAGAGAGCAACTGGGCAAGAACTGTGCATTATACTTCTTTTACAAGTGCAAAAAATAGCATATTAATCCTGAAACCATTCTAGATATGGGTACTATTTTTCCAATATTTGGCATTTACTGAGCCAGCAATCCAAGAGAAGGAATCTCCAAGAGAAAAGACAGCATTTATTCGGTTTTGTATGAGTTAGAAGCAGATGGTGAACTGCCAGATGCTTCAAAATTGCTTTGAGAATGGAAGAACCAAACTCAAAGATATGCTATAAGATAATCAGATCTTCCATCTTATACCTCAGTGATGGAGTTCTTGGAGAGAAAAAAAGAAAGGGGGGGGGGGAAGGGGAGGCTTTTTCAAATTAAAAGATACAATTTCTATTGATTCCACGACTGTGCAGATGCCAGACTTTAATATTCTGTCTCTTGTTTGTGTTACTCCATCCATTTATTTTTTTTCTTCAGACAGGCTGTATGAGACCTCATAGCTTACAGAACCCCTCTTTAGGCTGTTAACCACAGAGCTGTTTATGAGCACAGCAGCTGACCAGAATATAATTTGCTATATACATTTCTATTCACTTTTCTGTCACCATCTTAAACACAAACTTGGCCGATGAAGCCCACTTTAGCTCCACAGCCTACCTCACAACAGGAGGGAGGGAGTAGGGTGTAATAACAGACTTTACAAACACAAGGAAGAAGTCCCTTTGCAAGAAGAAAACCCAGTAATTGCTTCGCCAAGGCAGAAGTGAGGTGCATGAAGAGATATATGTGCCTGGTAAGCAGCTGAACATTACATGGTCAACAATCTATCACTCCTATATTCGAATACCTGCCTTGTGCACATTCAATTTCTACATATAGATGCCTAATAACCTATATGTTAAACTTTTACGTCTGCATTCTAAATGAGTCTCTTAGGTCATACAAATGTTTTCAGGCATTTGTCAGATAAGTCATGCCTCAAGCTTGGGAAACTTGAGCCAAAAGCTGGTATCCTCCAACGACCTGAAACATTTCTTTGTCAAAATATTGAGCAACTTCTACCAAAAGGTACTGTATTGAAATTCTGTACTGCATCTCCTGGCATATATTTCCAAGCAGAGACACCTCCTGAGAGGCTCACTCTTCCCAACATAGGCAAGAACAAACATGCAATTGAACTTTAAAAAGAATTCTCTCTTTTAAAATAAAAGCTTCTCTAGCACTCACTTGGTGTTATCCAAGGGGGGCACTCTATGAAGTAAGGAATACCCTATGAAAAGAATATTTGTATTGCTTTCTTTCTGTTCTACCGTGTTTTGTTTCTCAAGCACTTAGCGAAGGAAAACTGCATAAAAAATATGTGTCATGGTTTGGGCCCTCAAACCAGGACAGTACGTCTCATCATTCTGCAGCAGCGCTGCACTCCACCTTTGCCCTTCAACTTTTAATGAAATCTTCTGATACGTACAACATTTTTGCAGTTTTTATTTTAAAATATTAAAGATGCTCTTGTTACCCTGTCAGCTTTGGGTCTCCCCGCAGAAACTCCCCGCCATGTTTACAAGAAATTACCAGACAAGCATGAAAGTTTGTCTCTGATCTTACTGGGATAAACTCAATTGTTAGATAAAGTATAAATGTTCTCTTGGCTTTAGTGACTCAACCTTTGACTGACTTTTACTCATAAAAGGCTTCTCTCCAAGAGAGGAAGAAAGTGGGGAAACTGAGAATTTTAAGTTTTCTGACCAGTATATTATAAATAAGCATGCAGCTACTCAACAGCATCAGCAATGCAGGAACTTAGCCCAAAGGTCTTGCATTTTTCTCTGTGAAACAGTGAACAAATGAGAGCAGTGATCTCACTCACTTTCATTTAATTAACCTTCATTTTACTGCAGTCATTGAATGACCCTGAGCGAGCACACTGGTCTGTGTTCTTCACTGTGTCAGCAATCAGCATCCACTACATTTCAAAAGGGAATTAAACATCTTTTCTCCCAAATGCTGTGTTTTTCTTCTCCTTTTCCATCACCACTGATTATTTAATCTTTGTTCCTACTGAACAAGAGCTCCAGCATTTGGGTCTCCTTTTCTCCTTTCCTCTCACATCCTGCTTACATAATATGTCTAAAATCATCTTGACTACCAAAACCAAGTCTACACTTCGGTCGTCTCTCACTAAGTTATAACACCTCCTCCTCCTCGTATGTTTGAGAACTCGGCTTCTGCAAATCAGTTTCTTGCAGATGGTACTTCCATTTACTGGCACCAATTGGTTACTTAGAAGTATTAGTCACTGAAGATACACATTTTATAAAACATGTGAAAAATAAGAAAGTAGAATAAACAGGAACATACAGTGACATACTGCCTTGGCTCTTTCCCAGACTTTTTTCCTCATAAGGACAAATACTAGACAGTTTGCACCAGGCATTTGTGTTCAAGTGAGGTTATGATGTAGACAGTTAATTAATATTGAGAAAGTATTAATGTTTTTTTAATAGTCAAAATAACCATCCTCCAAATGCCACACTAACAGCATTACAGCCTCATTTACAGAGCACTGACTGAGATTCAGAAACAATGCATTGGACTCATGACCTTCTACTGCTTTTCTGTTTGATTTTGAGCAAGACTCAATCTTTCAGTGCCTTTTTCTACGCTTCCATAGATGTGAGGAACGTGGTATCTACTGTAAATTAGCTGATAGTACGACTTGTCTGCACTCCTCACACACACCAGCCCCCTTCCCCACCTCAGCTCCCTGAGTTCTGGCAGGTGATGACACAAAACCCAACAATCTGAGGAACAGACCTGGGATTTCTCCTGGAAGATGCCATGAAAGACCATGGAGGTTCACACACATGCATTTATGCAGGACTACAGCTTGGTCTGTTCTTGTTCTCCCCTGGACCCTTTCCAATCCTCCAGTACCCCCAGTACCAAACCCCACATCACTGCCCTTGTAACAGGAATCCCAAAAAACAAACAGAAAATTCCTGCATGTATCTTCACAACCACTCCAACCCAATGCCACTACAGCCTAACAGACTTTAACAAGTTCTTCTCATTTCCCTTCCACGGAGACCCCAGTCACTTTTTCAGCATTTTCTCCAGTGCACCCCAGATCTCTGGGGTATCCCTCACTGGAAGGGGATCTGTACTCTCTGCTCACCCAGCCGCACAAACAAGGGCTCTCCCAGGCCTCTGAACCTGCCGATGGCTGGTCTCCCCCTCAGCCCCTCAGAGCCGCCCCTCAGCCGCGACCCCGGTTCTCTCAGCACCTTTCTGCCTGTCCCTCAGCTACAGCCCCGGTCCCCTCAGCTACGGCGCCGGTTTCCTCAGCTCGCTCCCGCCTTCCTCTCAGTCTCCTCTCAGCTGCGGCCGCGGTTCCCTCAGCTCCTTCCCGCCTGTCCCTCAGCGCTTCCCCTCAGCCGCGGCGCCGGCTTCCTCAGTTCGCTCCCGTCTGTGCCTCAGTCTCCCCTCAGCTGCTGCCCTGGTTCCCTCAGCGCCTCCCCTCAGTCTGCGGATCCGCTTCCCTCAGCTCGCTCCTGCCTGTCCCTCACAACCGCCCCTCAGCTCGCCCCAGTAGCGCCGCCGCCGCCACCGGCGCGATCCCTTCCCGCCCCTCCGCTGAGGCCCTGCCTCCTACGGTTGCACCGCCCGCCGCGCCATGCGCAAGCGCCCTGCGGAGCCGCGGGCCCGGCCGAGGTGCCGCCGCTTCCCGCCGCCCCGATGCTCCGCACCGAGAAAGTGCTGCAGCTGCGGGGCCAACAAGGCCGCTCAGTGCGGGTGGTGCGGGAGCACTACCTGCGCCCCGACGTGCCGTGCCGCAGCGCCCTGTGCCGGGCCGCCTGTCCTCGCGGTGAGGGGGGCTGAGGGCGGGAGCCTGGGGCTTGGGGGGGCTCCGGGAAGAAGAGGGAGGGGAACCGGAGCCGGCATCGCCCGAGGTGGAGCGGTGGGCGGCTTCTCCCCGGGGTGGCCGTTGTCCCCCCGCGCTCGTGGGGGCGAAACTGTGATCCCTGGGCGGAGGGGACCCCACACGGCCTGGATGGACGGGGCTGCCGGGGCGAGGAGGCCTGACAGGACCCGGCGGGAGCTGTCGCGCGTGCGGGGGGACAGCGAGCGGGACGAGCGGTGAATAAGAGAGAAAAAAGGATGGGCGAGAGGTGGGGAGGAGGTGGGGGCCGGAGGCTGGGCCCACAGGTCCCCCCTGTGCCGGGCATGGCCCGTTCTTGGGCAACAGCGGGCAAAGTCGTGTAAAAACCGAGCGGTCCCAAATCAGGGATACGGTGAAAGTGCTCCTTCAGAGCAAAAATCGTCCAGAAACAAGCTTTTAAGACAAAAGTGACTGAGAAGTTGGTTTTTAGGGGATTTGGCTGTGAACAGCTTACACACGGTGATAAAAGGCTAAAGGATAACCCAAGTTTCACGCTTCTGTTCTTTAAAGACTCTCTTAAAATGCACTAATTTCTGCAGAGTGGTGGTTTATAGCGTGAATTAAATTCTATACGTACCTGTTCGGTATCCTTACAGCAGGGCCAAGTTGTTGTCCTGAAACTATTGTCAAGCTGTTGTCCTGAAACGATTGTAATTCTGCATCAGCAGTTATTTCTGTTTAGTTATTAAATGTAATTGCCTGTGTGATATCTGGCCATTTCAGGCATGGGAAGGCAGCCTCTGTGATGTCTAGATTTGTTGTTGTTCTTACATACTGTGATGCTATTATGTGCATTATAGATCATGGTGTGACCTTTGGCTGATATTTCAGGGTGGGTTTTTTTGTTGTTAAGTAGCACAATTTATTTATTGCAAGAAACAGACGGGCAAATAACTAATGTAATATCCAACCTGTTACTTATAGCTGGGATGTCAGGATTAGTGGTAGTTACAGCTCCCTAATGTGTTTCATTTGGTCATGAATTCCTTAAAGATAAGTTAAAGGAACATGCCAGAAAAGTCTTATTACCTCTCATACCATACCTAACTTCCCCTGTTCTGCAGTTAAATGTAAATTGTGCTGTAGATGAGTATCAGAGTATGTCTGCTTGTAATTATTCTGGGTAGCTCAGAGGTGAGGTGAACATTTGTTTCCATTCTTGACTCTACACAATGTGCTGAGCAAAATTATTTCATGCCGTGTGAGAGATGCCTACATAAATCATATCTACAGATGTTTGTAATGTTGTGCCTATTTGGAAGTTACTCTGATCTAGATTTAGATTAGGTATAGGTTAGGCAAGGATAGCTTAATGTGGGCACTTACATAAATCTTCCAGTGACATTTCACTTTTAATGCCCTTCTAATTATTAATAAATATTAGCTTTCTTGTATACATTCTGCCATCATCCATTATATGCCTTCAGTTACTAAAGTTTATTATATGCCGTGTTACTGCATGCAGAATAGTGCTGATTCACACTTTTAGTGATCACAGTTAATAGGCAGATTGTCCTGTGTCAGCTTCTAAGAAATACTTGAAAATAACCCGACTTGTCAAGATCTATATACTTTTGTTATGTATAATTGGCTTGCACTGCTGTAAGTTCAGTGGTTGTAATATCACAAGGGATAAATAGGCATTGAGAGAAAATACAGTGGAGTTTTCCCCTGTCTGAAAGTTTGTTGGGTAACCTTTGAAATATCTAAAGCAAATCAACTCTTTATTTTTGAGGTATGTTTTAAGATGCCATCTGTGATGGGTAGGCTGTAGTATTTTGATGGCGTATTCCTAAAGGATGGGGTTTCTTGAGAGAAAATTAGCGACGGTTAATAGCTTAGATTCAAGAACATCTTCTCTTTGCAGTAATATTGCGTACCCTTATCTGTATTCTTTTATGTAAAAATATAGAAAAAGACTCTGTGGTAAATGGATAGTGTTGAGATCTGTGGAAGCAGTGTAACAGAAGTACCCATAATTATACACCCTTTGAAAATTCCATTAAAAGATTTTCTGTGACAGATATATAGTCTCTCTTTTCATATGGAAGTAGAGGAAAAAGAGCTGTTACCTGCACTCTTCAAGTTACATCCTTTTCATAGTGAAAGTGGATCATTTTCATTGATTTGGATAGCATTTGCACTAAATTTTTTTTGTCAGTGGATGCGAAAGGGTTCTGTCACAAATTTAGAGACTGTATCATGGAATTGTACCACATTTTTTTTCATCAGAAAAAGAGATATTCATGCCTCTGAGGATACACAATTCTAATTTCCTGACATCTGAAAGTATTTTTGAGAAACCGGTATTGCAACTGAAAGTTTAAACCTTTAAACTCTGGATTATATTTTAGGTGGTAAGTTGCTATCGGATGATGTTACACACTATGTTGTCCCTGACTGCAAGGTTGTTCAAGATTACCTTGAGATTCTTGAGTTTCCGGAGCTGAAAGGTATTATTTTCATGCAAACGGCATGTCAAGCTGTGCAACATCAAAAAGGACGCAGGTACTTATCCTAAAATAAATTAATTTAAATTGAAGTAAAGATGGTAATTTTATAAAATGTATATTTAAGCACAGTAACCCAAAGTCAGCAAATATACTGTGTTTAATTGGTTTTTAGATCTTTCAGGTATCTTAATGTAATTTTTCTGAAGAGAAAGCAACTGTGAACCTTTGTGATCCATGGACATCAGTGCCTCTCACAGTTTTCACTTGACAGGAGGGATATTAACTAATCAGATGGCTTGTGGCAGAAAACCAGTAGAATTTGCTAAAATGATATATCACATGCCACAACTGGATTATGGACTTGGTTTTGGATTGCTGTATTAAAGGCCGAGCATTTGTCTGAGCAATTAATACTATTATATTGCTAGACATTAACGTATGTATTGCCATAGCACGTAAGTGTACAATTTACTATCAAGGCCTTCCTATATTGCTAAAGCTCAAACACCTTTGAAGAAATAGCTCTTCTCTCAGAAGTGATAAAATAAGTCCCTGAATGCTTATGATGTTTTGGGGGGCTTTTTGGAAAGCAAATATATTTAAAAATCGGAAGCATTCATAATAGAAATTAGAAAAGCTTGCTTACAGATGATGTTTTAAGTTTTATCATCAGTGATGTAATGTAATTAATGCATTTCTTTGTGCATGACAGTGCTTTTAGTTGAGTTTTTCAGCTGGATTTAAAATAGCATTACCAAAATAACATTACCAAAAGACTGTATTTATCTTTTCTGTATTCCAGGCAGTACAACAAGTTACGAAATCTGGTAAAGGATGCCCGTCATGACTGTATTGTGTTTGTTAATGAATTCCACCAGCATTCTTATTTGCCAAGAGAGAAGGGAGAATCCATGGAGAAATGGCAGACCAGGTTTGTTTTCACTTATGTGGTACTACTGATAACATTGTCATATTTATGTATTTTACATTGTCATATGTATATATTTAGGAACATTTGGTACATGAGAGCTCATACTCTTGCTCTGCTTACGTCAAATGGTTCACAATAACTGAAAGTCTGTCCTTTTGTGATTAAGAAAGTGTAAACATTGTTTTCTTAGCAAAATAGACAAAAGCGTACTTAATAAATGCAATAATACTAAAAAAAAAAAAAAAAGCTGGATCATTTTAAAGTTACACAGCCATTTTAAAGAATACTTTAGCATCATTAATAGGTCAAGCTCACCTTATTGGACTGTTAGATGTAGTGTTTGGTAGCCTGCAAACACCATGACATTGGAGCCTTGGCAGTTCCCAGTTGCTTTCTACAAACTCTCACTCAGAGGAGCAATATGTTATGTTGCAGCTGGGGCACAAGTGGGTGTATTGGGGTGGAAACATTTTATTTTCCTCTGTTCTCTTGGTGCTTTATGTATGGCATATAAAAAATTTTGCAGATACAAGGTTTATGTAGCTTTGAGTATATATCTCAAATTTGTGCGTGTTAAACCAAAATCTCATTTATACAAAGCCTGCAAATGTCTTGCAAGTAACAAGTGAAATATGCCAGAAATCTTATTTCAAACTTTGCTTTTCTAGGAGTATTTACAATGCAGCTGTCTGGTATTTTAATCACTGCTTGGGTCAGATGCCAGTTGTTATGGTAACAGAAGATGAAGATGCTATCAAGCAGTACGGAAATGAAACAGAAGGAGTGTTTGTGATTTCCTTCAAGGTAACATGCCAGAAAAATCGAAGAAGGTTTGCTTTACATTGTATCAAAATGATGAAGCAAGTGCATTAGAGCCCAATGTATAGTGCAAATCATTTCAGAGTTTATGTTTAAGAAACCTATGATGCTGACTCATGTCTTCATTTATCAAAGACAGCAAAGATGTCAGTCATGGGAATGTCATAAAAAATGGTGGCAGCGAGCAAATCAGAGAACTGAAAAGGAAAACAGCTGCTCTAAAGATAGAAGTCATTCTTCTTAGGAGCCCTTTTCATTGTTTTCCTTGTTCTTAAAGAATCGAGCAGTGGTGAACAATGGTCAGTTACCTCAGCCAGCTGTCTAAATGGTAGTGCAAGCAATCCATAAACAGCTTAGCCTAAATATCCATCAGCATTATTCTGCTGATTTCCTTTCACTGTGATTGCTTTGGATACAGTGATGTGTGAGGAGGTAATTCATTCGTCATTAAGCTGTTGATCTCTGATACCACTTGAATTCAGTGGGAGTGCACAGGATGTTTATGTTTAGCCATGAAAGGATGTTGAGTAAAACCAGAACCAAGCAGATTTACCTTAAAGCTGTATAAAAATGGTGATCACAGAATGATATGGGGTTGGAAGGGGCCTCTGGAGATCATCTAGTCCAATCACCTGCCAAAGCAGGGTCACATAGAGCAGCTTGCACAGTAACATGTCCAGGTGGGGTTTGAATGTCTCCAGAGAAGGAGACTCCACCACCTCTCTGGGCAGCCTCTGCCAGGGCTCTGCCACCAACACAGGAAAGAAGTTCCTCCTCATGTTTAGGTGGAACTTCTAATATTCAAGTTTGTGCCCATTTCCTCTTGTCCTGTCACTGGACACCACTGAAAAAAGACTGTCCCCATCCTCTTGACACTCACCCTTTAAGTATTTATAGGCTTTGATAAGATCCCCCCCATCAGTCTTCTCTAGACTAAAAAGACCCAAGTCCATCAGCGTCTCCTCAGAAGACAGATGCTCCTGCCCCTCATCATCTTTGTAGTACATCTTTTGTAGTACAGCAGAGGCTGTACCCTCTCCAGCAGTTCCCTGTCCTTCTGGAACTGGGGAACCCAGAACTGGACACAGTGCTCCAGATAGGGCCTCACAAGGGCAGAGTAGAGGAGGAAATGATGCTCCAGTTTTTTTTCAATTGTTAAGAGACAATGGAAAGTGGCCCAAATGTAGTGTACAAAGTTATATAAAAAGTGTACAAAATAATAGTGGTCTGCCAGTTTGATTTTTTTTCTGCTGTTGCACTTTACAAGAAGTACGTAGCTTGGATGGGGTATATTGGTGGTAAAAGTTTGTGAATCTCTAGTCTAGGATGGGCCTTAACAGTCGTGCCTCCTTTGTTGTATTTAGCAAATGAATTAGGTAGAATCTGGAACAAAGCTGTAGAGCAGACACATCGTTCCCACTTGGATGTGCTGTTTGAGCATATGAGACAGCTCTTATCCATTATGGGCTTTCCAAAGGCATTATTAAAAGAACAGAGACCTCTAAATACTCTCCATGTTTGTTTACATATGTGCATACAGAATTACTTGGATAACTTTTGGCCTGACTTAAAGCCAGCCCATGAACTCTTTGATTCTATACTTCAAGCTCGGCGTGAACGGGAGACTGAAAGCCAAGAAAACCATGGAAAAGAATATCCTGAGCACTTACCTGTGGAAATATTGGAGGCTGGGATCAAATCTGGCAGATATATTCAGGTAATTTGCTCTAGAGAGAGCATCCACAGAACAACGCGGTCTTCCTCTTGGTCCCTTTAGTTGTTGAATTAGACAAAGAAATACTGCTATAATGGGAAAAGGGAAAGAAAACAAAAGCGAGAGTTAGAGTGTGGAACGGATTAGGAGTCTGAAAATATTGCCCCTACTTCATCTTGTGAACACCTAGGATTGTTTTTTTTTTTCCTCTTGGAAAAATGAGATTTTTTTTACTCAGGATCTTAAATTTCCTATGGATTTTTCTTCAGGTTGATATGTGATATACCTGTGAATTGAGAAACTGGGTGTGATATGAAGCAGCTATATCTCATTCCTAAATATAAAAAATGCTGTACAAGGGCAGCATTTCTTACTTTGCCCAGAAATCTCCCAGTCAGTGAGATTAGTTTACAGTTTTATGGCTGTTCAGGGCCTTAATATGGATTGTTGGTGAAAAAGTGTCCTTCTCTTAAAAATTTAAAGAATTAGAGGTAGTAATTTTTCCTTTTTTGGCAATTTCAGCAGCGGGGCGAGAATAGAGTAAGAACAGAGAGACGGGGGTTTTCTTTCTTGTAGGAGGAACTCCAGGTTCCATATTAAGGCAGGCAGCAGAAGTATCCTGCCTGGGATTTGAATAAATGGAGCTTTACCAGCTTTGAGCAGTTCTTTTAAATTTGTTCTTAAAGTTCTTTTAAATTTGACCATTCTTTTCTGGAAGTGAGTTCTGTGTCGTACATTCTCCCCCTAAAGAGAAAACAGTTATGTTCAGAATAACCTACGTATCAATAAAGACTACTGATTTATCTTAAGCCTAAAATTTTATACTTTAAAGTTGGCTATTTAGAGGTGTGACTGTTTCATTCTGTTTAATGGCTTGCTCTTTTCTTTCAGGGCACGCTGAATGTCAATAAGCACAGAGCACAACTGGAAGCTTTTGTTCGACTTGAGGGATTTGGCGGCAAAGAAACAGGTGAAAAGGAGAGGATTTACTCAATGCCTTTTTGATGCTGCTTGTGCTTTTTATGTGAAACCATGTAGCCATTCGTATGTAGCTGTTCAGGTGTTAAATAAGATGAAAGCTAAGACACTGCAACGCTTGGGTTATTTTCCTGGGCTGCGAAGGAGGCTGAAGATGAACTCAGAAGGCAGGCCTCATGAGAAAACAATATGCTTTATGTCCTCCTTCCTCTGTGTTAGTACCTTTGGCCATGTTATGGATTCTTGGACCATTCTATGGATTCTAGGTTTTCCTAGACTCTCCCTGAAGCTGTGTATCGATTGTTACTGCTGTAGTTTGCTCTAACTTCAGATGGCCACTCACTCGACTGAAATAACTGTTTGCGTAGGTGTTGGCAGGATTAGGAAGCTGGTCATTGTGAACATAGTAGGAAAAACACCTTTTGGATCAGACTGGAACACCAGTATTGTCTTTCTGGTAGGAGTTAGTAATAAATACCTTTGAAGGAACAGCGTATTATCCTTGCACAGATACATCATCCCAGCTTTCACTGATAAGTACTTTCACATGTTCCGATGGCAGGCCCTGCAGTAAAACCAGTGTTCAATATATTAATCCTTTTTTTAAACCTTGTTTAATTCTGGCCCCTGGCCAGAATCCTGTGGCAGCAGTTTCCACACTTTAATTGTGTTTTTTTAAAGCTGCTGCCTAAGAACAATGAACACATCCTAGCCTGTGCTGCTTTTTATCCCAGAGATTACTTACAGAATTGCTTATTATCTCCTTTTTAAAAAATGAGAGAAGGGTTTTAATTTTCTTAACAACAATTATTACTTGCCAGTAGTGCATTTTGGAAGAAATAATATTGCAAATGTCATTGTTGTTTGAGCAGAATGCTGCCAAGAGTAGGGATTTGAATTTTTTAGCATTTTATAGTTCTCTTTATTTTAAATTTAGAACTTCAAAGTGACATCCTTATTTATGGGGCCAAAGCTCGGAATCGTGCAATCCATGGTGATGTGGTAGCTGTTGAGTTACTGCCTCTGCATGAGTGGAAAGGAAGGACCGTTGCCCTTTGTGAAAATGAGAGCGAGGATAAAGCACCCGCAGACACCACTGGTGACCCCATGCCCACAGGTAACGGAGACGGTGTGATACAGTGTTTTGTGAAGGTCACCTCGCTTCCTTGGTCCAAGCTGGGATGTAATTTTAATTATACAGTCCCTCCCCTTGATTTCTGTGATTGTCCCTATTAGCAAATTGTAAATTTGATGTGATTCTCCCAAATGAAAGCATTCTAACATATCCCAAGAAGAAGGCCACTAGATTCTTTCTATGTGCAACCCCCTTCCCTTTTTATTCTCTTTAATTTTATTCATAGAAATAGCTGAATTATTGTAGTTGTCTTCCTAAAATAATTGAGTTTGGAATATGTTAACTACCCAAACACATGCTGTCACTCTTCACAGCTCTACAAGAAACAAACTGCCATTCTAATAGAGACCAGTTTACCAGAATGTGCACACAGGTCCTCCATTATCGCTGTTGATGACACAGAAAGATAACAGCATCCTTTTCATTCCTTGGTGACGAATAATGTTCAAGATGAAAAGGGTTTTTTTGTTAGGTGAAAAAGTAGCCAGCTCCCATTACAATGGGACCAGTCTGTGTACCATGGGAACTTCGAGTCTTATTTGAAAATATTACTCTGCAGGCATAGCTACGTCTTAAAATTTTCCTGAGGCCACAGTTAAAAGTTTTAGGAAGTTCATTTTCTTCCTGCAAGAAAATGCTGTTTAGTTTTGATCTTTGCTATTAAAAAATTTCTGTATTTTTTACTAGAATTAGCCATATTTCAGCAGTAGTGGAAACCTCTGAATAATTTATGTACTGTATCAATTGAAATCTATACAATGAGTTAGTCTTCACATAAATAAAAGCTCGTTAAAATCTGGCTGTGCCATCAATAATTTATAACAAACTTGTTATGTTGTTTCCATACCATATGTTGTTAGCAATTGTAATACAGATTTGGGGACGCATTCGTTAGTGTCACAAAACAATGAGTCTTCTATACCTCCCACGTGTGTGCTTGATTGTTCCTGTTTAACTCTTTAATGTAACAGCCAACAATGTTTCTTGTTAAAAGGTAAAGTTGTTGGAATCATTCAAAAGAATTGGAGAGATTATGTGGTCACTTTCCCCTCTAAAGAAGAGAACCAGTCCCAGGGCAGAAACACACAGAAAATCCTTGTTACTCCTTGGGACTATCGAATTCCCAAAATCCGGATCAGTACCCAGCAAGCTGAAGCATTACAGGTAACTTGACAGAAGTGTTTCTCTAGTCTGTGTTCCTACAAAATTCTCTGGGTGTTATATGCTCCGAGGATGTTTCCTTGGCAAAAACGTGGGTAAAACTATTAATAAAAAGTTAACATCTGTGAGAGTAGTTCAGTTTCTGCCTTGAAGGAATGTGTGCGGTTCCTGACAAAACGGTATCAGCTTCAGGTAGTAAAGCTTATTTGAGTTCTGAATTTGGCTGCAGTTCAGGTGCCCCGACCATTTCTGTACTACTTGCTCTGTTTTTTTCTGATAAAGATCATATATGGGGTACAAATTGTAATAGCCCATGTGACTTTTTTGGATCTCTGGCTATATATAAACTTTGATGAAAGTAGTACGAGCTTTTCAACAAATTGATAATGAATTATGATTAGCTTGCCATTGCTATAGAAAGAAGAAACGTGGGTTTGTTCATTCCTTGTTGCTTTTACCTTATAATGCTAAGTACTTCTTCACAGCCAAGAAGTAAATTCCTATTGTGTCTCTTCTAGTATAAGAATATTTGTGTACATCTTAGTTTTGCTTTTATTTTTACACTTCAATAGAGAGATTCTCCGTATAATGACCCCAAGTGGGTCTTTGATCAGGAAAGAAATGTAATTATTAGTATTTGCTTGTGCACTCCTCCTTGTGGGTCTCTTTCTCCTCTATATAAAGCGTTTAGAGTTGCCAGTCTCTGGATTGCATTGTTTGCCCCTGAAGGAGTATTTATATTGCTTGCTGTTCTAACAGAATTGTCTTGCTGCAGGACTACAGGGTTGTCGTGCGTATTGATTCTTGGGAGTCGACTTCTGTGTATCCAAATGGACACTTTGTGAGAGTTTTAGGAAAAATTGGGGATCTTGAAGGGGAGATTGCAGCTATTCTGGTGGAGAACAGCATTTGTGTCGCCCCTTTCTCAGAAATCCAGGTTCGTCTCTGGGATTAGATACGTTCTTCTCTGTTATTTCCTGGGGTTTTGTTTAAAGAGAGGGGCCCTCTTACAGCTGAATGTCTTAGTTGCCAATGGGTTTTTGAAAGCTGAAAACTGTTTATAGGTTATTTTTCTGGACTTACTATTGGATCAGTTGGTCTGTAGATACTGCGAATTTTCAAGTCAAGAGTGATTTTAAAACAATATGTTTGCTACGGGGAGAAGATTAAAAACTCTTAAATCTAATTTGAGATAGACTATTAAGATATTACTGTCTTTAATATGTGTTTAGGGTACTGATCCTAAAGGCACAGACCTACTAAATCATTGTCTTAAATCCTTTTGTCTTCAACCAGCTCTCATAGATATTGTACATACAATTGATTGAAAGAAAAAGAATGTACAAAAAACAATATACAGTGGTGGTGTTTGCCAGAGCTGCAATATCACCACAATAGTATCAGTTTTTAATAATGTGTGTAACATTCTTTTCAATTGTTTCATGATTTCTGTGAAGTAAATGTCATAAGCTGACTTGGAAAATGCAAAAAAAGAACAATGTATCTACAGTCAAAAAGTACACAGAACAATGAATGGAGTAGAAAAGGAGGAGCTAAACCTAATTTGTTGGCTACGTTTTATAGAAAAGATATAATTGTGTTTTCCTCCATAATGTTTTTCTACAGATGAGAGAAATGCCTGTGAGTTCTTCAAAGAATCCATGGAAAGTGAATCCGGAGGAGGAAAAAAGGCGTCTTGACTTGAGAGACACACACTTGATCTTCAGCATTGACCCTAAAGGCTGCGAGGACGTGGACGACGCGCTCTCTGTGAGGACTCTGCCTAATGGGAATCTCGAGTTAGGTGTCCACATCGCAGATGTAACCCACTTTGTGGCAGCAAATTCTTACACTGATGTTGAGGCCAGAGCAAGGTAATTAATTTTCTAAAAATTAGAGAATTTATGGAGTTTGTGATGCTGCCGTAAGGAAACATTGAGAAACATTGGAAAGATGGAAACGTTCATTCTTCTTCTTTCATGCCATGGAAACACCTCATTAAAACCAATATATAACTAATGATATTTCACTTTTATTTGGTTAAAACAGGCCTACTGGGGAGGAAACTGCTTTCTGACCTATTATTTCACCCTTTTACTATTGAATTGCTCTTTTCCACAAATTTATAGTTTAAGTTTATCATTCCCCAGTCACTAATGTTTGCTTTATAGTCTACTTTAACATGGGTGATTTGAAGTATTTACAAACCACTTGTTTGCATTCCAAGGGAGATGAATCTTCACACAGAACGCCCACAAAATTGAACTAAATCTTACATGAATTTAATTCCAGAGGCATTTGTCAGACTTACATTTCAATACCCAATCTTGTGATTTAATATGCCAAATATTTCTTCATCTTTTTCTGTTATTGCCACTCTTTTGAACTGAAACTGCTGAATCACTTCATGAAATGTGTTCTTTGTAGATGCAAAGAAATGTAGATGTTATAGCTAGCAGAGGTGTTTTAACTGTTAAGTGATTGTGGTTGAGCATATTTGTGCAGCTCCAACTCTGGTCTTAATGGCAGTTAAAGATACCGAGGGAGGCAAAATTAGGCTTGAACTATACAAATAGTTATTTAAATAATTTGACTTTGGTATTGCACTTGTGTGAATTCTGTAGCAATAACCTTTTGAAATCATGGTATGTGCTGTGTTTTGCTGAAGTCATGCTTATACCACAAACTGCTTGGGAGAAACACACCAGTGAGTCCTTGGGAAAAAAACAGTAAATGTCTTTTATTCCCCAGGGCAACAACTTACTATTTAGCGGATCGTCGTTATGACATGCTGCCCTCCGTCTTGAGTGCTGACGTATGCTCCCTTCTCAGTGGAGTCGATAGGTAAGAGTTTGTGTAGTAACTGCTTCTGCATTTGCTTTTTGAATTCTGTGCTACTATTTGTAAGGAAAGCAGTGTGGAGTCAGAAGAAGCTGAAATACACTATTATCCAATGACTGTCTTGTCTTCCAATAATGCTTCCCCTTACCCTGAAAGGCAAGTGCATCAGTTAGTGGCATTGCTTTGTTTTGTTTTCTTCATAAAACAAACACTGGTTTGTTTTATCAAGAAAAGGATTTTTTCCAGGAGAAAAAAAAAACAGAATGAAACCTGTAAATTTGTTAAGTTTTATGTGCTCAGATTGATAGTTTAAGTTAACCAGATGTATTTCTAGAATTGTGATTTTATGTTTAAGGTATGCTGTGAGTGTCTTGTGGGAACTAGAAAAAGAGTCATATGAAATGCTGAGAGTCTGCTACAAGAAAACCATCATTCGATCCGCGTACAAATTAGTTTATGAAGCAGCACAGGCATTAATAGATGGAGACACAAGCGTCGTCGGTGATATCCTGGAACTGGAAAACTTGGATGAAAGAACTCGACAGAAGAAACTGGATGAACTGGTTTGGGCAATATCAAAACTCACGGATATAGCACGAGCCGTTCGAGCTCAGCGGGACAGCTGTGGTGCTCTGGAACTAGAAGGGGTAGAAATCAGAGTGCAACTGGATGATAAAAATAATATCCATGATCTCATCCCCAAGCAGCCTCTGGAAGTGCACGAGACGGTAGCAGAATGTATGATTCTTGCCAACCACTGGGTGGCAAAAAAGATTTCAGAAGATTTTCCTCACCAAGCTTTGCTGCGGCAGCACCCTCCACCGCGACAGGAGTTTTTTACTGAACTTCGAGAATGTGCCAGTGCCAAAGGCTTCTCAATAGACACACGGTATCTTTTATTACTTACCTTCAGTGATTTAATTAAAGTTAAGTGATTAACTGTTTGCCTACGTGATCATCACAAAGCGTTAGTTTTCGGTATCGATATTAAGAGAAACTCTATAGCAATTCTTAAAAAAATGAAATACTATAACCTGTGAGCAGGAGATGATGCTCTAAACAAGAGAGGCTGCGTGTGTTCTGCTGGCTGGACTGAAAAGGCAGTGTCTGAATAATTTTAGACACATCCAACCAGATTGTGTGCAGTCAGTGTGCAGTGGTTAAGCTTTGTAATCGCCTTGTTTGCACCTTATCTCCTGTAATAATAATGTAAGAGAGTACTTGTTTAAATCAAGTTAATTCTCTATAATACAGTCATTTTAAATAACTCAAAATAAGTGGGAATTACCTTGTCAAGATACTGCGAGAGGGTTGGGAGCTTCATTGCAGCAATAGCATAATTTTCTTCAGAATTAACCCTTTTTTGACAGGTCCAATAAAACATTGGCTGAATCTCTGGATAAAGCAAACGACCCCTTGGATCCAATTGTAAATAAACTGTTGCGATCTATGGCCACTCACGCGATGTCTAACGCCCTATACTTCTCTACTGGCTCTTGCCCTGAGAATGAATTTCATCATTACGGTATTCTTGTCACTTTTAACTTTATTGCTATTCCTGTTATTACTTCTGAACTAGTGGGGGGGAGGCAGTTGATTGTTGTGACTGCTTATTGCTGCTTCCTTTTTCATTTGTAGGACTTGCCTTGGAGAAGTACACTCATTTCACCTCTCCCATTAGAAGATATGCTGATATTGTTGTCCACAGACTCTTGATGGCAGCGACTCTGAAGGAAACTAAAGGAGATGTTAAGGATTATATATTCAGTAACAAGGATCTCCAGGAACTGTGCAGACACATTAATAACAGAAACCGGGTAAGATGGTCATGGTGCGTGTCCCCCTCCGTTTGTACACTGCCCAAGGGAACAGCATACCAGTTCCTGGCTGAGCTTTTGGGTACTACAGTGACACAGTATCACTTCACTGTTATTTTTAATGCTTTTGGGCTTTTTTACTCAAATATCAATTTTCTTCTGAGAGCGGTAGTAAAAGCGACTTCATATTTTACCTGTACTACTTGTACTATTTCCTTTTAGATGTAATTTTTCTAGGAGACAGGTAATGGGAAAAAGAAACTATGAAAATCAAATCCAAACAAGCTTGTCGAAATATTTACTTAGCTTGCTTTGTCCTCTCTTTTTCGGGGGTGTTTGTAGGCAGCCCAGCGTGCTCAGAAACAGTCTACTGAGCTCTTCCAGTGCATGTACTTCAAAGACAAAACCCCAGAAACGGATGAGCGCTGCATCGCAGATGGTGTTATCTACTCAGTCCGAACAAACGGTGTGCTGGTTTTTGTACCAAGGTGAGTTAATCAGAGCTTGGACTGAGCCTAAAATCAAAACATAATTGTTACTGGAAAGCCACGGGGACAGCTCTGGTCCTTAAGAAAGGAAGTGTTTACAGCAAGGGTTGGCATTGACCAGTAACTGCATTTTAGATTTTTAAGCCAAAAGCAGGGCTTTTCTGGGCATTGGCTCTGAAAAGGGGTTCCTATGAGGAAACGGTAAGACTGTGCTGCACATTATGTATTGATTTCAAAACATTAAAGGGACATTTTTTATCCAAGCAGCTGCTATGGCAGAACAATGACTGGAATATTTTGTGCATTACCGGTAGCAATTCTGCCTGCCCGGCAAGTTACCAGGTACAAGAGACATAGGCACAAAAACCGTCATTTTGAAAACAAAACAACCCAAACAAAACCCAAAATCCCAACTCTCTGTGACAGGGATGTTAAGTAAAGCAAACCATTACATGACCACCCTGGACTTCCATGAACTCAGCCTGGGCTTGGCTCCAAACCAGCTCCATGTGGGACTGTGGTCTTCACTGTTCTCCACGGCTTGGCCTGGCCACACAGCTGAGGAGCCAGCACCTTCCCAGACACCAAAAGCTTCCTTCCACAGAACCCAGTGCAACTCCGCTACTGGTTTTTTAAGTAACTTCTTCTCAGGGAGAAGTGTTTCCTCACTGCAGTCTCTGGAATAACCTGTAACGCTGCTCCTCTTCCATTATCGGCCATTCCAGGCCCCACCCAACACATAAGATCATGGATCACTCACTGTATTTTACTTCTGCTTCACTGCTCTCAAAACATTTCAGTCACTGTCTTCATGCTGTTCTCCTGTACTCTAAGGGTTTCTTTGACAATGCACAGCCGTGTCCCCAAAGCAGGATTATCAGGCTACAGTGTTTGCCCCTTTATGTTGCTTTTATACAATCCCAGCTCGCCTTCTCTTGCTCTCAAAATTAAGAGAACCGATAAGGATGAGTGATAAGAACAGCTTCTATCTGCTTTTTTGTAGATATGGCATCAAAGGTGCTGCATATATGAAAAACAAAGAAGGCTTAGTCATCTCTTGTCAAGGTGACGGGAGCTGTGAGTGGAAGCCTGGATCACTTCATCGCTTTCAGAATAAAATCACTTCCACTACAACCACTGGAGAATCAGTTACATTAAGCCTTTTCGATCATATTACAGTGAGTATTTAATCTGAGAGAAGTAAAAGGAAATAGCACCATCAGAAATAAAGAAACTTTTATATTGCTTTTAAGGTGAAAATACTCGTGCAGACTTCCCACTGCCATGCTGACACCATCAAGCTGGAAATAATCAAGAATGCACCATACCAGGCTTCAGGCACAGAGGTTTCCCAAAAGAATTTCCACGTGGTGAAGTCCGAGTTGGTAAAAGAAGTCAGTGAGTCGGCAGAGGCAGCCCAGCGCGCCCAAGAAAAAGCAAGCATTGAGGTAATGGATGAAGACTACAAGGAGTACTGCCAGACCAAGGGAGCCAGCTTGTACCAGCTGCTGGAGGAGATAAGGGATCTGGCTCTGTTAGATGTTTCAGCTGACGTTAGAACTTGAACTGTCACCCAGCACCAGCTCGTTCCAGAGGTTCTGCTCCTGTTGGCTTTTTAAAGCGGTCTATTTAATTTTTCAGGCATCCTTTTAATAAGAAACAAAATGTCTATTTAAAATGAGAGTTATTTTTATCTGATTATGAACATGTATAAGTTTTTGAAATATTTTTATACATGATAAATCTCCTCTTCCAGACTCGAGTGTGGTGAATTCTTTGAACTATCATTGAAAAAGTTACTTTTCAGTGTTGTCCATAAATTCTTAAAACCTGAGTATCTCAGGTGTACCTGAGTATCTACAGCTGTTGGCTCTCCCACTAGAGTTTAGTGAATTTAACTCATAGCTACAAGGATATAAAAAGCAAACTCCCTCACACTAATCTAGAGTATAGAATTTTGTTTACTGAAATCCTGCTCATCCCTCATAAAATAACACCTGTCGGCATGAGCTTATTTCACCTGCTCCAAGTTCTGTCACAACCACCACTCTATCCTGGGCTCAGGGCTTTCCCTTTCTGGTGATTCTGGTTCAGTCCATGAACAGGAATTGCAATAAGGAAAAATAAGACTGTAAGAAGAGGATGAGACGAAGCCTGGAGTCAAGGAATAAAATCAGCCAGAGGAAGATAACTAATGTTAGTTATCTGGTTAGTTATGGTCAAAGCCAAAGCAGATTCCCCCAAGGGATGTACCATCTGGAAGGAGATGTCTGACCCCCTAGGGAGGGGGGAGGCTGGAGGGCACGTACTTGTAACAGCCTCATACAAGAAGTTCAGGTTTAACTTCTGAAATTTAATAGCTTCCATTTTGTAAGAAAAAGATACAGGTACTTGATAACAAAGTTTAAAAAAAAAAAAAACAAACAGGTAGTCCTTTTCAGACATAGTCCTACCTGCTATTATATATACCCTCTATTAAAAAAAAATAAAAACAACTATAAACAGCACTTCAGTAGAAACTTCCACCTGGCAATAGCCCAGTACTTCAGCGTGACATCAATTGTAACCAAATTTAATGTAGGTCAAAACCTCATTAACATTTCCTAGAGAACGTTGGGAGAGGTGGAAAAGATGTCTCCAATGCAGATGAAGAACTTTGTTCTGTCTTCCAGTGTAGGGAGTTGCTCAGCTGCAGTTCCAAGAGAAAAGTCTGTCCAACCACACAGGGATCATGGTGAAGACTCTGTAAAGCTGCTGGAATCAGAGTGCAAAAAGCCAGCAACATTTCAGTATAGTGATAGTACATAAACCAGTGGGGCCTTTCAGTCAAGAAAGTCATTCAAAGTCTGGGGAAGCGTTACGGCTTTTCACTGGCACATTCCAGTTCTATCTCTCCATCTTCAGCTTCTGTAACAGCAGCCTTGGTTGTGGTAACTTGAGCGTCTTCAGTAAGGTCTGTAGGATCCTGAGCAAGTGAGGTATTAAACTCCTCTTCTGAGTGATGAGCAGAGAGCTCTGTTAAAAAAGAAAATAAAAATCAGGTCATAAAGCAATTTCCTACCATGAGAAAAGACAGCTGCTGTGTTTAACAGCAGTTTCTGTCACCAGAATCCCACTCTGCAGGAAAGCCAACTCCAGAGATGAGCAGCAAGTTGAGTTTCAGTTCATCAGACAGAGCTGTCACAAGTAGGGAGAGCAGTTCTGACTGAGCTTCAGAGCGACTCTGACTGCAGGAACACAGTTTATATTTGAGAGTTGCTTCATTTTGCTGCTTAACTAGAAACTGCTGCTACCTCCATGAAGTGACTCAGCAGCTCAGTTGTAGAGTAGGAGTTTCTCAGGCTACAGCCCTTACCAGGAACAATTAAGTCACAGAGCTGATTACCGTTGGGTTGGGACTGGCTGTTACTCTGCATCTTCGCTTGCCTGCGTTCCAGGGCCAGCTGCCTGTTCCTCTGGATTCGCTGCTGTTGCTCTTCTGTGAGAGTTGTAACAGGCAGAGAACTGAGTTCTTCTACGTTGTTAGAGTAGGGACGTACATCCTCAGTGGCTGGATCCAGTCCATTGCTTTCTCCTGCACCATCTGGTTAAAAATGGGGGAGTTGAGAGGGAGAAGAGGGGCAGAAATCAACCTTTTCAACCCAGAGAGATCTACTGTTAGATATCCGTCAAGAGACCGTTTTTAAAGCATTCCTATGATCTACATTTCATTGACAGCTGAAATTCATTCCATAATTTAGTTTTAATGGGCAATTTTCTGCCTGGGTCCACATGCCTGATATTCAGAGCATACAACAAACGCTCATCAGGCATCCCAAACACACAACAATAAACGCCTGCATTCAGAGAGGCACAGCTCTGCGTGTTGTCAGCAGTCACGACCTCTGCTTGAAGGTTAGAATAGAGCCAGTAAATTCAGGCAATCCCTGCTGAAAGGCCAGATAGTTTTCTTCCCACCCCTACTCATGCGGCACTGCCCTCTGGGAAGCAGCAGGGACTAGTGACAGTGATCAGAAGTTTGAACACAGACACTGAATGGTCACTTCTGAATTCAGACTCCTGCTATCATGGAATATTTACTCATCTGCCAACACTAACACATGCAAAACAGAAGCAGTTTGACTCCATTAGCCAAACTTCACCCACCAACAGAGAAGCCGAGTGCTTTTTCTAGAGTGCCTAAGGCCAAGTATGCTTGTGCCTCTGTACCACTTTAGGCCTGTGAATAGAGAAGTTGCTGACATCAAGGTTTTGGGTTTTAATACAGTACTCTAGCTGCAGCTTTTATTTCAAAACTGTAAGGCACCTACTCAAGTTTTTCAACTGCAGCCTGACCAGCTGTAGCAGTACACTCGCTCACAGGGTTCAAGAACAGATCAGCACCATCATCCCATCAGCATATTTGTGTTTAAATACAAATGTATGGAACCATCGCACAGAAAAATCTGATCACTCTACAGACCCTGTCGGCAGGAACCATTTGCTTTACTGTTCGTGGCTGCTCACAGCTGCATTCCATTTCTAACAAATGCAACCTAGAGTGAAGACAGCCACAGGCCACCAGCTGCCCAAAGGTCCTCCCCACAGCTGAGGTAGGGTCTTACCACTGGTGAACTCAGCCTCCAGAACACCCTTCCCAAGCACTGGTTTGTCTGGAGGTTCAAGTGAAGACAAACTAGGCAATGGGTGGATCCTTGTTTCAAGAGAGACTCGCAGTGAAAGTGTGAATGCCTGCGAAGGAGCTTAGGAATGACTATGAAATTATCTCATTTCTGCTAATAAAGCTTCTTTCAACTAACCAGGTGAACTCTGCTCCCTCTTTTTTATAAAAAAACCCTAACAAATAAATTGTTTATTTCTAGTTTGTTTAAAACCATCATCTGATTGGAAGAGACTCTTGAATTATCTACTTGTTAAGGGGCTGGATTTTCATATCAGAAGACATGCTCAGTAGCTATGCCAGGAGTGACCCATAGACGTAACAGCACACAAGCATTAACGAGTCCTTCCCTAAAACGAACACCCTGACTGCACTGTAACACCTTGTGGTACACACACTGTAACAAGTCTGTGATTTCTGCATCAAGATCCAAGAGCTCTTCAGATGCTCACTCACAAGAGTAAACACAAACCAATACCTTCACTTTTGGGATGATAATTGGAGTTTTGGGGTTTGGTTGGGTTTGGTTTTTTTTGCAAGAATGTTGCTAACAGTGTGGGTAATACCCATTTTCAATTCCTTTCAGTATACCACACACCTTTATAAATATTTGTATATACATGTAGCATTTTAGTCAGAGTACCAAGTTGGTTTTGTAATGGTAAGTCTCACAGAAACCTCATTTTAAAATAAGAGGACCACTCAATTTCTTCTACATCAGAAAAGTGTATCATGATCATTAACTTCTGGTCAGTAGGAGGTGAAATAAAGTAATTTTAAGCACTGAACTACTGAGCACAATGAGCATACCTTCATTACTTGCAAAGTCTTCATGTAAAATAGGAAGATCAAGTCTAATCCGCTTTAGGCAGGTCTGCAAATGAGAAATCAAAATACTGATATTTCATTTGGCACAACAGATTTTGGGCAACACTGATATGTTTTCAATACTACTCCCAATTTCTCTTTACACTTTATTACTCTGAAAAAATATTCAATTCACTATGCATGTTTGACCCACAACTTTTAATGCTGTGGATCATTTTCCTAGTCCTCTTCTTTTGCAGGATCAAACATTAAAAAACAAACAAACCCACCCCAAAACCAACCAGTTCCAGGACATTACTTTGGTTAAAGATGTCCTGGAAAAGTCAAAGCCAATTCTCTGGGGCACTAATTCAAATAAAGAAAGGTTATATCTAAATGTAAACTTAAACACTGGAAAGAGCTTTTTTTAAAAGAGATAAATTAAGTAGTATTAGCATTATGCACAACTTAAGTCCTCTTTTGTTGCATAATTGCTCTACTAAATCTACCTCTTACACTATTTAGTGCTGCCCAAGGAGACACTGACGGGACTAATACGTACCTGAACTTCCTTTTTGTTTCCCAAAGACTCGACTCTGTCAATAAAATCCTCAAATTGCAATTTTGGAAATAATCTATGAGCCCAGTGTTCCATATGTTGTATGAGTGTCTTCAGGTCCTCTGCCTAAAATATAAACCGAGACATCCAGCTAGTAAAAACTGGCCAAGTCAGGAGACTGCAGAGGGAAACAGGACAGTAACGTTTCTGAAAACATTAGGCACCTGCAGCTCGAAAGACTCTTGAAAATTTCAGTGATATGAATGCGTGGGTACCCTTTCCGCCCATGACCGTCTGTAAGCGTCATTTCAAGCTATGAGAAGGATAATGATCCAAGTTCAGGAAAAGCATTTGTACATACTGTAAAACACCCGACAGGCTTCTGAGAAGTTGCTCTTTAACAACCTAGGTCTGAACCCAGAC
>JAOTQQ010000071.1:39419371-39434250 GCA_026546715.1 Gallinago undulata
TGGCTCTAAGCACTATGTCAACCTGTCATTTGAGTATCTCCAGGGATGGTGCCTCAACCACTTCCCTGGGCAGCCCATTCCAAGGCTTAATAACCCCTTCCGTGTAAAATTTTTTCCTCATATCCAATCTGAACCTCCCCTGGTGCAACTTGAGGCCATTTCCTCTTGTCCTATCACCCGTGATCCTACGCTTTGCTCCACACAGATACCAGCTAGAGCCTTCTGGTGATTTGAAACTAAACCGTTTGCAAATGTCCTGGCTGTAATTCATACACCAGGCCCTCTGAGATGTGGCAGCACTGTGCATAAAATGCCATTTAAGGACTCGGGCTGCAGAAACAATAGGAGAAAAGCTTCACACTACTGTCTCCAGTGCCGTTGCATCTGAAAAAAATTCTGGTTTTATATTTTTACAGGTCAGTCCATAGAAGTGTATGTGACTTAAATTACAGGCTCTTCAGTTAAGCACAATGAGAGAAATTAATGTCAAATATTAATACATTAAATGAATTACTTTTCCTTATTTCTCTATAAATTCAAATTTTACATATATTTCTAGTAATTTAATGTATTCCTTCGAATATGACAAAGAAAATCAATTGCAGTTACTTTCCAGTTTAAAAAAAAAGGTATTATCCTTTAGTCAAAATTATTTTACCAGTTAATGTTTAAAATGTGTTTTCCCAAATGCAGCAGCATTTTTTATGGTTAACAATACATTAAACAGAGGGAGAACACATTAATGGATCTGTTAACATTGAATCCATTTATCTTAACTTGTTACATATGGCAAATTTCTGCAATTGACTGAGGCACATGAAAATAAGTACAAAGATATACTATAGATCAAATGCTGCTAATTTCCAGCTCAAAAGACCGTAAAGATTTGTGTTATATAAAATTACTGAAAATCAAATGTTGGTATGATGAGCTCTTTGCATTGAAAATAATAGTCACTCTTTATATTAAAAAAATCTTTACAAACAAATGAATTAGGTTTTGGGTGTAGCCTAAGCATCTGATTCGTAACTATTAGTGTGATGCATCTTTTCATGTATAAATGTTTTCCTTAATATTTAAGGAGGAGGGGGGTATGTGAAGTAATTGGATTTCAAATACTTTGCTAATGTGAACCAAACTTATTAGAGGCTCAAGATTTCAAAATTCCTTTCAGTCCCTCCATATTTTCTGCAAAATCAACTGGTAAATGAAAAGAAACAGCACGGTAGGGTTCTTCGAGAGCAAAGGTGGGGAGAAGATGGAATTAATTTACGTGTCTGGCCAGTCTCCTTATACCCAGGTCACCCGCTCTGCACAAGCAGAGCTCTGTCCTGTGGTTGGTGATTTGTCTTTGCCAGAACAGGTGGGTAACAGATATGAAAAAAAAAAAAGTGCTGGATAAGGTATAAAAATTACCTTTTTTATATACCTATGTATATAAAAATATATATACTTATGTATATAAAAAATATACAAAGATTAAAGCAGATCAGTTACAATCTCTGCAGAGGAGTACAGTGTTATAAAACCTACTGTATTTATGCAACTTTGATTAATCAATATTTTTGAAGAGTGTTTAATTAGAGGCTGGACTTGATGACCTAGGTAGTTCTTTCCAGTCCTATGTTCCTAATTAAATGAAAGGCTTATGCTGGTAGGCATTGATTATTGTTTTTTCCTCAGGAAATGAATAACCAGCCACATGCTGATAAAATAATAAGTCAGGGGAAAAAAAAACAACAAACAACCCATAGCTTACCTTTATTCTAGAAAACACTTTTGTTTTCTAGTTTAGGTGAAACGGAAATATTACTTGGTTTTTTTTCTGTATTGAATAGTGTCATTTCATTAGAAAAATAGCAGAAATTTAGCACCTTATTTTATGTTTCAGTCTCATTTCCTGGTTTGTGTTAGATATAATAGATGGCAAAGAAAATCTGTAAAATGGATAATTGGCTACTTACGCATTTGAAGGGTTTTACTCCTATGGGAGTCATACTTGTTCTGCAAAAACCCTCTAAGTATTATGTTGGCAAAGCTGTTCTTTCAACAGACCCAGGGCAAAACTGGTACCATTGTAGCTGCGTTAGCAGGAGATCACATCTTACAGTTATAGCAAACTTCAGCTGTTTGGGATTTATGTCTTGCTAATCTACACTAGATTGTACATTATACAGTTATCTTAAACATTAATTTCTAAGTATATTACTAAACATTTAAGATTGTGTTCGGATCCACAGTGTTCTTTTAAATCCCTGCCTCTTGAGGAAAACAGGATTTGAAGACAGGTTGGGATCTCTGGCTGTTTGAAAGTCAGTCTGTCTGTCAGCCCCCTCCTAATAATTTTTGATCCCGTTGGCTGGTTTCAGTCAAATTTGAATCAGGTTTCTTAAATTCCATTGCTTCTGGGACTAATTATTTCCTTAAATTGCTTTGTTAACCACTAAATAGATTAACAAGCATTAAATCTTACAAATAAAAGTTTGCCTGCATATGTTTTGGCACTAAAATACGGAGCTTTATGTGGCAATGGAGTTCCAAAAGATGGGTTACGTTAGTGATGCAATTAATCTAGATAGTAATCATGTTTTCCTTTTCATGCAAGAAACTAGACAAAATGCAGGTTTCCATCAGGGAAGAAAAGTGGTGATGAAGACGAGCTTCTTTGTTCCATTTCTATTTACAGAGACATCTCGTAGTTCTGTTTCTCCAAGCAGCGGTGGAATCAATAAATCAGGAAGTCTCCCTGCTCAGAAGTCTTTCATAGAAATGCCACTACCTTTTATTTTTTTCTTCATTTTTTCCTCTGTGATCCACCTTCAGAAACACAAAGCAAAATGCAATTCCTTCCATGGAGAATATTCAAATTCCCCAAATACGTGTTTTGTTTTGGCTGGGGAAATATGCTTAATTTTTAGTTGCAAATGCACTGAAGTTAAACGTGTTTCTTTTACAGAAGTAAAACCAACAAACCAACCTGCAACAACCCTGAAACTTTTCAAATGTGCTATGTAGCCATGGAAAAGAAAACCAGTCATTCAATATGATCAACTGTTATAAAAAATCAACAACAACAATTAAAAAACCCTAAATAAAGTGTCTTAGGAGGCTTTGAGCAAAGCTCAGGGGCCACCCAGCTCTTGGGGTCTCTCTAAGGTTCCGGAGGGACAAAGGTGCCGGAGGAACTTGGCGGTGGCAGCAGCAGTTACACAGAAATAATTCCTGCTGTGGCATCGCTCTGTACGCCCCTGACTTTATTTCTATATTCAGTCAGTCCAAAATACTTTTGTTTTAATGCTGTAGGTCAACAGGACTTTTAAGATATGAGTGAATTCAGTAATTTTTCAGATTCCAGGTTTAACGGTGAAATTGCAAAGTGCTCCAGAGGAGGGAGCCATCTCTTAATAGTGGGAGTCGGAGGGAGCCATGGCTTGGCAGCAAAGCCGTGAAAATAATAATTTAATCTTTTCTACTTTAGAAACGGGGAAGATGTTAGGAACGATATAGCATTTTTGCATAATATACAGGGAAGCTTGTTTGTCATTTAAGTTGCTACAAAAGCATTAGTGACTACTTCGATTAAAAATATTATTTGAATTTTGCAAACCACAGAAAGTTAAAGCATGAAATTCTGAGTGGTGCTTTATACAAAGGATTTACAATGTGAGTTTTTTTACGGAATTTACTCTGCACTTCTACTGTCAGCTGAGTCGATCAGCATGATCCACACTTCTTTATTGCTGTGTTTCAAAAATTCTGCATATTGAAAGCTCTGGTTTCAGTAAGTATGTCCAGTCAGTCATCTGTTTGTGTGGGTGGTTTTTCTGATGGAGAAAGCCAGGCAATGTTACAAAGAGAAAAATAATTCAAACTGTGAAAATTCACAATTGACAACTAAAATTCTCCTTTCTTCAATCCCAATATTTGAAAGAAAATAAAACCTTCCCTCCAAGCATCTTTTCAGAGGAAAAGAGGCCATACTTTGCTGCAGATTACACGAGGTATATATAATAATGGTTGATGTAATAATAATCAGTACCTGTCTGATATTCACAGGGTCTCTGCAGAGTCCAGCGGTTCAGACGAGAGTCTTCCCATTTCCCCACATGCAGTCGTGGAAAGAGAAAAACAACCTCAGCTGCAACTCAATGTCTTTTTTGGAAGAAAAGTCTGATTTTAGCACAGTAAGGCTTGATACTTCATGAGTCACTGTAAATGCCAGTTGTTCAGCTTTACTATAGCACCTTAATCCTGTGGAAAAAAAAAAGGAAAATATCTCATATTTAAAAATTCTCAAATAACTATATAAATCCCGATTTCTGCCTGGCAAGGAGGAAAGGCTTTTCTGGGCGTTGATATTTTCCTGCTCTCAGGTGAAAAAAGCACAGAAATGGAACACCGGTGACCATGGTCAGCACTGGAACTGCCAAAGGAACCAATTTGTCACCCCTTTGCCCCATACCAAGCCATTTGCCACCACCACATCTCTTCCCTCCATGACTCACGTGTCTCCGTGAGAGATTTCACTTAAAACTGAAGCAAATTTATGAGCAACTGTTGAATCTTTCCTTCTAGATGTGTCACATTTGTTGACAGACTGAGCAACATCCAGGACACAAACTTGGAGTAGCAATGGAGGGAACTCCTCAGCTGTGACGGAAAGCAGAAGAGATCTTCAAGACCTTCTTGATGCAGAACTTCTCAGGGTACAGGCCTTAAAAGAGCCTTCACTGTTCTTTTGCTGGATTCAGACCAGGAGAAATTGCTCTGCCAAAGAAGCCCAAACTTGTTTATGGCCTCTCAGCAGCAGAGACGGGATTGTAAAGGTAATAAAAGATCTCCTAGCTCCTACAGGAATGTCATCGTTTTAAGTGCTGCATGTGTGTAATACCCAGACTGGCTTTGCTGATCTGAACATTCCGTCCCCACCCCGAGACCTACACTTAAATAGTAGCATCCTTACGTTTCAGTTCTTTATGGAATCATAGAATTGTTGGAGTTGGAAGGGACCTTCTAGAGATCATGCAGTCCAACTCCCCTGCCAAAGCAGGGTTGCCCAGAGCACATCACTCAGGAGCATCCACATGGAGCTTGAAGATCTCCAGAGAAGGGGACTCCACACCCTCCCTGGGCAGCCTCTTCCAGGGCTCTGGCACCTTCACCGTAAAGAAGTTCTTCCTCATATTTGAGCAGAACTTCCCATGTTCCAGCTTGTTCCCGTTGCCCCTCGTCCTGTCACTGGGAACCACTGAAAAAAGTCCAGCTCCATCCTTCCTCAAACTGCCCATTTACATTTAATTTCTCCCGCTTGGAAGGGGAACGGGTGTGGAGGAGCAGTGCCACTGCCTGAAGAGAAGGGGGGGTCTTACTGGTGAAGTCACCTCCCCCTAGAGGGGACCACCGCTGCCCTGGAGCAAGGGACATTGCGGTGACGACCCCCCTGGCCCCCACTCCAGCCACAGCAGGACATCGTCACCCCACCCCTGTGCCACCCTGCTCCGTGCTGGGGTCATTTTCTGCAAAATCAGTACTTTAGAGCTGGCTGGAAGCGAGGTGGTGGTAACCCAAGGCAGTGGGGGCAGTTCACAGCCCAGGGTGGAAGCTTTTTTTTTTTTTCAGCAGAAAGGTGGTATTTTGCGCTCTGAAGTTTTAAACTTGTCTTTACGTTGGTGATTTTATCCCCGGAATTACCCGTGTCTGAGAGGCTCTGCCCCTTCCATGGCGTGGATCTCGTGGGACTGGGACTTCTGTGTCTGACCTCAAAACTGATTAAAGAAGCAGTGGGTTCAGAAAGTGCAATCCCCACGTACAGCATCGATTTGTGACATTTATTTCTGAAATCATTCTTTCCAGCCGTACATCCTCACGTCCCTCTGCCAAAACACGACAGAGAGCTCCCGGAAAAGAGAATTTCCCTGGTTAGATTTTTAAGGGTCGTTGAAACAATGTGATTATTTTACCAAATCCTGGTGGCGCGAATCAGGACTTCAGAGAAACGTACGTACATAAAACCAGCCTGGCATTCAGGTGTGGAGTCCGTGAGCCCGTCCGGCCCTTCCCCGCCGCAAAACCATCTCGGGCGCTCGGTTTCCATGCTCCTTTTACTGTTTATAATTCGCATTTTGTAACTGCCGTGTCGTCCCCCCCCTCCTTTCCCCCCCTTCCCCCCCTTCCCGTTTTTAATCCAGTCGCTCGCTTTGGGAAGAATTCAGCAGCCGTCGGTACCCCGGCCGAAGGGTTCTAATTATAAAAACAAGTTTTTTTATAGGGTTTTAATGCTAAAAACAAGAGTAGTTCCCACACGGGGTACCGGTGCGCGGAGGGAGTGTCGTTCCCTCGTTCCCCCCCATCCCCTCCGCGCGGACCCCGCCCCGCGGCTGCGGGCAGAGCGCGGTGAGGGCAGGGCTTCAGCGCGGCCTCACTGCCCCCCAGGGCGCATGCGCTGTCCCGCCGCGCCTGCGCACTGGGGTGGCCGGGGCGGTGCGCGCAGGCGCAGTCCCACAGAAGGGCACATTTTGAGCCCGGGCAGTTTTCCCTGTCGGGAGCTGCCGGAGGGACTTCGGCTCGGCGCCGCCGGGGGAGGCCGGCGCTGGGCGGCCGGCGCGGCGCGGCTGGGGTCCGGCGGCGGTGCAGGCACCTGCCCGCTGAGGAGGCCGCTCGCAGCCCGCGGGGGAGGGTTGGGGGGGGCGCACCGGCGGTGAGGGGAGCCTCTAACTTTGCCCCGCCGCAGGAAGTCCCTCGAACCTGGCCGAAGCGGGGCCGGGGCTTCTCCGTCCCTCACCCTCCGCGCCGTCTGAGGGAGAAAAATGCCGAAGAAGAAGCCCGGGCCGATTCAGCTCAACCCCGCTCCGGATGGATCCGCCGTCAACGGGACCAGCTCTGCAGAGTGAGTGGAGCCTGTTGGGGGGCGGCCGGGGCTCCGGCGGGGCTGCCCGCGCTCCGCGTCCCTGAGGTGACGGGCGCGGCCGCCGCCGCCTCCCCGGAGCGGTGTCGAGGGCGGGGGGGGGATCTTCTGCGGACCGGCCCCCACCGGGAAAAGCGTGTATCCCAGGCGGTGGAGGGGCACCAGCCCTGTAGGGTTAGTTTCTCCCGAAGCCGTCTGGCTTTTAAACCGGCACGGCGTGGTTGCCAGAAAAAGTCAAAACCTGCTGTTTCCTTGGGGGTGGGTGCCCCCGCCGTGGTACCTGCCGAGGGGCTGGCTCCTTAGCGGGACGAGGTGGCCGGGGGCTTCGGCAGTAAACAAACTTTCTGTCGGATCTTCCAAGGTGAATAAGATGGGAGAAATAAATAGAGGACAACTTGTATAACTCCCTTCTGGTAGCCCGTAGTGGTATCTGCTGAGTTCTTAGATTACATAATTACCTGGTGAGTGCCAAAGGATGCGTTTCCAGTAGCATGTTTCATAAATGTGTGTGTGGGAGAGATCATATTTAAAATCCCGGCTTTACAGAAAAAACGTCTTGTTTTTCCTCCTCCCTGGCTCTAAAGCGAACCGTCGTGAGTTTCAGTAAATCTGTTTTCCAGTAATTAGCCGGCAATGCTGGGAGCATCAGTGAGTGCGTTTTGAGAAAATGCCCCCGAGCTTTCCTGTGTGTGACACAACCATTACCCTGTAGGAGTGTGCAGAAGGTAGGTCTGAGCCGATCACTTGTGAGGGGGGAAGAAGGACTGAACGCTGGCTTGTTGCACGTTGCTCGTGAAGCCCCAGTGGATCTTACAGATCTGGGTAAGGATGGTGGCTTCGGTTACGCAGATCCAGGGTCAGCATCCTCATAATGAAGTGTTATGCAAGGTTTTCGTTTGAGGTTAGCAGGTCTGTGTTCACCACCTAATTTTTAGATTAGGGTGGCGGACTAGCTCTTAGCTGAGCCTTGAAACACACATGCATCTTGAAAGAACAGGCTCATGTCCCTGTATGGTCAGGTCAGTCTCCCTTGGACATGTAAACTGAGCTCCTTATGCATCACCCTGACAAAGGGTACGTGAGGCAGAATTGCAGTGAAATCTACAAGTCTTGGGCTTTAAAGTGTGGGCTCTGCATGTGTCATTGTTGCCATCTTTTCAGGTGGGTTCAGATCTCACTTTACCACCCAAACATTTAAAAAAAAAAGTATTTCACGTGTCTAGCAGCTCCAGCTGTGACATTTCTAGCAAAGTCTTTTGATGATTAACTGAGAGATGAGCTATTTAAAAACTGTTACTGGTTGTATCTAAGCATTATGATCTGACTGTAATGCACGTTTTGTTCTGCATTGGTAAGGGGAAAATATTATTTTTATATCTACCTGTATAGTGCCTTCCAGTTGATTTTTCTTCAAGGTAGCTGTGGATATATTAATTTAGTCTTTAGGGACCCCTACTGCATGTTATTCTTGCTTTATATAATAAATCTGTTACACCTGTCATTTGCTTATTTTGATACCTAAAGCTGATGACCAAACATACAATATATTAAATACAGTATTTCTTCAGTATTTCTCAAGTTGAGTAGTGTTGTTAATTTTTAAATTGCTT
The DNA here is from genome assembly GCA_026546715.1 of Gallinago undulata. NCBI lineage: Eukaryota > Metazoa > Chordata > Aves > Charadriiformes > Scolopacidae > Gallinago > Gallinago undulata. The sequence goes on from JAOTQQ010000071.1 coordinate 39,427,886, forward strand.
TTACATGTCTTATACCCACTTACTTGCTGGAATCCTTTGGAGATTCATGGGAGTGTTGAGTCCTTGTGAACTATCTTGCTTTGTTTTCTGATTTGTTTGGTATCTGTGTCTCCTAGACTTGTCGTCATATATGAGACCTTTTACCCAGCTTTTGGCAGGCTTAGAGATATGTCAGGTATTTTTAAAAGAAGTAGCCTTGTGAAAGTAAATCTAGTACCTAGTTCTCCTGTAAACAACCATAATTAATTGATCATGGAAATATCCCCTCATCTTGCTAATATTAAATCCTCATTGTGAAATAGTTCAAATAGCAAAGAATAGTTGCATCAGAATTTGGAAATGGGTTTTGGAATTAAATTGAAGCTGCTTGTTTGGGTTTTGCCTTCATCTCTAAGATGGTTTTCTTTTTTTTTTCTCTCTTGCTGCTCTGATTTTTCTTTTTTTTTTTTTTCTGCCCCCTTCTCTCTCCTTTGGTTAGTGCTTGAGATCAAAAGGAGAGGTGTTTGTCAGGCTGTATACGTTGTCAAGTGGTTCAAGTATGCTATACCTCCGTGGACTACCATATTAACACTTTCTAAAGGTCTGTTCCTGGTATAGTGGAATTCTGGCTATGTGAGTCTCCAGTTACTCATTTGCTTCCAGCATATACAGACCTGTCACTTTGCAAATGATCTTGAAGGCTTCCCTGGTTGTTTTTTTTTTTGTTTTTGTTTTTGTTTTTTTTTCAGAGCAGAGAACCTCTCAAGAGAAAGAATGAAAAGAGCTCAAATTACTTAGCGAAGTAAAATGATGATTCAGAGCAAGGTGGTATGATCGCTGCCTATAAATGCATGAAGGACCTGAACATCCAGGAGGAAGGAAGTTATTTAGGCCCGAAGGCAATGTTGGCACAAAATCAAACGGATATAGATTGGCCATCAGCAGTTGTACGCTGGAATTCGGAAACTTTCTAGCTGTCAGAGGCAGGAGGTTCTGCCACATTCTGACAGGTATTTGACCCCCAGAATCTCTTCCTATTTTTAAAATCCTGAAACTTAATGCTTTTAGGAATGAGTACATACGATACTTTGGCGTCCTGGCAGAAAGGAAGGGGAAAGGGAGGAAATGAAAGAAAGGACTGGATGATTCAGGATGTCCTGCTTTCTGTTCTTGTCTTGTCCTCTGGCGTCATCCTTATTTGGCCATGGGAACACATTGACTAGAGTAAGGAAAAGCTGTAGCGTGAGGTGTAGGGCTTTAAGAATTGTGTTTGTGAGGCCTGGTTCTTATTTGCATGACTCTTCTTTCCCTCCCTGGTATGGCAGTATAAAGGAGAGTTAGGCTACTTGCAATTTAAATGTGTGCATACTGAATATTTTAATGAAAAATGTCAGTATGATTTTTCTCTTGACAGCAGTTTTTGTTATTTGTAGCAATTACTTTAATTATTTGTACAGGATGTTGTGGTTCTCTCTGGGGCCTTCCAAATCCGCGGCTACCTCGGCTGGACAATAGAGACAACTTAATAAAAGACTTTCCTACACTGAGCTTTGCTTCTGTTTTTGACACTTCCTGCGGAGAAGCAGTTGCACAGAGAGGGCTGAACCTGCGCTGCTGTTCTTGAGCTTCAGATCATCAGAATGAAACCAAGATGACACTGGCCAGCTGCAAGTTTAATTTCATTCTGGCTCTTCTGGAGCTGCACGGTTGTAACCAGGCAAAGATTTTTTGCGGAGAGAACGGGGGGGGGGGGCAAAAAAGCCCAAACAAACCAACCTGAAAGAAAATTAGTGAAAGGAATGTTTATCTTTTGATTGAATGTAGTTTGCTATCTTAATAGCCCAAAGAAACAAGAACAAAATCTCTGCTTTCTGTTCCTTTCAAGCTTCTGACTGCCTCTGAATATCTGACAGTTGTTACCCAATCTCTTTAAATGTTTCTCTAAACCCAGACTAGCTCAGAACACTAAGCTGAAGCTCTGCAAAGAAGCAGGAGGGTAGATTTCAAGGTAATGTCACTTTCTGTATTACAATACATTTTTTTGTTCACATAAAAAGAAAGTTACTTCATGGCATTCTTTAATTGCGTCCTTACAAGAAAGATAAGGAGAGGGAAGGGTCATATTTATAATGAGAAAGTTAATTTGGTATAAAATGCCAGTGAAGACAAGGTGCAACTAGTTTTTAGCTGACTGTAGGTAGTGCACTAAATGCCAGATAAGCAGGTATGGTGCTGTGTACAGACCATGCTAAGACACAAGCTACGCTGTCTTGTCTCAAATAGCATTTTATATCGAGGTACATACTTCAGGTGTTTGGGTTTTTTTGGTTGTTTTTTTTAAACCATGACACCCTGGTTTAATGTTGAAAACAACATTAAACAGCCACCTAACTGTTCTCTCACATGGCAGAACAGAATACGGGCACCTTACTGTTCCCCAGCTTTGGTCTCTGCTGATTTCTTTGACCCATTAAGTCTTGTAATGGCTCATGACTGAACACTTGAACAGCTGTTGCTATTAATACGTTATGGACATGTCATATTCTTACTGGTTTTTAGTGCTTTGGTTTATTAAAATTGATATTTGAGATCCAAATAGATGCTTTTTTTTTTTAAATTCAAACCAAATATCTAAACATGATTGAATTACTTAAAGTGCTTTTGGCTGAGAGAGTGCAAAATGCAAAAGTGCTGTAGTTTCAGCCTTGTAATACGAATTTTTAAAAAATCACTACTTTTTTTGGTATTCATCAAAACTTATTGTCTGTAAGTTAGACTGTGTGAAGTGTTCCACTGATCTCAGGAAAGTGCATTAAAATTTATTACTTAAAATGCCTGTCCAGAAGTACATGTATAGGAAAAAAATTGATGAAACCTGTGCCTTGAGATTCTAAATTAAGTTTAATGAAAGAGACTGTCTTGGCATGTAACGTAGACTATATTGACAGCCTATTTTAAAAGTGCTTCCTTGAAAAAGTGAAATAAATACTCAATAAAATCTATTGTCATGGAGCACAACAATCCAATGAGCCACCAAATGAGCATTAGAATTACTTTTTGAGTTCATTTGTCTGTCATGGGAGGGATTACTGCTGCAGTTAAGTATGTTTATTAATGTTTCTCATCACTTGAAACTTCTAGTTACAGAAGAGTCCCTTTATGGTTGCTTTTCCTGTACATCAGTTACATTGGGATGTCTACAAACTAACTTCTCTAAAACCTGACTTTTCACCTTAACTGAATAAATAAAATCTTCCTTGTCTCTGGTAGGATAACTCGAACCTTCCAGGAATGCCTGGGACTTTTAAAGGAGAGCTCATCTTTTTGCGTGCCACTGACTCTTTCTGTGTTTTATAAGCATTCACGTTGAAAAGGTGGTTGGGATTGAAAAGAACACTTCTGTTTTGTGTTTAATTAGATAAAAATGTAAAGGAAAAAAAAAACCCAGCATAGAACAAGGAATGTGCATGTTCCTTTAATATGCTGTATGGAGCCTGGCCTTTGAGATATTGTCTGTAGGTCTTTACCACCTTGGTAACTTTATTTCTTTAAAGGATGTGGCCTGAAAGAATGTCCAAGGCCAATTGTGAGTGCAAACAGACCATCAGCCATGGTGCTGCCACCCATGATGAGCAGTTTCTGGGCTTTCTTTTCAGTACATCTGAGCCTTAGAATTGTTCAAGCTAAAGAGTAATTTCACAGAAATGGATGACTGGCAAAATCCAGCCATAGGTTAAGAACTGCAGTATTAATTACTCAGCTTTTTCTTGTTGCTTCTTGCTGTTTATTCTGATTAAATTGCATTTAAGGTCATGCATTTAAGGAAGCCCCTGAAGAGCTGGCATGACCTCTGAGTACAACTGTCTGTATTTGATAGTCAAAGAAGAACTTGGGAATTATGCAAAACTGGTCTGAACTTCAATTTGTATTACAATTTGCAAGATAAATAGTTGCTTGCTATGCATCTTGCAATTTTCATGTTTTTCAATATCTTTCTCAAGGGAACTTCACTTCAGGGTTTGTAGGAGGAAAAGGCAGATTGTTTCCCATTGTCTGTAGTGTGGGGTTCCTTTTGTTTTGTCTTAAGGCTTTTTGTTCTTTAAGTTTGCATTGTAAACCAGAGCGGCGCGAGGGGAGCAGTAGAACCAGTAGGCTGTTTCTCAGTAGACTTTGTTCTAAGAGAATTTGTCCTCCATCGAGTAATTTTTTTGTGGTTGGTTTTCCTGAATGTGAGTTTAGATGAAATAGAAGGAAGATTTTCAGAGTTAATTTTAATGCTTGCTGAGTCACTTCTGCCTTGGTTTTGGGGGGATTATTTTGGGTTTTTTTTTAAAGCAAAAATTTCTCTGAGAAGGGGCAGCCCCTCAATGGAATTCCTTCAACTTCAGAGGAGCTTGTGTGTGTGTATGTGTCTAGCGTTCTGGAAGATTAGGTCCTGGAATTTTATGACTGATCTGCCTGGATTGCTGTTGCAGTGAATGATGTGGAATTACTGCAAACTTGTGAATATTTTGAAGAAGAAAAACAAAAAAAACTTTTTTCCATCTGCTAATGATTAACCAAGTGTACAAATACATGCGCTATGAGTGAGTGCGTTTTAGGTGGGCAAGTGTAAATGCTCCAAGAAAACTGCGAGCCCCTTGTTATTCACTAAGTCTTCCAAATTTAGATTAAAACGTACCTGCTCGTAGCATTCTCTTTAAATGTGTTTAAGCCTGTGCGTGGTCCTTCATTGAATTAGAAATGGTGTTTTAATAATACTTAAACTAATAGAATACATGATGCTGTAAGAAAATAGCAGAAAGTAAGACACTGTATCACCTTAAGAACTTTTTGTATAATTTCTGGATGGATGTTCTGAAAAAATTGCTGCTTGTATTAATTTCTGTACTAGTTGTGAAGGCTTTCTTAGCTGTCGAAGTGACCTGTGGTGTTCTCACGAGATTGGCAGCATTTAGTTTACAATTACGGATGTAGGAACGATCCTAAGATGCTTAATACTGAGATAATAGTAAATACCAAGTCTTGTTAAGTGCTTACACTCATATTTAAGTGTAATGACAATAATGCAGGCATCCTTTAGTTATTATGATGATGTTTTAGTTCAAAAAGCATAAATCAGTTTAGGAGAGTTAAATAAAAACTGGATTGGAAAATGTTGTTAGCTTTCATCTCATTGGAATGCAAGAGAAGTGTAAACATGGATCCAGCCACCTTTCCTTTTCTGTTCCTTACAGCACCAGTTCTGTAGGTGGTGACAAAGGCGTGATTTCACAATTAAGCACGTGCAAGATCCTGCTCCTTCTGAAGAAGTCCTCTCCTCACTGTGCCTGTATCTTCCTGATGCTTCTTTTCTTGTCTCAGCTCCTAGAGTGAGGTGTGAATGCTGATTGATGGAGAGCTTACCCGGCAAAGAAGCCCTTTTGGGTTTTCGGACATCTGTCCTCTTGTGCTTGCAGCAGCATTGACGTAGCCACGCGGTAAACTTAATCAGGGAAATGATCTGGCTGAAAATTTCCAGGATTTTTAGTTAATTTTTAAATGGATGCGTTATCTGAACAGGTTACTGAGGAATGAATGGCTGGGGGCAGAATGAGGTGGAGCTGCTGCTTTTGGCAAGAACCCAGGCTTCTGCAGGATTAAGTGACGGTGGACCTGGAGCCTGAGTGATACTATTGAGATGTCTTGAAATTCATTAATTAAAACAATTTCTGAATAGCACATCTTTTAATTCAGTTGTCTCGGGTCTCTGTCTTAAGAGGATCAGGTTACCTCCCAGAACTTCCAGTGTTGTCCAGTAGCCAAAGAAGCCTTAAAAAAAAAACAACCCAAAGGACTAGGTAAACCCAGTATGTAGCTGAATTATTTATTTTGTGTAACAACAGTGCTACTGTTATTAATGTGGGCAAAGAGTCTTTGCAGTGGCTTAGGAAAAAAAAGTGTGAAAATTGTGGGGACTTCACATATGACAGGAAATATCAGCCAGTTATTTGGGTCTATATTGACTAAGCTATTTCAACATATGCAGGAGAAACATTCTGAAATGAATTGGGGAAATTTTTTTTTTTTTTACTTATGGTAAATCTAGGTGTTCCCTTCAAATGAATTTCTAATTTTTCCATTAAAAAAAGCTCCCCCCCAGCTGCTTGCCTGTGTTACTCTTTTTACAGCTGCATTTGTTCTCCTATCATTGCCCTGGGGATTGACTGGGCTTTATACAGTGGACAGATTCCACTGCCAAAAGACAAAAATGTCTCTGAGGAAGCAATGCTGGTTGGCAACATCAGTTTCTAGCTTGCTGAGTTTTTGGGGAGTGGGTTCTTTATTCCGAAGATTTCTAATTTTTTCTTTTCTAAAGAAAGCAATGGATTTATATTTTTTTTTTT
>JAOTQQ010000071.1:39434350-39482683 GCA_026546715.1 Gallinago undulata
GGGAGTGGGTTCTTTATTCCGAAGATTTCTAATTTTTTCTTTTCTAAAGAAAGCAATGGATTTATATTTTTTTTTTTTTTCTGGAGACTTCCTAATGTGTTTCTAGAAACTAGCAACCAGATGATTCCTGATTTGATACATGTTCAATATCACTTGGACAAAAACTCGATTATACTTTGGAATGAACGTGCGAGGCTTTCTGCCCACAGGAATTGAACAACTGGGAAAGACTAATTCGCTGCTCAGTATCTCTCAGAAAACATCTGTTGAGACGCCGTATCCATTCCCAGTCTTCTCTGAAGAAGAGGAGAATGAATTCCAGGAGAACTTCTGCCTGCTGAGGACGTGGTGTGGCACCCAGCAGAAGGAATACAGCATCATCTGTGACTGGGTGACACATGCCAAAAAAATAAGAATGAAAGCAGATTATTTTACTTTACAGGCTGAGAACTAGGACAGAGATACTCTGACAGTGTGATTTTTTTAAAATTTTTTTTTGATGAGCCAAGTATTTTAAAAATCTACTTAAGAGGTTTTAAAACAAACCCTTGAAACTTCCCAGCAACTCTACTGTCTTTCAGTGTCTGTTTTTTTTACAGCTCAGCATTGTTCTTTGCTCTTCTAGAACCTTTTTCATTGTGGTGGGAAGATGAGTCAGCAGATTTAATGTTGCAAATGCAACAATTGCAGAATACATTTTTTTGGGGAAAAATACTCTGTCTGGATATAAAAGTGTGTGTATTTGTGTGAATATTTCTATATGTATTGGTACAGTCTATACCTATTTTAAGTAAAAATCACTAATTTCTTCCACTAAATGGCTGTACTGGCAAATGTTCTGTGTTATTTGAAATGGATGGATTGCATCCCATCCATGGTTTTCTTTGAATCCCAGTTACGGATTGGGTTTTTTATGTTTTCCTTTGTACATTCTGGCGATTATCTTTCCCAGTCCCTGATGTGATAACTGCAGCTTTTGATGGAGTTTGTGCTTCTGTGCTCCTCGCTCGGCTCTTGCAGAGAAAGCGTCTCATTTCTAATCCTGTTTTTTTTCATGGGCCTTGTAAACTGATCCTGTAACTTCATCTCTTTTATTATTGTAGTGTCTCTCAAAGGCTGTGTAGCTACCACAGAAAGGAGTCATGAAGATACTGTTACTATTGCATATAATTATCCCTTGTTTTTATCATTTAATTTAACTCTGTTTCAGAGACATAAAACAGTAGAAAACCAGGACTTGTGTAAATGCATGCATCAGCTGATGGTCAGAATTTTATAAGTTCTCCTTATCCTCTGTGTTGTGTTTTAAATCCCTAAAAATTAAGTTCCTCTTTGTGTCCATAAGGCAGCATTAATTTCCCTGTTGCTCTTTTGTTCTGGTTGTGTGTAGTGCTGGCAAGGAAAAAAAAAAAAATCAGTGGTGAGTGCACAGATATTTAGGGAAAGAAGATCAAGAACTTGGATTTCTGGTTCTGGAGATTTCTTTCTTGGATTTCTTAATTTGAGATGGCGAAGTTTGTTTATGGCACACATTGAATTAAATGATACAGTAAGTCCTGAGGAAGCCTTTTAACTGATGGGGGGGGGAGAAGAAAACAACCCTGAAAAAACACCAAACCAGTTGCATTGTCTTGCCACAGAGTTAAATATGTAAAAGAGGTGCCTAAGCCTTGCTGGCAGCTGCTGCCGCCCCCCGGGATAAAGAGCTGTGACTCTAAGCAGTGGCTGGGAACAGCTGAGAAAAAATATCCACTAGGAAGCATCACCTGGAGCCTGAATCTGGTATCTGTCCCTTTGTGCCACCGCTCGCATCTGTGGCTTTACTCCCTTTGAAACTCTGTCTTCAATTCACCTGTGTTACTTGACAGGCTTCGGCTTAGCTAAGAAAAAATAGTCTGAAAAGTCTAATGAGATAGTGGTTTCCTACCCAACAGTTCAGCCCTTAAGGAGTTTTTGAAGTTAAACTGCCCGATTGGTTGGAGACTCAGCAGGAGACTCGAAGTCATATCACGTTTTTTTTTTTCTCTTCTTACACTGATTTAGTCTAGCTGGTTGCTTTTTTTGGATAGAACAATAGTTTTCTAATAGTTTTGGTTTGCATACCTCTTAATAAGAAATAGATTTTAATCAAACTGTCTGCCTCTTATTCTTGCTAATTAATATTTTTATTTTTTTGGCAGTGTTAAACCTCAAAGTATGCCCTGTCATGCCTGTTGCATTGTGGAAGTGGAATGGTATTTTCAGATGTTAATATTCATGATGGAAACGAGCAGGTGTATTGGGCAACTGCATATTCCACCTAAGGGTAATGTATGAAGGACCTCTAAGGTGGTGCAGCAATTGAAAATAAGCAGAAATTGAAAAATAGTGTGTTTTTCCCAAACAAGACTCCTTTGCATTTATAGCGAGTTGGGATTGTTTTGAGTTGTTTTAAATGTAAGTTTTATGAGGCTGCACTGGAGGTAGCGCAGACACAGACACCCGCTCTGTAAGCGATGAGACCTCTGTAGTTACTCGATATTCCCCAGTATTCCATGAACTGTTCTTTGTTCAAGTTAAATAAAAATTTGTCTTATTGCCTGGGTCTGGCAGAGTCATGCAAACTAGTAGTCTGCCTTTTCAAAACTGCGGAGTGTCTTCGTGTTCCTAATACTTTGTTCCAGCTCCCTGATTGAGGTTGTTCATGGAAATGATGTAGTGAACTGCCTACTTTTTTTCCTCTAAACTGACAGTTGTGTAGGCTTGGGGAAAGTGTTACTGTCACTGTTCTGCAAAACAACCCCCAGGCCTGTATCCTCGTGTGACAGTAGATCTGAAAGTAAATGTACTTCTCTCTGCTTTCACTCATACTAATTGTTCGGCTCGCAAAGCTGATAGTAATAACTTTGAATAACTATTTGACAAATTACTGCTAAAGACTGTGTCAGACTTTTTTCCTCTGCCACGTTTTTATTTTTTTCTTCTCTAAAGTAGACTACAGGATTGAGCACAGCTTTAATGTAGCTTTTAGGGTTGAGTATATGATTAACTTATCACTAACCTGCATTAATACTCCAAATCCTTGAGAATTCTTTTTTATTAGTGTGAATTACGAGTAAGGATTTTTGTTCTGTTTGTTAGTATGACATTATGTACTAGCAGACTAAAGGCATTATTTATCTTCTTGTTACTGGCTCAAAGAGAGCATGTATGCCCTAAAATGCCTAATGCATCTCTTCTAGGAGTTCTTTCTTCAGCGCTGGTGTGGCTGCTCCTAAAGGCATGAATGGAGAAGTCTTTTCTTGCCTTCTGCCCCAAAACAAAAACCAGCCCCCTAAAAAGCCAGAACAATACCCAACAACCAAACCTTAGGAGAACACAATATGATAGGCTCAAAAAGTGACCTGGTAACCTGGTCAAGTGATGGTGTTTTCAACACTGGTGTTTGTGGATGGGGCCACGTGTATCTCTGGGAAGGAGAGAACAGCCCATCTAGCCCAGCAGAAACTAGAGGTGCCACTGTGAACTAACTTCCATTTTGCTAAGCATCTGTTTTTGTCTGGGTTTGTGGTTTTGGGAGGTGGGATACTGGGACAGGTGAGACAATTCTGAAGCTCTTAGATGAGTTTTCATACATCTCACAGGTGAGGTTTCACTGAGGCTGGAAAGCTCTCAGCATCAGCAGTGGTTCTCGGAGAACCTTTCTCACCTTTGTGGTCCACCACAAACTGGCTGCAGAAGAGATGGATGTGGGTTCCCCCAGGATTTCAGACTGCAGTTGTCTTCTGAAACAGAGATATTTTTTTTTGCAAAGTGTAGATGGGTGAGTAGAGCTGAGTTTTCTCTGTGTACATCAGAGGATGGTTGGTGTTTGGGGAGCATCTGTGTGTGTGTGGTAGGGAGGGGCCTCCACTCCGATTAAGTTGTGTTCTGCATTCATTTTAAAATCCTGAGGTTATGGAAGTGTCGTGTGAGGAGGAGGACGTTGCACTGTCAGCATAATTCCTGGAGCACATAAAGGAAGATGTAACATTGACTTAATAGGAGGGATCCTACCTGATCAGATTTGGGTGGAGATAATTCCCCCTCTAGAGCACCGGGTACCTGGTGCTACACTTGGAGGGGGGAAAAACAAACAAATAACCCCCCAAAAAATCTTGCACTGATTGCATGTTTTAACTTTCCATTTGGTCTGGGAGAGAGAGACCTTGCGATATTTTTACTTAAAGTCCAGTAGTTGGGACACTGTACTTTTTTCCAGTGGTATTGTCTGCTGTACATCCTATTTATCCGTTTTTGCTAGCTGATTAAGAATATATTTATTGATAGTGTTCTGTGAAATGACACTGTGTCTTTAACAACTGGAGAAAACAGCGCTGACCTCCCCGTGGCTTCATTCAGATGATCACATTACGAAAGCTGGATTCTTCCCCTAGTGCGGTTTGTTTAGTATGTGCCTGGCTTTAAAACCGATTGCAATAAATTAAATGATAACCTGTTGCTTTAGAGTCGTGCTTGGAACAGGGAGGTGCTGAGGTGGTTTGATGATCTCCTGCTTTGATGGAACTCTGGCAAAGGCGTAGTGCTCTGACAGTGAAAAAACAACTCCAAGACCGCAGCAGGTAATGGTGATGAATTTTAATAGGAATCTTTGTCTCTGAATAAAAGTTTTATGTAAGATTAAGTAACTACTAGTGCTCCTTCTGGAGGCAGACATTAACATGCTGCTACTTTTAGCTACCAAAGCCTCCTTCACGTTTTCACGGTGTCTTAGTGATGAACTGACTTCAGTGTTCTCTCCTATATTTTGTATGTGTTGGTTTAGTTGCATTTTTAAAACTTGATATGTGAAGATTTACTTGTCCAACTCTATGTGATTTGCACTGCCACTTGGCTGCGGTGCTTTTGTAGGGTGAGAGTCCAGTAACAGTCATGGTTATGGGTCAGGGGGAGTGTTTTTACAATAGTTTGAGTTCAGAACTAAAACTATTGAAGTCCTGCTTCCTAGAAATAATAAAAGTAGATGAGCACTAACAATTTTTATGTCACAAATACTATTTTTTTTAATTTAGCTATTTACATTAGAAACTTATTGCTATTTAGTGCTTCAAGCAAACGACCATAATGAAAAAAGAATGCAATTCTGTCCTGACATCTGTCATTCAATTATAAAACTAACTGGAGATGTTATGTACAGTTACATTCCGAAAATGGATTTGTTGGGTTAATACCTTTCACAAAAAGTCTTCAGAGTAATTTACTTTACGGTTAAATCTTGCTTGAATTTTTCAGGACCAGTTCTCTGAGAACTTTGTTGCTCTCATTGTCTTACACATCACTGCAAGGAAGGAAGATTTTACCTTTAGAGCTTAGAACATTCCGGTGATTTTGCTGGTGGCTACATTCTAGATGGAGAAACCTGATGTGCTGAGATTCACAAGACTGATACTTTACATCTGTGAGATCCTTTGGAATCTTCGGATAAGTGTTTGAGCAAGAGCCCCAACAATCATTTATACTTTCAAGCAGGGAAATGCCTGTATTTTAAGTGAATGATAAGTTTCTTGAGATGAGTAACCAGAAAACCCCCACTTTAAACAGGCATACATTAGACTAACATAGATGTGATAAATGCTATCCCAGCAAATCTTTTTGTTACTACACAGCATCAGCATGACTGAGTATTGTTTCATCACACTAGCATTTTGTCTGCTCCAAGTCATGTGCTCAAGCATCTCTGTGTTGTCTCCAAACCCAGAAAACCTCTTCCGCTTGAGGAAAAAAAATAATAGTTGTTTTCTTCAAAACAGCAAGAAAAGCCATGTTGTATCCTGTTTCTGTGTCTCTCATTTCTTTATTTTTCTAAATAAGCAGCCCTGCCTTCTTCTGTAATCCCTAAAATGACAGCAAGTTCCTTCTCAAAACTTGTGAATGAAGATAAAGATCTTTTGTTGCTGTGGCTTACTGGACCAGATTTTTCTGGAAAAGGCAAAGTTTTTTAAGGAAACGGAAATTTTCTGTTAAGGCCATATTTTCTAGGGGAGAGCTGAATTCTGTTTTGGTATTAAGTCTATATGCAGGCATTACAGTCTGTGTTGCTTGCTAAGCTCATCTGATAATCTGGTCCTATATATCAAAAGGATATTTAATATATAAATATATAAAATATTGTATCTAGGAGCTTAATATACTTTTCTTTCAGATGTTTAAGTGAATGCAACAAAAATGTTGCTTCTAAGCTATTTGCATGTTCCTTCAAATTCTGTTGTGTGCTCTAAATTTAAATTGTCTTGTTTTAGGAAAGAGAGCCGGAGAGATGTTGAGCTCTCGTTCGTGTGGTCCTGACTTCTTTAAAGCAGTGAGACAGAGTAACAGATCTGTCTCTGCAAAAATCACATCCAAAAAAACCTGCCTTGTTAATTTAAGATGTTTTGTAAGCCATATTTTCTGGACAAGGATGTTTTTGTTATAAGCACAAGGTAAAAGCAGGTAAATCGCCCTATGAAAGTATATTTTTAATGAGTTTATTTGCACAATAAAGTTGCTCTGCTTCTAATATAAAGAAATGCTTGAAGGACGCTATCTTGGTAAGTGACCCCAGATATACCAGGGATCTCTGTTTTCCATTTCTGCTAGTTTTGTAGGGTTTTATAAAATGAAAAATAATCTGTACTTCCTAAAAATACCAATGTTTAACATACTGCTCAGTAAAAAAATACTGGTTTTATGTATTTGTCAAATGTGTGTAGAAAACTTGCTGCTGCTCAAGTCTGCTGCGAGAGCAAACCACCTGAGTTATGTCATCTCAAAACAGTAACCTCCTAGGGTAAAATACAGACTTTCCACCCAGTTTTTATTGCTCTGGAGTTTATTGTAGGAATGTAAGGGGTGCTTGACTTTGCTCCAGTTCTTACCTTGTGTTCATAGTAAAAGAAGAGCTAGTTTAGCTGTGTTCTAGAAAAGACATGCATCACTTTGACTTCAGGCTGAGATTTGTTTGTTTTACTGGGCACACTTGCAGAGGGAAAAAAAAATCCAGTGATTAATTTGCTTTGTGTTTTATATTCCTAAAATTAGATTTCAAAATTGCGTCTCTTAATGTTTCACCTCTAAAACAGAGTCTGTAAATTGGATTAATTTGAATGTTCCTATATGCCATGCTTATCTACACAGGGGAAATTTCTCATTGTAAGCGCTCTAGGATATTTGTACGATTGTATTCCAGTATGCGATATAATGGTTGTATTGTTGGACTGCTGTGAAGCATGGTATGAGGACAGAAATAAGAGTGTTTCTCCTTGTAGAGTAGCTTGAAAGTGAGATAGCTGCACCGGAGTTAAATTATTCTTATAATAAGGTAGAAACACAGTATTATAAGTCCACTAGAGCAAGTACATTTAAATCTTGTGTGTATGAGTGTCCTGGTTTTGAGCGGCATTGCCAAATTCCATTTGCCCTGGGTAAGTGTTTTGTGGAATCTGCTCACAAGTGTTCTTAGTAATCTTGTGTCTGGACTGCTAAAATGTCAAAATAACAGGCTGAACAGAACTCACCTTTGCATCAAAACTCTTATTCTGTTTCCTCTACTTAACTCTTCTGAGCATTATCACTTCCGAAGTTATCATAGCAATTGCATCCTGTCTAACTTTTGAACTGATAAGTAGGAGTGTGTCATCACTTGGAACTTTTGGAGTGATTATGCAGTAAGTAAGAGCAGTGAATATTTATATTATTTTTATTTGCTTTGATTAAACCTTACCTACAGTCAAACCAAGGTTGTTACCCTGCCTGGAAGTGCAGGCTCTCTAATGAATGAGCTGAGGGTTTTATCCTGTATAATTTTGTCTTTCTGTTGAGTCTGGGGGTTATTTGTTGTTCCTTCTTGGAGAATCAACCTTGTATCTTCTCAACTGACCAGCACCTTGCTGGGCATTCAGAGAATGTCTTTGTGCAGCACCTTTTGAAAGTTGTTTTACAAAAGTAGACATTTTATGAAGTGATGAATAGAAATAGTTTTCTTGATTGTTGATGAAATCTAATTGTTTTAATTTTTTTAATGGGCAGTGATTTAGGCTCTGAAGAAGCAGATTGTTCCTGAAATTTCTTGTCCTGGCAGCACTGTATTCCCTGGGAACATCGTGTTAAATTTGGCTGGGCCAAATGAAAAATGAATATATGTTTGCTATTTAAATATTTACTTTTGCAGCAACTTATGGTTGCAGTTGGAAGTGGGAAAGTTGTCGTATTATTGGAATGAAGTGTTTTCTTAGGATCTGAAGTTAAGTTATTAAAAAAGAATCTTCCTGGGAAACTGAACTTCTGCCTGTAATGCCAAATTTAACTACTGCTTAAAGTTTTGTGTTTCTATTTTGTATTGCTTAATGATGTTAAACCTAAGTTTCTAGTAGATGTACGCTTAAAAAAAAAAAAAGCTTAAAACCTTTGGGCTGTTCCTTTTCCCCAGTTAAATTAAAAAATACTTTTGTGTTTCCAGTAGCTGGGTTTTTAATGCATGTTTGTTCAGCTGCACTTTATAATTTTTTTTGGTGATACTTAAATAAGCTTTTGAATGGATTATTAGTTCTATAGTTACGTGAAAATCAGTAAATAAAATGTTTAGACAAACTCCTTAGGAAATTGCAACACAGTCCTTGACAATGTGGAACTAAAAATAGCATGGAGGGATGCATTGTGATTCATGAGTTTTCTGATCATAAATGCTGAGTCATTAAGCCGCTCCTGGAGGTAGTGAAACTTAACTTGCAGGAATTTGGACAGAACCTCAAAGATGGGGGAACTGGGTATCATCTGTTTGTGTTTATGGCATTGTTTTATCTGGAATAAAATACTGTTCACTTAAATTAGAGTTCCAGTAATGCATGTCTCATGGGGATGACTGTGCAAGTCAGATCCTTCTGGCTAATGTATACAGGTGCAAAAGTGTAGTGGATTTAATCTATTTAACCTCAATGCTTCGTTGCTCTTCCTCTTGCAACACTGCTGCGTAAGCTCAAACAGCTTAATAATCATTTATTCTTTCTCTGTACAGGACAAATTTGGAAGCACTTCAGAAGAAGCTGGAAGAACTAGAGTTGGATGAACAGCAACGAAAGCGCCTTGAAGCTTTCCTGACCCAGAAACAAAAAGTTGGAGAGCTGAAGGATGATGACTTTGAGAAGATCAGTGAACTGGGAGCAGGGAATGGTGGTGTGGTCTTCAAAGTGTCTCACAAGCCATCTGGTCTCATAATGGCCAGGAAGGTGAGTGCCTTGAAAATCGGAACTTAAGGATGATTTTTATGAAGGGGATTGTCTCTCATGAAATACAATGACTCTAGAGAAATAAGTGATATTGACACACACACACAAAAAGCCAACTTTTAGAGAAGTTGATGTCATAAAAGTAGGAAAGGTTACATGTACTAATCTTAAACTCCCGGTTTTTCAGAAAGTGTCCCACACGTTTGTAATGATAGAATAGGCATTAATTTCCACCCTCACACCCCTCTTTTTTTCCATTCTTTTCTCTTACCTGGGTATATTTGCTTGTGTGCAAATAGGTACTTCTCCTTCTGGCTGGAGTATTTTTCAATTATTCAGCTTTATGCTTTACACCTGATAGCCTAGTTATAAGAGAACTGAGATTATTTCTTTTTAACTGAAATAGCTTGATGTTTTAATTCTCTTTGTTTATGTGAGGAGCTTTCATTGTTTTTCAGTACACCTGGGAACAAAGTATAGTGAGGGAAATGCATCTGATACTGCCTGATTATTTCTGTTTGGGTACCTTGTGCTTGTTCCTTCCAGAATGGAAGTTCCTGGCCCAGGTGGCACTTGTTACAAGGCAGTGTGTCAGGATGTGTGTCCCTGTTCATGGGAGACATAACCTTGCTTTGAGAAGGATAAAACACAGGTCACACCTAAATGCCAGATCCCATCGTTACATTACACTGAAAACTTCAAGGTTTTTTTTTTTAAGTTGAGAAGCTGAAAAACTTCAGGCATTTCTTTTTTAACAATAAACTGTCAACTTTGGCAAAACGAAAGGAAAAGGTGCATGTGCTGGTTTGAAGAATTAGCCATGCTCAGTACTCTGACAGTTTGGAGAGAAGCAAAGAAAAGTATCCGCTTCTGAGTTGTGAAAATTGTGAAATACACAAATAACTGAGGTTTTCTTGAAGTAAATCAATTTAATTGATTTTTTTTTTCCCACTTACTGTGGGTTTAACAGGAAATTTTGCCTGAATTCATTAATATTTGATGCAACTCAGATGTTTGCTGAACTGCAATTTTTCTTTCATGTATTGAGTAAAATTTGATTTTCATAATGTCTGTTAATTTTCCCTTTCACAAGAGAAATACACTTCTTGTATTGTATGACGTAAACAGTCTAGTGGAACAAAGTATTTTATGTAATCTCCCTTTTAGATTTAGATTCAGTTTGGGGAGTTTTTAATTTGAGATTCAGCTTGTTCCTTCCACTAATGCTTTACAGACACCTGTGCAGGTGTTTTTCAGCAGCTGCTTCTGAGTCAGTATGTCTTTGGTACATTTCCTTTATATTTTTGTTCATGGCTTTTTTTTTTTAGCATAAAGAGCTTCAGTTTCTGAGCTATCTGGGAAAAACCAAACAAACAGATAAGTGAAGAAAATGTGCTGGAACAAAAAGTTTCTGATAGAGAAGTATTTTGTGAAAAGAGCTGGAAATACCACCTTTTCATGAGTGGTGATGTTCCAACTTTCTCATGCTGTATTGTAGTGTTTTCCTTTCCCTTTGCCACTAAGAAAATAAGGATGGGTTATTTTACAGTTGAGTCATGGAATAATTCTGGTTGGAAGGGGCCTTAGGAAGTCTAAGCAGAGTCAGCTGCAAGATCAGAGCAGGCTGCTGAGGGCATAACCCAGTTAGGTATTGAAAACCTCTGCGAGCAACCTGCTTCTTCTGGATGGCATTTTGCCACTAAGAATATAGTAAGAGTGGATTATTTTACAGTTAATTCATCTAGAGATCAAGCCAGCTATTCGAAACCAGATCATTCGTGAGCTGCAAGTTCTACATGAGTGCAACTCTCCGTACATAGTGGGCTTTTATGGAGCTTTTTACAGCGATGGAGAAATCAGCATTTGCATGGAACATATGGTAAGTACTTATAAATCTGTCTTAGCTGGAAGTTATTAACAGATCTTTAATGCAAAACCTGAGTGTCAACAGGGCTTAAGTTAACAAAATAGACCTTTCTGCACGAATAAGGAATAAGAGTGCATTTCAGATTCACTCTGCAAATCTGAGATTGGGATTGATACAATCCCCTTCTCCAGTAGCCACTCTTCTGTTGTAGTTGAAGCTGTGCAAATGTAGCCTCCCAGTTGCTTCTGTGTTATCTGTGGTCCTTTTTGGTTTCTTTTATTTAAAAATGTTTACCCAATTCTGCTACGTAAACACTTGTTCTTTTTTTTTTTGCGTTTGGTTTTATGCAGAATGGATCAGATCACTCTGCTATTGCAGCTGTGTATTCCTTAGTAGGAATAATACTGACAAGGAGAACCTAATTTATTCTTATTTAGAGGAATCTGTATTTTGACTCCTTTTTTCAAATTTTACAGAAAATACAAACATAAAGAAGAGTGCACAGGAAGTAAACAAACCCAGAAGGATCTTACACAACCTTTTAAATGCGAAAAATATTTTTAGCTGTGATTCATTTTAATAAAAAAGTACACATTCTTCTTGATATGTCGTTCTCTAACCGTATGGGGCCAAACACTAAAAGTAAATTTTCTGTAATCGAAGGTCAGTCAGATTTTTTGCCTCCCTTAGTAGAGGATGTTTTTAACAATATGGAATACAATAAATCTGAAGACCTTTTATTTTTTTTCCCCAAGAAAAAAATGTTTCTTTGGAGAGAAACCTTATTTTTTCTGGAAAGTACATGTGATTGTATTAATGTTTCTCTGGTCTTATGGAAATTTTTAGCAGAAATCGATGGTTGCCTAGGAACTAGTGATCATGATCCAGTTTTTAAGCATGTGGTAGCCGAATAGAAGGTGCGCATACCCCAAAATACAAATGACTGTTGGGAATTACCAAGAAGTTAGTTTCTCAAAATTGAAAAGAATGATGAAAAACGGGAAAATAGATGCTAAAAAGGACTGGGCTTTGTTTCAGAAGACATTATTAAATGTCACAAATCTGCACATCTGCAATTGCTAAGAGTGTTTGTTAACGCATGTCAAAAGAGAGATGGTGGTGGTATATAATTACATGTAGGAATAAAAGGCCTAAAGAAACTCAATTTATTTGTCAATGAGAAAGATAGATGAGGTACCAAATCTGACAGCAGGGAACTCTCAAAGTGAAGAGAAATCAGTGTGAAATCTGGTGTTTCGGTGCTGAAACTGATCTAAGTCAGACTGGATACAAGATTTTACACAGAGAACAACTGATCAATAAGATATGAAATAGAAAGAGAAGGTGGATTATTTAAAGTGTAGTCTTAACCCATCAAGCTGTTGGCTTAATGTGGATCATTACGTGGAAGTTTTTGGTTGTCTTTTGGGTAAAAGATAAGATGAAAATCTCCATTGTCTTTTTTTGTACAATTGCTGCCAATCAAAATTCTTATTTTTAGCAGTGAGTTACAAAACGTAAGTAAGAAAATGAACAGAAAGTTGGAGGTGGAAAAGGCATGGAACTTGAAGATCTGAGTGTTTGATATTTTTAGGTGCATAAATTCAAAATCAATGCATAACTTTGCTTAGCAGCAGGTAGTTAACAGGCAAAAGGATTGAAGTTTCCTCCCGAAAGGCACTGAAGGTTTCGCTGACACCAGGCAATTGAATTGTATTTGGCCTCTTCCAGGCTTGGAGCTAGTCTTCGGGGGGGGGGGGAGCCCAGGTGTTTTTTCTGTATGAAATCTTTGTTAATATACTGATGTCTCAGCAGAGACAACTCTCCAGAAATGAAGACTGGTCACACAAGATATTTGTATAGACCTTTTTTTTCCTGTTACTGTATTTTTAATCAAGCTTGGTGTATGTGGGTGTGGTTTTGTTTTTTTTTTTACAAAAATATATGATTAAATAAGTATTTATATACTTTGTTTTTTGTAAGAGTTTTAGATTTTAGCCCTCAATAATAGAACTTTGCATTCTAGCTTTTCTGTTGACATGTATAAATGTTGATGGAAACTTCCAAAGGATAGGTTAAGGCAGAAGGTGGATTTTTGTCTTGAGTAGTGGGAGGTACCAAACACTGATCTGGAGGACAGGGTATTGGTTTTTTAGTTTGAGAAGTAGCTTTCTCATTTCTTCTTAGACTGTAAATTCTCTGTTCTAGAGAATCTAGAACTTAGGTACAAGCCTATTGTTGAATCAGTTACTAAAAATAGCATTTTTTTTTTACAGTTTTCCTTCTCAGAAGCTCTTAGCAACAGTGGAATATATTTCACTTTGGGGGTGTGTGTGCATGCATTCGATTTATTTAACCTAATAGGATAGCAAGACTGTTACTTACCATGGAACTTTAAAAAGGCTTCTTCCTATTCTGATTCTGAGAGCTGTGCTAAATGAACCCTCCATTCTCAGAAGTTGACAGATTCACCCCAGATATGCAGAACTAAGAGGCCAACTCTGTGTGGGATCTCATCTAGGGAGAGAGGGGAACAGGGATCTGGGTTTAATTGCAATCCTGGGGTGGCACTAACACGTGTTATAGTCAGGAAGAGAATTCCATCTCTTCCACTGTGATGAGTTTTCATCCTTGTAATTTTGATCGTATAAACTGCTGCTTCAGTCCTCCTCATGCTGTCTTTGGAGTGGGAGAGAGTATCGTGATGGCTGTAACAAGAAAATAAGACCAATTACATTCGTCTGAAAGTTACAGAAACGTGTAAAAACCCTAATGCTTGGTCAACAGCTGTTTGTGGACAGTACTTCCTTAACAAGAGCAAAACCATGACAATAATAGTATGGAAGATCATTTTGTGAGGTGTTTATTTGTGTGGATGTTGTTACTGGCCAAATGTTTGTTTAAAATAAACATAAAACTGACTAATTCCTACTGAGGGATGATGATTATTTTTTTTTTTTTCAGATATGCACCATAACAATGTTAAATCAAACATGAAAAGCAGCAGTTTTTTCCTCACCAAATCTAGCCCTCTGCCTACAGTCCTGTTTAAAATGTTTTAGAGTAATTCGAATAAAGCTTGACTAATCAAACATTTATTATTAGGATGGCGGCTCCCTGGATCAAGTACTGAAAAAGGCTGGAAGAATTCCAGAGCAGATCCTGGGCAAAGTTAGCATTGCGGTAAGTGCGCTCATCGCTCTCGAAGGCTGGAAGTGGGTAGGTTTGTGTCCCGGTGCGGTACTGCCGGATCTGGGAAGCTGCCACTTCAGCTCGGAAGGGTGTGGGAGAGAGAAGCGTAAGCGGATTTTTAAGTGCGGTGCTCTCTATCTAAAAGCAGTCTTTGCACGTATTATTTGGTACCTCAGGGTGTTGTCATGAGTAACACGTTCTATTGTGCTTGCTTTGATTTTCCTGCTCTTGTTATCAGCTGATTCTGCTGGATAAGAACAGAATTAACATTTCATTAAGAAGGTAACATTCGGAGTTTTTAATATCTATTGTGCAACAAACTGTGTATGCAAAACTTCCAATAAGGGTTCACTTGGTTCTGTTTTTCTAATGTGAGCTGGAGACAGAAATTAAAACAAAATACTGATTTGCAGTGATTACGCTTTAGGGTTTCTGTTATGTTGCGTTCAGTTGGAATTCTTGTACAGACAAAGCACACAATTATCTTTTCTGTTTCCTAAATTGAATTTTTTTTACTTGTCTTTAGGTAATAAAAGGACTCACATATTTGAGAGAAAAGCATAAAATAATGCACAGAGGTGAGAGAACATTTTACATTGTACACTGTATCTTGAATATAACTTTTATTCAAGTTAAAATATGTATTTTTTTTTAGGATTGGTTCTTTATGATTCAATGACTGTAGTTCAGAGAGACTTTTTTGGGTAGTGTAAGGGAGACTTTTAATCTAAGTCTCTATGCCAGCTATGAAAAACTGCAAAAAACAAACAAAAAAAAGAAATCAAGTGGAATATGGTGGCTGCTCCACATGAGGTTCAGCTTTAACTTCTTCCATGCACAAGATCAGTCCTGGACCAACTGTGACCTCTGGGGAAAAGTATTCGCTTGTCATTACAGACAGCTCGAGGAAGAAGTCCTTAGGGCTTATTAAGGAAGGAATGGAAAATACAGTCTTTTTATAGACCGTTAGCTCATCTGGACCCACCATGCTTTGGTTTGGTCCTCTCTGAAAAGACATGATGGAAATTAGACAATCTGGTGGGATACAAAGCAGGCACAGAAGAGGAATTTACCTTTGTGGTTAATGCCAGAAGACACTAAATGACAAGGAAAAAGTGTCCTGTAACTCTAATTAGAAAGTCTATTGCTGCAGGTTATGAAGACACACAAACTTTTTTTTGCTGTGTTTTGTCTTTGGATGAATAAAAATCCTATACGTTAATAGGAACATAATTTTAGGGGTTTTCAAGCACAGTCTGGAGTGTAATTCTCTCTGGAAAGTCTTACCTGATGGATTCGTTATAATGTCTGGGGCCACCTTTCTTTCAAAATGAACTAGGTTTGTGCCAGTTGGAGATAGTAGGGCATGGGCAGAGGAGACAAAGCTCTTACAGAGACTGTAAGACATCCTG
Organism: Gallinago undulata; assembly: GCA_026546715.1. Lineage (NCBI taxonomy): Eukaryota > Metazoa > Chordata > Aves > Charadriiformes > Scolopacidae > Gallinago > Gallinago undulata. Next base: position 39,450,061 of record JAOTQQ010000071.1, read on the forward strand.
GAAATCCTGGAAACTTCTTCCTATTCATCAGCTACTTTTTCAGTGTCATGTACTCATCCCTCTGACTTCTCTAGTATTGCATAGCTCTGTTTCTGGGTTGTCTGGGATGATACATGAAATGTCCTTTAATTTCCTTTAAAATTTAAATACTTATATAGCACACTTGGTCTTCCTTTCTAGATTTATCTATTTCTTGCAAGCTACTGCATATATTTTGAAGGATGCCTTGGCATTCCTGTTCCATTTGGCAATACAGATCTGCGGTTTCCAGAGAAACTGCTTAAGTGCTCAGACACTCTGGAGTTAAAATAGCATAGCGTGCTCTGTTCCGAGGGGTGGGAAGACAGCAGCGTTCCAAACATCACGCTGTGATCGCACAGGGCACCTTGCGAGGAAGAGGAAAATGCAGAGAGGAAAGGTGAGGTTTATATAAAATTTCAGTGAGGAGTCATGATTTGCAGTGCTATTGTAAGATAGATACAGCGTGGGATTATCAGCGAGAGGAACACTGATGGCAAGAGTTCAGTCTTCAAAAGACCAGGTGGATTCTAGAGCATGTAAGATGCTTATAAAGGGAATGTCACTTGGTTCACTGACAGCGGAATGCTAATGTTGTTTTTTACAATTTAATTATGAACACGAAGTATTAATGAGCTGCAGAGATAAGCCAGGATTTATGTCTTTTTCTGAATTGAACTAGAAGATGTTCCTAGATAAGCAGGAGAAATCTAAAGGCCTTTATCTAGAATTTGTTTGGGCTCTGCGGTGCTTTCAGCAAATATGTGGCAAATACTGTTTTTTCCACAGAAGTTTAGGGGAAGGTTCCTGTGGAGCTGGGAATCTCTAGTCTGTGCTGCCCATTCCACTGCACCAACAGTGGCTTGGTTTGGTGGGTGGTTGGTTGGGTTTTTTCCTGCTGGAATTTTAAGCCAATAGGTCAAGCTGGACTGGATTCTTCCTTTTCCTCGTGAATTGTACTTATGGTAAGGTCTCCACCAAAGTCAAAACTTGTACTTTGGAGAAGGTAGAATTTGCAGAAGGTTCAGAAAGCCTCTAAAATCTCTCTGCACTGACATCCTACTCCAAATTAACCAGTGTTCTGTTGATTAACCAGTGATGATCTGTTTCCTGCCTGGTAAACAGCTCCACAAACTGCCCGGTACCTCTGCTGCTCTTACAGGAGGAAAATCTATTGACTAGAGTAATGTTTACAAGCCAGGAATAGGGGAATGGGGAATTCCAAGTAGGACACACAAAATACATGCCCGTATTCTTCCCCCCCCTCACAGGGAGGAAGACTGTACCTGGCAGAAGCAGCTGGAATTTTCTGTGTGTTAGAAAACGGTCAGAAATCATAACAAAACACAGTTTCCAGTGTGCCTGGACAGTTTCAGTTATCTAGAAAGGTGATGTCAGGAAAACACAACCACAAATTCTGAAAGTAGATAACTTTATTCAAGCTTTGTTTTGTTCTTTAAAAGGGGGCTGGGGGGAGAAACAGCTTAAATACAGTTTTGTCTTCGTTTCCAATCTCCGTGGAGCTTGTTCAGTGAGGCATAACCTTCTGCATGGAGAGCTTTTTCCAGTGATGAGGAGTCACATTAATATCACCTTCCCAGTGACATCCTGTTCACATCACAAACAAAGGTCAGTTCCTCAGTCACTGAAATGAAAGCTACTTGGGATATATTTGGTTTAAAAGTGAAAAAGAAATGAAAATACGTACAAACCATAGACTTCTGGAGCCGTTCTTGAATAGCGGAATCTAAAGTGAAATTGTGATAGGCTGAGCATCATCTCTTTCTTCAAAACTAATTTATAGTACCCTTTTTTTCTGTAGCATTACTTTGCAGATGTGAGCTGTTGATTACTTATCTCGATACTGCCTTGGTAACGACTAACTAAGCAGCAAAATATATTAAAAAAAAACCTTCTTACAGCTCTAAAGGAAATACTAAACAACTGTTGTCTGTACTTTTGCATTCACAAATAGCTGTTATTAGTTGCTTAGCTACCAGTGACCCTTATTAAATTTCTGTTTAGAAAAAGTGATGAATTAAAAACCATGAGAGGGTTGTGTTGCAGGTAAACAATCTTAAAGTATTTTAAATGCTGCATTTCAATAATAGGATGTGTTTTCCCCAGAACAACCAACAACCACCAAACAAAACCAAGACTACCCAACCTCTCTCCCCCCCAAAAAAAACAACCAAAAAACCCCAAATAAAACCCAGAACAGCAAGAACACACTCCAAGAACTGGAGTGTGTTTATGGGGTGATTTATGTTTATGTATGTATGAAGGCTAAGTTAGGGACAGTGGTGTGGCTGCTGTAGTTCACTCATCCTTGTAAAATTAAGCCTCTTTCTTGACTATTTCTAGGCAAAAAAGAGCATCATTAAAGAGGAGTTACGCTGACATTCACTTTCGGATTTCTCTCAAGTGTTAGTCATTGCAAGGAGCATGTAGAAGCCCAGAGTTAATATTTGAAAGCCAGGAAACAGGCTGAAATCAAAACAAAACTGACAGCCTTTATGTACTTGTAACTTTAAAAATTTTTCTTTGTTTATCTGTATTTAAAGAGAGAGCCTGTGAAATGTGGCTGAGTAGGGAACCAGATCTGGTCTCCGAGTATTTCCAGGGAAGGCATAGAATTGTGCTGTAGTTAGAAGGGAAACAAAGGGGGACGCATGGCAACACTCACCTTTCATGTTACTTTCACTGTCAAGTTTCCCTTTGTGTCTATTATAAATATAAATTGTCCATTCATATTTTTTTTTCCAGATGTTAAACCATCTAACATTTTGGTAAACTCCAGAGGTGAAATCAAGCTTTGTGATTTTGGTGTCAGTGGACAACTGATAGATTCTATGGCAAACTCGTTTGTCGGCACACGCTCCTACATGTCTGTAAGTACAGATTTCATAGCTCTGAGTTTACTCTACATTATGGTAGAGTTATCCTGATTCCAGTAATCCAACAAGAAACCAACTATTGCAGTTACTGCCGCTGTTTGTAGTTCAGCACTTCCTGCATTCCAGGAATATTCCAGTATTGTATCAGATTGTGGAGAGGGGATGTGGGAAACTGTTGCAAGAAAAGCCAAGCAACTTGGAATGTCTTATGACAGATAAGATCCCGTTGTCTACATTGCAGAATCCAATCGGTTAATGTATTTGAGTTTTGTGTACACCAAAAAAGCCCAGTATTTATAGCTTGCCTTCCTTATTAAGTGTGGTTCTTTTTCCACTCCAGCGTTTTGCTACGGGCACTTATGTGGGGAAGCTGCTGCCTCGCATGCTCCTGGGATCCCAGTGTGGCTGCAGCAGGCAGAGAAAGCATGGAAGTGGCCAGTGGCTAGTGTGGCCAAGGCCATGGAGGCGCATTTAACACATTTACATATTCCTGTGTATGAGGAATACCTTGAAACCTGCTCTTCAGATAATTTTTTTGCACTATGTGGAAGTCACAGTTAATGGAAATAGCAGGTCTCTTGTTCTACTGTACTCGCCTTGTTCAATATAAGCCCAATTAACTCATACAATCAGAGTGTTCAGAGATTCTGTTGTAGGATTGAAACGGTGTGGGCTTAAACTTAAAGGGAAAAATTATGCTCAGCATGGGACCTGCATTTCAACATCAAAGACAGTGTTATCTTGTTTTTGATATTGGTAACATACTTGAAATAAAACTATGGCTTGTGTTCCCATGTACATCTAGCGGATGTTGCTGATTAGCAAAAAAATGTTACAGCTTCACCTCTTCTGGGCCCTTGACATACTCCTGGCTTGCCCTTCTTCTAGTAAAAGGAATGAGAGCAAAGTGCTGTTTACCTTCAGGTTTTTTTCAGTTTATCATTTATCCAGACAGAGGTTTGGCTTTGCTCTCTGTCATGAGGTCACAGACCAAGCCATAATCATGATTTTATTCTTTTTGATAGTGTCTGAAGTACCCTTTCTTGCAGTATCTCCCTTAGCATAATATTTCAAATAATAGCTATAGAGTTGTTACATCCCAAACGACATCCTCTCCTACCAAATGAAGGTCTGTACAACCAACAGTAATTAACTTGAGCATATTTTCTAGATTTTAATTCTTTTTGTATAACTAGTACAGTGTATGTTTCCTGCTTTTTCTCATCCCCTCACTTCTTCCTTTACACTTACATTTTGTGATAATTTTTTGCTTATGTTTGTTTTGGGGCAGCTTTATCCATTATCCAGCAATTGTGTAGTTCATGGCTTTGGAGCTGCTGAGGTGGGACACTAGAGAAATTGTGATTTTTCTCAGTAAATGTTACAAAACTAATTTAACAAAACTGTCACCCATTATGGGAGAGGGAAGACACCTTAGAGTAATACTGTGTTCTTGCATTCTGTGAGGAGGTTTCAAAATCTATATATATTAAAAAAAATATGCATGTAGTCAGGCAGGAATCTGCACCGTTTTGGTAAAGTATGAGATTGATTTTAAAAAGACCAGAAAAGCAAAGTGAAGGTTTTCTTTGAGAAAGTTTAGTAAAAATGGATCCAATGGATCGATGTATTAAAAACTGCAGAAATCATATTCAGCTCATATCACAGTACTGATAAAGCAAGTGCAAAAACTAAGCAAAAGGAGTTGGTTAAGAACTAATCTTATGTTGTAGTTCTTTAAGTACAAACATGCTGCTCAGAACTGAAGATATTTGGAGCAATGTGACCAAAATATCCAGAGATAGTTTTAATCATGATTCAACTGACCAAAAAAAATCCCATACCTAAATATCTTCAAATACAGAGTTCAACAATTGATTGAGAAACGATTCGAGTATGAATCTAGAACAGCAGGGTGCATGTATATGTAATAGTCCCTGCACGAAGGCATTTCTGCTGTAGGGAGCTGTCAGAATGGTATCAGCTGAGAAGTGTCACAAACCACAAGGTTATTGCTAGAGCACTGGGTCGCTTTTGGACCCGTAGAGGGTCAGTGAACTTACCTCCCTCTCCTTCCCAAAGCAGGAAACAAGAACAGCTTCTCAGGGAAACCAGGTGAATCTGCAGTTGCCTGCACTACTTTTGCTTTCTTGCTCTTTAATTGTTCCCTCATCATTAATAGTTGCAACATTTAGATATTATGGTAAAGAAATAAAATGGCAACATAAGTGTCATTTTTTTAAAAATCCCAGAGTTACTTGCAGTGGTTGTATGCAATGGTTGTGGAACTTCTGGAACTCCAGATGAGATATTTAAAGAAAAAGATCAGTAAGGCACTCATTGGAAGATGTTATACTAATAACTTGGGGTTTCATCCTTCGTTTTATCCAGGCTATTACAAAATGCAATTATTTCTTTCTTGTTACAATACTGTATTTCCCCCCCCCTTTTATTTTTTTGGTAGCCGGAAAGACTACAGGGAACTCACTATTCAGTGCAATCGGATATATGGAGTATGGGGTTGTCACTGGTAGAAATGGCTATTGGCAGATACCCCATTCCACCTCCTGACTCCAAGGAGCTTGAATTAATGTTTGGCTGCCCAGTAGAGGGAGATTCTCCTGTCACCGAGACCTCACCCAGGCAAAGAACACCTGGTCGACCAGTGAGCTGTAAGTTCCAATGATCTTTTCAATTCTTTTCTAGCACACTTCTCTATAGGCTTAAAGGTCTTCCTTATCTCATACTAATCTGCATGGTGTAGCTTTAAACTTTCCAAAAAATCAGTATCTTATTGGCCACCTGGCTCAGTCTCACTATGAGGAAGTATCTGAGTTTGAGACCAGAGATGCTTTTGTGGGTAACTGAGCTGTTCATGAACACCATTAAGATCCTGTTCTGTTACTGTGGTTCATCTCCCTAAGATACATCTTAGGGATGCTCAAAGTACAGTAGGAAGATTCCTAGTGCAGTTCATGGTTTGGATCAGACCTGAAAACAATGTCTCCTTGCATGAAAGTGTTACCCTGTTACTGTTCCACTTTTCCTATAAATTACTGGGTGCCAGCAAATCTACCGTGTAAGAAGAGAGTATATGACTATTAGCCTCTTAAAATCCTTCCAATAAGGGAGGAGACTAACACTGTCTTTTTCCACTTCTCCAATTTCTTCTCAGCTTATGGACCAGACAGCAGACCCCCAATGGCAATCTTTGAACTTCTTGATTACATCGTCAATGAGGTAATCAGTTATTTGCACTTGTACTGATACAACTGTAAACTTCTAAAGCATTCCAGAATTTGAAGGGGTGTGGAGTTACTGTTAAGATAAGCCAGGTCTTTGGTCTTTTATTGCTGCAGTATGAGAGAGACATCCTTGTTATGTGTTTTGGCTTGATTCTAAATTTTTCACATGAGGATTTTATTTCATTTTTTTGTATTCTTTAAGTAGGTTTATGGGTTTTCCAGCCTGGATCAAGCAACCTATTAGGACAGTTAATAGCAGACAGCATGATCAAGCATATACAAAATTGGGTTTGTTTCTTTGTTTTAGTCTTACAAACAACCTCATTTATAATACTATATTTTTCAAATAGCTAAGCTACAAGGCTAATTAATAGAGACTGGTATTTTACAATTGGTAGACTGTTTCCAGTATTTTCACAAGTGCTGCTGAAACTCGCATGACTCTTCTACTTGTGTCCTTCCAAAATAAAGCAGCATGCTCATGCTGGGTGCTGTTTATAGCAGCTGGAAAATGTAATTGTTCCAGGTGAATGAATTGCAAAAAAAAAAAGTGTCTGACACTTAAAGAGCACAGTTGGTGTCTCGGTCCCTGCAAAGACCGGCATTGCCTATGCTACTGTACACGTACTGATAAATTGCTTCTGTTCCTCATCTGCACACACAGTTCTTCTCTTGTATTACAAGCCTATTTTTGCCTATTTTATAACAGTTTAACATAACAGCGCTAACTCTTAGCATTAGATTACTTAAGATACCATGGTCCTGCTCTTGTAGCATCCCTAGGATGTCCCTAGGACAATTTAGGCTCAAAAGCTGCAATAGTTGAGAATTTGGCAAGATTATCTTCTGCCACCTCTGCTGTAGTGCAAGCAGTCTGCAGCGTGAGCTGCTGCGTCCGGCAAAGACCCTACACCAGTGAGTCTCAGCTCTGTATGTACCAGTCACCCAAATGTAAGCACTTGCAGGATCCACGGTCTAAGAGTGAAAACTCAACTCTGATCCTATAGGAAATGTCACAGAGAGCAAGAGGATACTGTGCAGGTCTTTACAGTAGTACTACTTTATTTATCAGAATTCTTTTTGAATTCAGAACCCGAACAAACTCATTCCCTGGGACAGAATATTTAGATCAAAAGGATATTTGAGTTAAGGATGTGCAAGTTATCTTCCCTTTCCCAAACTGGAGATCAGTAGGAAGGAGAATAACACTGTAATAACACTGGCTAACTATTGCCAGCTGCTCTGAGCCTTCATTAGGACAGCCCAAGGCTGTGTTAACCCCAGTCAGGTGTGCTTATAGAGAGGAAAAAATACACCCAACAAAAAAACCCTCTACACCATAGAAACTGTCTCTGATCTGATTTATACCGAAACACCTAAAATCCAGCAGCTGTGAGTAATAACCCAAATTAGTCAGTAATAAACTGTGTCTTTACTTGTATAAATCATATGGCAGCATTTCCTTTATTCGTACACGTGGAAGCTGAAGTCTGCCTGACGTTTGTTTTGTGAGCCCAGCTTTGGAGGAAGGGCTGGGTAGGGCTCGGGGTTTACAGCTTTCCCAGACACAGGACACAACGTTGGTAGCTGTCTGCTGGGTGGTGCTTCATCACACACTAGTGATGCTGAATGACTGCTAATTATTTTTTCTTTTCTTGTTTGTTTGTTTGTGTGGGTTTTTTTTTTTTCCTCAGCCACCTCCAAAGCTGCCCAACGGTGTTTTTGGTTCTGAATTTCAAGATTTTGTGAACAAATGGTGAGTTGCAAAGGGAGATGTTTGGTTTCAGCCCTGCTGTCTCACTGTATCGATAACTTGGCAACCAGAGTCCAGACACGCAGCTCATGGCAAATGTGGAATAGTTTCAATTTGCGGAATCCTCTTTCTCCAACTGTTCGTGTGCCTAAAGCTGACTTTACAGGCACCAAAGAGAACCCCAAAGCTGAGGGAGATTCACCTTTTTAAGATACAGTCTCCGTTTCTGTGGGCAACTTGGATTAGTGCTTTGGCAGCATTGAAGATGCCGTAGTACTTAGGGATTCTGATCGTACAACACACTTCTAAAGGAAGATTCTTACTTTGATGGGTAACCTTCACAGCATTCTGCAGTGCCTGCTCCATGAGATCCATGACTCTTGCAGGCTCCAGATGCTTTTTCCTTTCCTGGTACTTCACTGAACTAGTATCTTTATCACAGCTGTCATTCTCCTGTCTATTTACTCTTCCAATTGCACTTCAGTAATACCTGCACTGAACCAGTATAGTCCAGTGGGAAGGGAGGCAATTCATTACAGTTTGAAAAGCTAGTTTATTTATTAAAAGCTCTGTATACATATTTACTGTTTCCAAAAGGAAGAACAGCAACACAATAGCTGTCCTTGATGCTGAGCTTGAACAGAGTTGGGTAAAAGGAACTTGAGGGATAAAGCAGTTGATACTGTTGAGTTCTCATTTAAATGGGAATTTGATCTCTCCAACTTGGCTACAGACACTCACTCCTGCCCCACTGAACAGTGTCAGACAACTCAGGATTTCACATCAAAACCGTACCTACAGAAGGGCATTGCTCACAGCCCCAGGTCTGTGTTCAAGAGGCACTACATGAGGCTTTTATCTGGAGTGCTGCCTTCAGACCAAAGCAGTTCTAAAAGAAAACTTGATCTTTCTTTTAAAAGATACCAGTGTGTAACTTTCGCAATGCTTTCTGTTTTCCAGTTTAATTAAAAATCCTGCTGAGAGAGCCGATTTGAAGCAGCTGATGGTAAGTGGAAGTTCTTAACTTGAACTAAGAGCACTCTTCTGGGCAGACTGGGTTCCTCAGCTGACCTGAGGTGGGGATCAGAGCGTATGGCCTGGAGGGCAGTTTGTGGCCCTTGGCACAAGCAGCTCAAACAGTTTGAGTGGGGGCTGCTTTTCTGATCTAGAGATGGAGGGGCTGCAGGCTTTTGCTCACTCTTAGAACAGGGACTGGTGAGGAGACCAAAACTGGTGGGTTTTGGAGTCTGCCATTTGGTAATTACAGTAAGTATATGACTGAATGCGGTTAAATGAATTAGCAAAACAATCCTCTCTCTCTTGGGTTTATCAGTCAATAACAAAATATATTTACTCTTAGGAGGATGAAAGAGCAAAATTCCACATCCCTTAAGGATTAGTTTAATATACTTTCATCAGCTTTTCTGAGACGCAAAATCTGCCCCTTTTTTTTTTTTTCATCATGCATCTTTTTTGTAGATGAAATGACCTTATTGGTCTCTGTGAATCTTTTCACGGCCTTAAGTGCAACGCAGGGACTCAAGCTGGATATTCTGCAGCAGAACTTTCCCTGCCCTGATCCTTCTGTACAATAAGGGTGCGAAACGCAATCAGACTCCTATTACAAAAAGCCTTTCTGTGCACAGGCAGACTTTTTCCAGAGTATTATCTGGAGTGGCTGAGTCACGTCCTTATCGCGTCCCATGGTGTAAGTGTTCTGCAGTAGGCACTGTGTGTGGGGGCAGTTTTCCTCTGGAATGCTTTGCAACGTGTACACTTCACGTGCTGGTTATTTTGGTTACTCCTGCAGAACAGCTTTCTTGCTCGCTTCAGATGGTTTGCCAAATTTTAGAGCTGGCTTGAATACTGAAAGTAAACCGGATTTACTGTAGGTTGTGTCGTTCTGAATTATTATTTAACGGATCGAGTGCTTGAATAATAATGATTTTTCTCCTCTGCTCAGATTCATGCTTTCATTAAGAGATCTGAAGCGGAGGAGGTGGATTTTGCGGGGTGGCTTTGTTCGACCATAGGCCTTAACCAACCCAGCACCCCCACGCACGCTGCGGGTGTCTGACCGGGGGAGAGCAGATCCCGTACTGAACATCTGTTCAAAACAACGCTATTTTGGTCCTATTTCCTCAGCTTGTACCTGTTCAAACACGTTATTTCACCTCTTAAGGAAGAATGTCTTTATAGCATGTGCCAAATGGTTTTAAAAATTTTGTCAGAAACTAATTTGTATTGTATTGGGTTACGTTTGTTTACTGACCAAAACGTTCAGGTGTTTAAGTTACAGTGCTTGCTGATTTTAAGTGAATATAGATATTCTTTCTTAATGAAAATATCACTGGGGGCGTCTACCCCCTCAGCTTGTTTGAACTTTATCAAGATTCTTTGTAAATCGTTGGTACTTCAATCATGCTTACCTAATCTCCTGTGCGAAAAGGGTTAGGGATGCTCCTAAACTGTCTCTGTCGAGCATGCTTTTGCTGCTGCCAAACCCTATCTGAAAGTTAGGCCTAACGGTTCCAATTTTGCTGTTGTTTAGAGATTTCTCTTTCCAGGTAAAGAAGTGAGAGCTCTGCACTTCTTGGGATGTACAGGGCGATATTCGAAATGTAGACTTTGTTCATATTTCTATATTTATTTTTAAAACATATCATCATATTTGGATTTAGTGGTGTATGTCTTTCTAATTGATTTTTAAAAGTTAGTTCTTGGAAGTGTCCTACAGAATCAAGAGAGAGATCCAGGCAACTTGCTTTCTTTTAACCTAAAAAATCATGACAACTGTGTTAGTGTCTGAAGTGTATGAAGATCCTTTATTGTTTTATTCTCTCAGATGTTTAGCAATGGATTCTCTTAATAAATATATTATCAAGTAACTTCCTGAAGCTTTCTTTAAATCTCAAAAACTTAACCAAAGCCTTAATCTGAAGTCATTGCTGGATTACACATTCTTTCTCTGTTTTTCCACAACTGCGCAACATCCTTAGTTCCAAGAAGAGGTTTGCATATGTAAAATGAGAACTTGTGAAACAGGGCTTGACTTAGCTCTGTGTCCTCAGCACAGTCTTGCTGTCTCTAAACAGCACTAGAGTGCACTATAAAAAGGTTAGCTCCTTGAAAGGATGTTTCGGACACAGAAACTGCTGAAGTTCCTTCCCAAAAGGAATCCAAATCATTCCAGACATGAACTTCCCACTTGGCCAACAGTGTCGAGTAGCAGCGAGAGGGATAGAATAACCCTCAGCCCATCAGCGGTAGGAAATGACTCATTGACACAGCCAAGGCTTCCTTCAGCCTGTCCCCACTCCAGTGTGACTGTTGGTGGCGACGAGGCTGTGTAATGTTTAATTTAAAATCTGCCCTGAGCTTATCCTGTGAATTATACACACTAACATACAGAAAAACAACAGTGCTGCTTGCTTTTTATGAAAGAAAGAAGTTTAGTTTTGGAGGCTTAAATCCTATTTTGCTTGTTTTTCTCCCCAGACAGCAATAATTTGGGCAATGCCACAGAGGTAAATGCAGTGGGACAGCAGGTACAGTACTTTATTGCAACGCACAATAGAACAATATTTTAAGCAAGCAAGGGCTGCATTCACAAAAGGTAGCAAGGAGATATAAAGTATATCCACAAAAACTATTCTGAAACATGCCGTGGGAACAAGTAACACTTTTTAACAGTATGATTACCCTTTGGAGATGAAACCCTGGAGCAACTGCTCCAGCAAAGCAAAGGCAGCAAGTGCTTCTGCTGTAAGGAGGCGAGTGAAATGCTCTGACCCTGGAAGGGAAAGAGTAGCCGAGCCTGGCTCTGGAGCTCCTCACACAGGTACCTGCAAAGAATTGGACATGCCAACCTCTAAGGTTTTCAGCTCAGACTTTCTGTTTATTTTTACCTGTGAGCCTTGGGGAAGCTTTGCTAAATCTCTTCTTGCACACACCTACTAAGCTCCTTCGTTAAGACATCCAGGATTCTCAAAAACCAATTAGTCCTTAGAACAAGATGAAGCTGCATTTACATTCCACCATCCACTTCCTATTGCTACAAACCAAATAATCTCTCCTCAACAGTGGCAGGAACTCACCGGGGGTTGAATCCTGGGTTCTGCCCACACACTGGACACTTTTCCAAGTTCCTTTCCTGCTCTTAAAAGCAAACTTCTGCAGGTGATTTATTCTATTTCCTCTGAGTAATATGCTGGGTGTAGCTGACTATTCTCCTATGAGGACAGCTGTCAGAGGGGCCCAGAGAGAATACTTGCCATCAGCTTCACAGATTTTAGTTCTGTGCTTTAAAACAACTCTTCAAGAATTGATAAACTAACCAGCTGCACCACATGCTGTCTGCCTTCCACCAGGAGAAGGAACACATTTATTGGTAAGAGCAGCACTAGCTTGTTACCGTAGCATTAAAGAAAGACACTGTGGAGGGGACTTCACATCACTTTCCATTTTATAACTAGTTCTCAAACTCCTCATACTCCTTCTTGAAGATTGGCTGACAGCAGAAGATGGACTTGCATTGATTTATGAAGTTACCATGAGGAAAAAGAACACCAATTTTACAATTTTGCTCCTTATTACAAGTAACATGGACTGATTCTTACCGTACAATTTGTGGACAAATAAAAGGCTAATCAGCTGCTACTCTGAAAGAGCAAAGAGTAAAAAATACTTCTGAGTCAGACTGACAGTACTTAGGAAGAGCACCAGTGGGCACAGAGAGGGGCCACCTCGTTACTGTGGTCAGAATTAGGTTGACGGAGCAGCATCTGCTTCTCCCAGTGCAGGAAGAGACACCTCGATCACATTTACAGGGAATGTTGAGTCCAGTTTTCCATGTAACTGAGACCAGAGCAGCTGAAAGCCCGGAGACAATCCTGGCCACATCTTTTCTCACTCTGCAACTTAGAATTCCTGGTTTAAGCAAATGAGGTTGTAATATAATCATTGGTTCAGCAACCAGCCTCTAAGGCCTGGTTTTATTCTTCAGCATCAGGAGATAACAGCTGAATTATTGCTTTTATAGTACATGTTAAATTAGTCTGACTTGATTAATGACTTCTCTTATCCACCTATAAAGATACAGTAAGCTACATTAGGTTTTTAAACATGGAATGGATTATGCTACATATTTGTGCAGCAATTTTTCATTCTTTTCTTTTAACATCTAAGTCAAGATGTGCCAAGCTTGTGACATTTGTGTGTTCAAGGGTAACTTCCCCAGACTCCCAGGAGTCTGGCACATCACAGGGTTCGTATCCATGTACAGGACAAAACGGGAATCGGTTGGTGAATTTTATACAAACAAAGAATTTCCTGAGTCTGTACTGAAAAGCCTCTCTGATTTTTTTTTTCTCTCAAGAATCTGATTCCTCCTCCTCTTCCTCCTCCTCCTCTTCATGATCTTGAAGACTTAGGTGTAATTCAGTTTGATTGATAGCAGCCTCGTTGTCCATCTGTCCGAGAGTCTGTCACAATAAAAGAGGTTTATCTTACCTTGCTAATTATGAAGAGCAGCAGCGACACAGAATGCTTCTCAAATCACTACTAAAACTGTGCAGCGAGCATCTTTTAGAAATCTCAGTACTAGAACAAGTCCATCACGGGGACTCCACAGGAGAGTTTCAACTAGTTGAGGCACAAAGTCTGGAGGACATGGGTACCTCCATCCCCTACCATCAGCTGGATAAACCAGCGTGTCACCATTTAATTAATTAGGCACGACGCTTAATAAGTGGCCAGCTGACGCTGCGCCAATAGAAAGCAGGTATTGCCCAACCTCCCTGGAAGCACTGTGTTGCTTTCAAGGATGGGAAAAGGCCAAAAAAAACCCTTTGAGACACAAAACTGGGCAGATTTCACAGCAGGGCCTTCCCCTTAACAAGCGGATAACTGCAGCCCCTCCCTCTGTCCCCATCCCCACAATCACAGAACGATACGGGGTTGGAAGGGACCTCTGGAGATCATCTAGTCCAACCACCCACAGCAGGCTGCACAGGAACTTGCCCAGGTGGGTTTTTAATGTCTCCAGAGAAAGAGACTCCACCACCTCCCTGGGCAGCCTCTGCCAGGGCTCTGCCACCCTGACAGGAAAGAAGTTCTTCCTCGTGTTTAGGTGGAACTTCTTATACTCAAGTTTGTGCCCATTTCCTCTTGTCCCCCACCACCCCACACCCCCCGACAGCCGCGGCCGTCCCTTACTTCGTGGGTCCCCCCTGCGGCGGCGGGGGCGGCTCCGGCCTCCTCCCCGGCGCGGATCATGGACTGCAGCGCCAGCTCCTCCACCTGCCGACGGCACCACAGAGCCCGCAAAGTCAGCTTATTACACAGAAATTAAAACTTTTTTCTTTTTTTTTTTTTTTTTTGAATAATCAGCGACAGTGAGAGCTTTCAAAACCTTCCCCTCCAACACACACAGCGGGTCCGCCCCGGCGGCGCTGACGGGGGGGGGGAACCGTGGGGTTGGGTGGAATAACGGCGGAGCGGGAAGGGAGAGGCGGCGGGAACACCCTCCCCTCACGGCCGCGGGGCCGCCGGTTCCCAAACCCAGAGCGCTAAATGCCGCCGAACACCGAGGAGAGAAGGCGGGGGGGGGACACGGACAGGCCCGGCCCCGCCGCCTCCCCGCTGAGGGACCAGGCCGCCTTCCCCCCCCCCCCCCCACCGCCTCGCCGCCCGCTGAGGGGACCGGGCAGGCCCCAGCCGCCCTCCCGCGCCCCCGGGCCGTCCCCCCGCGCCGCCGCTGACCCTGAGGCGGGTGAGCTGGTCGTGCAGCGCCGCCTTCACCCGCAGCAGCGTCTCCTCCTCCTTGCGCAGCTCCTGCAGGCGGCTCAGCATCCTCCGCCGCCGCCGCCGCCGGGCCCCGCCGCCACAGCGCCCCCTGCAGGGCGGGAGGACTCGTCCCTCCGCACCCGACGCCACGCCGACGTCACACGCGCGTTTCCGGCCGCCGCTCTACGTCACAGAATCATAGAGTGGTTAGAGTTGGAAGGGACCTTAAAGATCACCTGGGCAGGGACACCTCCCACCAGAGCAGGTTGCTCCAAGCCCCCTCCAGCCTGGCCTTGAACCCCTCCAGGGATGGGGCAGCCACAGCTTCTCTGGGCAACCTCTGCCAGGCTCTCACCGCCCTCACAGCAAAGAATTTACTCCTACTCTCCACTCCGAATCTCCCCTCTTTCAGCTTAAAACCGTCACCCCTTGTCCTGTCAACACGCAGCATTGCACAGGAGCACCTGCTGAGGGGAGGGGGTAAATCCCAGCCCAGGGGTGTCACAAGAGACAGCAGCCACCCTCCTGCCTTCCCTCTTCTCCAAGGAGTTTCCATTTTCAAACCCACTCAGAAACAACCACCTCCCCCACTCCCCCTCCCGCCGAGAGAAAGGGGAGCAGACACCAGTGACATCATTTCTCTGTTCCACCCATTTATTTGCAGCACTCGGGTGCGGGTTTGGTGACCCAGAGGGGAGGAAGCACCGCCTGCCGTTCACGCTTGGGCCTTGGCAGCCGCCTTGGTGGTCTTGGTGGGCTCTGCCTTGGGCTCGGCCGGGGCCTTGGCCTCCAGCTTGGCCTTGGACTTGGCCTTCTTCTCCTCCTTCAGTTTGTGCTGGAAGAGACAAAGGGATGGCTCGTCAGTGCCTCATCAAAGCACTAAAGCCCATTTCCCCCCCGAAATTGCCCCCCCTGCCCACTCACGTTCCGCGCGTGGCGCAGGATGGTGTTGCGGCGCATGGTTTTGGCGTAAGGGTTCAGCTTGATCATGATTCGCAGATTCTTCAGTGGGTTCTTCTTCAGGACTCTGCGGTGAATCTTTTTCCTGAAAGGAAGGGACAGGGATCATGATCTCATTTCACAGTTCAAGTCTGGGAACCACCAATTCCTAGCGTTTATACCCAGGAACTGAAGAGACCCAACCCCCACCCCACATCCCGCGGCAGAGATTCCCTCCCCATCTCGCTACAGATTTCTCGTTAAGAGGCGAGTGATTACTTGGGAGCACGCAGCGCCTTCTGGATTTCCTGGCTTCTCATGATCCTTCCAATGTCCGTATTGGTCATCTTGTGCATGGGCAGGCTGCGGAACAAAGGGCCAGATGATAAAAATAAAATAAAAATGGACAAATTCAACAAAAACAGACATTTAGGGGAAAGCACTGGTGTGTGTTTGCCACCCGGTGATGGAAGAACCCGTGGCAGGAGGGGGGTGTTACCCGGCTGGGGCTGCGCTTACTTGTAGTCGCTCTTGAGGGTGGCAGCTTTGCGCCAGGTGCCGTAGAGATCGTCCAGTTTGCGGAAAGCGCTTTCCGTCCAAATGCAGAAACGCCCCACGTGGCCACCGGGAGCGAGTCTCAGCAGGTTCAGCTTGTTCACATCGAGGAGAGTGATTCCTGTTGGGAAAAAATCCCCCTTTCAGCTGGGATTCCCACCAAAGAATAAACAGACAGAGCCTTATTGGCTTTTACATTACAGTTACATAGCCCTATGTATGAAAATTATTATTTTTTTCAAAATAATAGCTTTTTTCCCCAGTAACACTCACTTTCAACTGCTCCAAATGCAGTTTAGGGTTGTTACCAAACTACAATGTTTGTCACAAACATCCTCAACACCACCATAATGTTCTTAGAAACAGCCTATCGGCTACGCCAGCAGGTCAGAACTTCCACAAAATCATGGGTTTCAGAAACACGGACCGATGAAGTGGAATCTCATCATTCCAGGCAGCTCCTTCTCCCAACAGAAGGGGAACTGTCCCCCAAGTTACCTGGGATATTCCGGAAAGCTCTGATGATACCGTTGTCCTCGTTGTAGATGATGCAAGGTCCCCTGCGCTGGATGCGACGGCGATTCCTCATTTTACCCTTTCCGGCCCGCATACGCTGGGAGGCATAAACCTAGATTAAAATAAAAAAATATTTTAAAAAAATCAAACTTGTGAATATTCAAAATAGTCCAAATCCCACTTGTAAGACAAAAAAAAAAACCTGCTTGAGTCAGAACTTCACCATCATCACTGTTAATCTGCAACACGGACCAGTGAGAAGCTCATCATTCTTAAGAGTCAAAAAAAACCCCAGCCTATTAACGTTAATCAACACCAAAATGGAGACAACTAAATAGAGTAAAGCATCAGAGTAAGAAATTTACTTTGCTTAAACTCTTTTTCTACAGTCTCTTGTAGTTTTATTACCAAGGGATTTTATCAGCATCAGATCACAACACAACTATTAGGAATTCCTACTGTAGCAGCAGAACACACCCCACAGCACCTCACCTTTTTGATGTCATTCCAAGCTTTAAGCTTCTTAAGGAGGAGAACAGCTTCCTTGGTCTTCTTGTAACTCTCAACTTTGTCCTCAACAACCAGAGGAAGTTCTGGAATCTCCTCAATGCGGTGGCCTAGAAAGGATTTTACAAGACACGGAGTTACTCACTGCCCCCGGCCGTGAGCATTTCTCAAGATCATTGTTGTGTGGATCCAGAAATGATACAACACCAGAAACAGCAGAAATTAAATTTGTGATCTAATATTCAGGCACTGGGACCACAGCAGTGAAGTTTCAGCAGCGTCGTGTGTGTCCGCCTCAGATGGCGCTTTCTCTACCTGAATAATTATTAAGCAAGTCTTTGGCTTCTATGAACAGAAAACAAACTAAAAATCTTTAACTCTTTAAAAAGAGAATTCACTCAAAATGTTTCCTGTGGATGGGCTCATCGCACAGTTCCCGATATTGCTTGGGCAAACCTTTCCAGAGGCAGAATTCCCACCTTTTGACATGACCAGCGCTGGAAGAGCGGATGCTGCCAGAGCGGAACAGATGGCGTAACGCTTCTGAGTTATATTCACTCTCCGGTGCCAGCGGCGCCAAGTCTTGGTGGGGGCAAACATGCGGCCTCCACGACACATCTACGCACCCACAGTTAAAGAACAACATTTTTTGAGTTTCTTTTTCTAGCATGACTCTTGAATTCTTGCTCAGTGTTAATTGTTCGTCAACCCTCCGTACCAGTACACCGACAGCAGGCAACTGTCACTGGGCACCGAGTCAGACGCAAATTACGACATCACGGCAAGACGGTACATGCCACAAGATTGGAGACATCCACTGCTTTTGCACGGGGCAGGGGGGGAAATAAATAAATCAATGAAAGCTTCTGTTCATTAAAACAAGGGGTAATGGTTTTAAATTGGAAGAGGGGAGATTTAGATCAGATATTAGGAAGAAATTCTTTACAGTGAGGGTGGTGAGAGACTGGAAGAGGTTGCCCAGGGAAATTGTGGCTGCCCCATCCCTGGAGGGGTTCAAGGCCAGGCTGGAGGGGGCTTGGAGTAATGTGGTCTAGTGGGAGGTGTCCCTGCCCAGGGCAGGGGGGTTGGAACTGGATGATCTTTAAGGTTCCTTTCAACTCTAACCATTCTACGATTCAAACAAGTCTAAATTTGCATATAAAAGTTCTACCCACACTACAAATTTCTCAGACCCAGTGGCCCAGATGACTGTAGGCAGCCACTACTCCAAGTAGAAGACTTCATTTAGATACCTAAAAAATATTTTTTCCACTTGATGAGGTCATCTTTACACCCGATGCAAGTGGCAGCAATGAAAGGATACATTTCCAAAGGCACCCTGGCCGGAGCGGTGAGTCCCGCCGCCTCGTACTCGAGGAATACGAGCAACAGCTCTCCCAGTCCCCCAGGATTCAGCACTGGTCTGATGACCTGGAACAGAAAGATTTTAATTGGGATAGTGTCAACACCACAATTTTCCCAGACATCACAGATAAACAGAATGCAAGACCACCAATCAGAACTTCCACTGTTATCATGCGTTTCAGAAACACGGACCAGTGAAGTGGAATCTCATCATTTCAGTGAAACAGATCCCCATCAGGTAAATTAACTCTTACCATATTAAAGATCTGCCCAGGTCAGAATGAAGTACGTGAACTTACTCATTCCTAAGCCCGACCCTCAATCTGGAGGTCCGAACCAGCACTGCTGTTCCTACTGGCTTAAAATGTTTATTTGAAACACCATCAGAAATAAACTTGAAAATGCACATTCCTGGCACAGATTTCGTGGGAAGCAGCAGCTGTTTGCACCTACGAGCTTCTGAAGCCACTCTAACAAATGCCCCCTATTTGCAGAGGTTTCTTCTTGGCAAATAAATACCTCAGGTGAGTCTCCTATGGTCAACGTGGAACGGGAATTATAAAGTGTGGGTTTTTCACCAGTTTTCTGCCTGACACACTTTCAGACATTTTGTGGAAGGCAGATTCCACTTGAGTGCATAGGAAACACCATTTCAGGTAAGACCCCAACTCCAAGAATTTTACACCACCCTGCTGTTCTTCATAGTAATAAAAAGTTGTATTTCATACAATTTAAAGTCAGATTGTTAATAACCAAAACAGCCGCCTTACTTTCTGTACAGAATCCCACTCAACAGCACCCCTCTTACTTCTAAATTTGCTTCAATTTTAGCCCACCTGCATGAAAATCCACGTCTAATACAAGTACTTCTGTCTGGTTTGTGGTCCAGCCATACCTGCAAGTTCACTGACAGCGTAGGGCTGCCGGTTGTTCTTGCGCAGGTTGGTGTGAACAAAGTTCACAACGTCAGGGCGAATGGGGGCCTTGAACACAGCAGGCATGGTGACATTTTTGCCTGATGCTTCCCCCTTCTCGGAGTAGACAGATATTAACGGTCGAGCGCAAGCCTGAAAAAGAGAAAGGAAAAACTCTCAAGCACAAGTAAAATAAATGGGTATCGTTCAAATCCATCAAATATTGCTCAGAATGAAGGGGTCTGCAGTTCAACAGTGCCAGCACACTGACAGCAGGCAACTGTCGCTGAACACTGGATAAGACGCAAATTACATCATCATAGCAATAATTTTCACTTAACACAGTGTTCTACAGCACAACCCACCTTCAGAACACGATACCTGATGTTGGAAATTCAACAGATTTCCAAATCATTTGGGTAAAATTCATCTATAGACCTGCATCTCTCGGCTCTTTGGTAACACCTTCTAAACTGCTTCCTATCTACTATTTAAAAAAGCCCACATGAAACCCACCTTTGCCGATTTAGTTTATCAAAGTTTTGTTACTCAGATTATTTATAAGAGCTGAAGTGCTGTAACCAGCTTCTGAAATATAATACAGACTGACAATGACCACAGGCAAGCAAACTATTAGAGTGAACTTTTTGTGAAGTCTGGGCCTTCTGAACAATGCCTGGTGCCTCAGAATTGTGAGGTGAAAAATTCAACTGCTCGCAGCCCCAGCTCCCCTTCAAAAAACGTCAAATAATAACTTGCTAGTCTGAACAGCGCCCTTTAAAATTAATCTTCGCAGGGTATCTTCTTTCTCACCCACAATTCATTTCAGAGGCATTAAAAATACTACAAAACTCAAAACTAATGAACCAATAGCAATGTAAGGACTGTCTGTGTTTTTAACTTGTTACTCGGAAGACACTGATCCCTGGAGTTAGTGCCGAGGCCCCGACACAAAAAAGCAACAAACTTCATCAGGTTGAAGGAACCAGAACGCAATCTGAATTGTATTAGCAAGAAATGTTGTTCATTTGCAACCTGGTTCCAGACCAAGCGCTTTTAAAGCCTGTTTCAGAATAAAAATAACAGTATTTTTTAAAAATTTAAAAACGGGCATTATGGAAACTGTTCTTTTAACTCTATTTAAGCTCAAAAGCTTGCATGTGGTTTACTTTGCTCTAGAGAACTAGGTGAGAAAAAGGCCTGCCAACGGGCGATGCGGGCCCCCATCTCCCATGCGGCTGAGGAAAGGGTGGCTTCCCGCAGACCAGGCCAAGCTCTCGGTCGCGGCCCTCTCTGCGGCCCGCCCCGGCCCCTCGCCCACCCTCCCTCCTCCCGGCCGCGGCCTCCCGACACGGGCCCCACGCGGCAGGCCGAGCCCTGACGGCTCCAAAATGGCGGCCGCTGGGCCGCCCTCCCCACGCCGCTAGCCCTCGGGCTGCCCGCGATGCGGCTCTACCCGCCAGCCCTTGTTCCCGCTGGATTCGACCCACCACCCGCCCCGATCACCGGCGTCTCCATCCCCTCCAGGCCCGCCGCGGCCCCGCGACCCCCGCCCTCACCATGGTGGCGGCGGCGGAGCCTCTCGTGTTCCTGCCTGCGTCCGCCGCTGCCTCCACCGGAAAAGGAAGGACTCGTTACTCTCCCAGCGCTATGAGCGATGTCCTTCCGCACCCTGTCCATCGCCTTCTGCCTCACCGGCCGCTCGGCTCCCGACCCCGGCCTCATCCCGAGCCCCTTCGTCTACGCCGCGATCCGCGGTACCGAGCTCTCTCCCTCCGAGCACCTCCGTCCCTCCCGGTCGCCTCCCAAACCGGGGGACTCTTTTTCTGGCGGAGGGATTCTGCGTGACGAGTCACTGATTCTCACAGAATTTATAATTTTTTTTTTTGTGGGGTTCTTCTTTTTTTTTTCACGCGGAGGCATACGACGAAAATAAATATAAATAAAACCTACTGGGGGGGGACAGACAAGAATAATATTTTTTTTTGCCTTTGCTGGGCGCCCCGCCCCGGATGTAGTACCGGCGGGGGCGGGCGAGGCGCGCGGTTCGGTTGTGGTGGCGGGAGGGGGCGATGGCGGCGGAGCGGTTGCAGCAGGTGACGGTCGGGCTGTACGGCTGCCTCCACCGGTGGGTCCCGGCCCTGTCATGAGGGGCCGCGCTGCTGAGGGAGGTGGCTGGGCTCGGGGAGGCTGGTCTGGGGCTCGGGGGGCGAGCTGGGTGTTGCTACAGCTGGCGGAGAGGCTGCTGAGGGGGGGGAGGCTGAAGGAGGGAGGCTGCTGAGGCTCCAGTGGTAGACCCGCGTTGTTTTTGTTTATGCAGTGAAGCTTATCGTTTAATGAGGAATGTAGAGGGGGGAAAAAAAAACAACAAACCCAACAGAACTTTATGTGCTTTAACCTTTTCTTTCAGAATACATGAAGAAGGCAAGAAAAGTATCCCTGAACACCCCCATCTTTTTGAGGTAAATATGTTAAAGTACAGCGACGTAACCTGAATCGGGATGTTTAAAACGTGCAGCCGTTGATCAACGACTGAGAGACGTGCGGGGATATCAGGTAAAAGGCGAAGTTTACCTCAGCGATGCCCCCGCAGAGCCGCCTCTACCTCAGGACGGAGGAGGAGACCCCGCCCGGTCCCTGAGTGCCGCCCTCCTGGGGCCAGCGCCAGCCCTTCCTCCCCCCTAATCATTCCCCGCCTGATTTTTGGCACCTGTCAACACTTAACTTGTGTAAAATAATTGTAAAGGTCGAGCAGAGGTGAGAGTGTTACGGGGTGGAGGTGGTGGGGGGCGCTGTGGGAGGGGAGGAAAGAGCTGCCACAGCAGCTTGTGAGGCTGCCTTCAGTGTTTCCATGCTTCCACCCTGCGGCTCCCGGTTATAGTTGTTTTTTTTTTTTTTTTATCCAAGTGCTGTGATGGGAAATGGGATATCTGTATGAAAATAGCAATTTTTGTATCAGCAGGGATGACTGGAAATTTTCTAACGCTATGTAGTTGTACTAATCCTGGGATTTGTAATAAGTTTGATAATAGTTTGGAGATAAAATCAGGTGATTATTTCAATATACAGTGATGTGAAAAACAGACTAGATGTGAAGAATCAAGCAGTACTTCCCTGTGTGTATGCAAAAGCCTAAGTAAACATTGATATTCCCTCATTCTCAAGAGCAACCTTGCATTACTTAATGTCTCCAACCAGTGTTTGGAGCTGTCATGAGAAATTCAGAGAAGTGATCAGTGGATTTTTAATGTTACTTTGAGTATTCTCCATCCCAAGGGTGACTGCGGCTGCTACTTGACAGCGATATCTCAGATTATCTGAAGTTTTGTTCATCAAACCAAACTTCAGAATCAATCTGTTAGAGATTAAATTTTCTATGTAGGTTAATTGAAAATTGTTGTGTTTTTATAGTTGATTTGGTTCCACCTGTGGCACACACTGTATTCTTCTGAAATAAGAAAGTCTTAGATTCATAGGGTTGGAAAACAGTTTGCAGAATTAGTTAATTTTGCAATTTCTAGTATAAAAAAGTTGCTGCAATGCGTAATTTATACCTGGTGTATTAAAAAGTTTTAATTATTTTTTTTTTCTTTCAGACTGATGTAGAGATCTGTTTGATTGATGGTAGTTGCACAAGTCCCATTGAAACATTTTGGAATGGAAGCAATATGATATATATTTTGCAGAAAGCAGTAAGTGTATATGTCAATTGTTAATTTTTAAAATGTAATCTGGAGTTTTGAATTCTCATCAAATGTTTTCATATACCTTGCATTTTTTTGACTTACCTATGCGTTTCTCTTAAAGGGACAGAATGAAGATTCTTCAATGGAAGAATCAAAAATAGATGATGCTATTTGTGCCTCTGAGCTTTTACCAAAGGAAAGTTCTGGACCAGTGGCGCTCTCTTACAGGAGAGCAAAGTAAGTAGCAAAGGTCTTTTTTTCTTTTGCAATTTTTGTCTCTTTTCCTAATATTCAGAACCTGTATTATTTTTCAACCCCCCAAGTTAAATTATTCATTGATTTAGTGAGGAGATGTGACTGGTTTTCATCCTGCACAATGGCCTTGCCTGGCTAAAAGTGAAGGTACTGGAAAAGCACTTGGGACCTGTCCCCGTTAATGGGACTGGCTGGGTGCAGGTGAGCAAAGAAAGCTTCCCAAGACTTCAGTGCTTGTTTTTGTAAGGCTTCTGTTAAAATAAACAAATAAGTAAATATCTGCTTGGGGTCTTTGGGGGGGGGGTGTGTGAGCCGATGCAGACAGGACACAGGAACAACCACAAAACCGTGGATTAAGGGCAAAGCATAAATTTAATCTCAATACCTCATGGATTGGGGAACCTCTGAAGCAGCAGCCGGGCAGAGGTGGGCAAGCAGGGGACGCTGGCCCCGCAGAGCGAGAGTCCTTTTAATAGCATGAGAGTCCTTGTTAGCAAAGGAGTGAGGGAATGAGAGAGCTCCCACTTGCTTTTTGGGCCTTTATTTCAAGGATTCTGGCAGGCAGAGCTTTCTGCTGTGCTTTGATCTCTTCACCAGCAGGGCAAGAATCTCAGGCGTGTTTGAGATGCCCCAGAGTCCATCCCAGGACTATGTTGT
Source organism: Gallinago undulata (assembly GCA_026546715.1). Classification (NCBI taxonomy): domain Eukaryota; kingdom Metazoa; phylum Chordata; class Aves; order Charadriiformes; family Scolopacidae; genus Gallinago; species Gallinago undulata. Next base: position 39,474,154 of record JAOTQQ010000071.1, read on the forward strand.
CTGAGTGCAGATGTTCTACTTGTTGAGCACACAAAACTGAGCAACAATTAGTGTGGTATATGTGTTTTCCACCACCCCACGTGCGAGTCACTTGAGCGTATTTACAGTCCTCCTCGCCAATCTTCCATTACTTTCCCACAGTGTGGTACCAAGACACGGTACCAAAACATGGTGACTGATTTGCTTACTTATCTAAGTACTAACTTATCCTTTTAACAAATCTTTAGTCTAAATTAAAATATTATATTAAATATATTCTCAGTTATGAAATCTTACTTCCTCTTTTGTGACTTCATAGTTCTACTTGTAAAAAGAGGATTGGAGTACTGTATTCTTTTTGTAAAAAGATTCGATGTCTGCTAATGGGGAACGGTAGGTAGGAGTTAAGTTTTATGTAAACTTTTATGCAAGTTGTCCTTGCTGGCAACTTATTTTTTAACCTGTTCGTATTTCTAGACAGTTGATGTCCTTATATATGTTGGCACAAAATCCAAACATGACCCACTTGAAGATACCTGAACTGGTTGTGCTTCCTCCCATCTGGATAAGGTGTGATGGTTCTGATCCTGAACATACTTATTGGCTCGGAGCTGAGCCTCTCAAAGCTGGGAACAAAGTCACAGGGATCAATTTGTATATGGTCACGTGTGATGGTAAGGTTATAAGGTTCCTCCTAAAATTCAAAGAGAGGGGCTTAAAAATGTGGGAATGTTGATGTAGTGATGCTGTCTTTGTTCTCTGTGTGATATTGGCTTGGTGCTGCTCTGTATTCCTTGATTTAAAAGACAAGGGGGGCGCTTATATGTTAACGTATAAACTAAATGTTTACATGTTACCACCAGCTCTTATCAATAGGATAAATTCAGGAAGAATGCCTGCTTTCTTTTTTGCTTTTTCGACAACACAAGTTGTACTTGGAGTATTTGAGAATTAATTTTAAGTGGGAAATTTGGATTGTAAAATGTTGGGGATTTTTCTTACTTTTTTTTCTTTCCTAGGTCCTACAGCTGATAAAACACGTTTTGCAAATCTAGAAGAGCTCAAAATGACGCATAAAATGATGCATCACTCATCTGTTGTAGGTTTTGACAGTCTGTCCTGCCTCTAGTCTAAATTTTAAAAACTCTGGTTTTGGATTTATGATACTAGTTTTGGGAGGCTTTATAGGTTCTGTTTAGAAACCCGTCTAAGTTTCTCTATACTATAATAATCTCTTTTAAAGTAACATTTGGGCTCCCCATATTGTAATCCATTTGTCTAATATTAACCCTTTTTTGTGTGTGTGAGATGCTTTTACAATTATTTTGCACGTGTACGAAACAATCAGCGGTGCTTTTTAATTTTATTTTTTAAATGTTTTCATTCAAGGTGGTGACAAAAGGATCTGCTCAGTATAGACTTAGTAGAGCTGCTGCAATGGAGGACACGATTGTAGAATCCAAAAGCACTGTATTTGTTGATATGACATGGAATACTGTAAATAAGATTCTGGAGACACCCCCACTAATTTCAGCTGCCACTCTGGTAAGTCAAGAAAGAAAAAGCAAACAAACCCAAACTCTTTTCATGGCTTACATCACGAGTGGTGTCAAGGATAGAATAAGGGTTTGACTCTTTTTGAGTTTTGATTCTTATTTGAGCCAGCAATGTGCCCTTGTGGCCAAGAAGGCCAATGGCATCCTGGGGGGCATCAGGAAGAGTGTGACCAGCAGGTGGAGAGGTCATCCTCTCCCTCTGCTCTGCCCTGGGGAGGCCCCATCTGGAGCACTGTGTCCAGTTCTGGGCTCCCCAGTTCCAGAAAGACAGGGAACTGCTGGAGAGGGTACAGGAGAGGAAGTCCCAGTCTGAACTCGGTGACAGATGGGAACTGGGTTCCAGCTCTGGTGTCAGGAACACACAGGTTGGGATCAAAGGCAGATGAATAGACAGAGTCCTCGTCGGACGTCAGCCATGGAAGAAAGAACCTTTTGATCCCTCAGCTTTTATACTGAGCTTGGGGCAGATGGGATGGAATACCCATGTTGGTCAGGCTTGGGTCACCTGTCCTCTCTGCTCCTCCCCCCAGGTGGGACCACTCTATGCTTTTTCCATTTCCAATGGGACAAATAAGGAAGTTGGCTGCCCTTGGTGGTTATAGCAATAAGTACAAGCAAGAGCTTCTCTGCACACCCTTCCTTGGCATGAAGGGTCTTATCACTGTGAGAATGAGCGGTTTTCCCCAAAATATGCTGTTAATATCAGAGAGTTAGAAGAGGCTGAGCTAAGATGTAAAATTACTGAACAGAAAGTTGGTTCTGTTTTACCTCAAACCAGGACAATAATCTAAATTACAAATTATGCTAATATGCATTTCACTAATGAACATTTTAGGACACTTTATTTCTAAAGTTTGAAACTGACATGAACTTCTGGAACTTTCAGAATATTATACTGGAGTCGGGGGACCCCGGAAGTCCCGTATATCAACTCTATAGAGAACTGCAGTTTCTCCTTGTAAGTATAAGTGAGAAATTTCAATTTCAGATGTACATGGAATAGTGATTTTATGTGTTGATAACTTACGTTGTTTAAAACTTTATCAGATGTTTCAAAGATAACTTCAAGCTTTTATTTTAGAATAAAGTTTGAGTTAGTTTTAGGAATCTTCATTCACAAAGAGGATAACTCATGAACACCAAAGCCTGGAAATTCAAGAAGTTTCTAAAGTCATGGCTAGCTGCACAGAGAGAGATACATGATCCTTGGAGAAGTTCATTGCATTTTGAAGTATGACAGACACAGAACCTCAGAGAAGAACTGATTTGTGTTGGTTTGATTTTCATGCCTCCTTTTAGGCTTTGGCGGAAGGTTTGAAGACTGATGTGATGGAGTGGCCTGAGCCCTTAGAATCCAAATCAGCTGTTGAACTGGTCCAGGAACTTCTGACTGGTAATTGCTGTTTGTTACATGGGGAAAGAGGGACATCACATTTCACAGAAATGAAAGGAAATTCCACATAGAATTTTTAAAGTGTTAGAATTAGATGTTAATTTCTACACTCAAAACACCTGCACAATTATTTTTTAAAAGTATTTGAGAGCTGGATGTGTCAAGTTATCTGGTATGTACATGAGCTTCTAATGCTCTAAGTAGCCCTTTTAATGGTGGGAAAAAATACTTCCATGTCATCTTAAAGCGAAACATTCAAAATTACTAATTACTTCTGAAAACTGTTGTGTCCGATATATGTCTTGTCAGAAGTTTAAGACACTTGAAAACAGATCTAAAGAGAGAATCAGATGTCCGAATGCACTAAGAGATTTCCAAATGCTACTGAACTTTTTTAGTATGTAGGTAAAACTTGGACAAAAGATAAAACAGGCAAAAACTCTCTCTGATAAATACATGTGGAAGAAAATCAGAGACACTTATTAGACCCCCTGCTCCCTCTTACTGCTTCCACACTGCAACTTCACAAGTTAATGTTTAGTTAACAGAATGTAGTAAGGAGGAATATGGGGAAAATGTAGAGTTTATAATAAAAAACTTTAAGACGTTATCTTTTTACACTGTATCCTTACCCACATCAATTTTAAAATGGATAAATTTTGTCTGTGAGCAATCCTGTCAGTATATTTATTAATTATAAGATGCCCATGAATTTATATGATTGGTTTGATGATTTTCTTTTTTTCTTTCATAGTGGTAAAATTTATTGTTCTTCTCCTCTAGATTTAAAGAACAAGCTGGATAGATTTTGTACATCTGAAAATAAGGATGAAACAGAGGTATATGGAATTTCTTACCAATTGCCTTATCTTCTTTCCCTTACAACTGTAGTTATTTCAAATTTTGACTACATCTTGTAAATACATAGGCATAAAGATGTAAAAAAAGATCCACGTATGTATTAATTTTGGCCTCCCAGGGCACTGCTGGGTATACATACAGTGTTTTAATCACCTCTGAGCTCAGTATAGTGTAGGTCATATTCTAAATTAGTGTTTGCTGGACTGTGTTTTTGCTGTTTACCAACACTCTGTACATTGGGCCATTGTAAAGCAAAACGGACCATCTTGAGAGAAGCAGCTGGTTTTTCCTGGACTGTTCTGTTGAGCTTTACTTGGCTATGATCAAAAGTCTTTCTGATAGTAGGCTTCACCACTAGCAATTACCCAGCGTGATGATTCTGAAATGAGTTAGTCTCACTTTTAAATAAAAATATGCTTCTGAATTACTGCGCACTGGTAGCTTCTATGCGGTAGTTTCCCCGGAAAAGGGGAAGAATTAGTGATGCACCCAATTTTAATCTCTGGAAAAAATTCGGATTCATAAGGTCTTTGAATCTTGGGCATCCTTTTTTATTTAAGACAAACGAACTCTTTCAGAAAATCAAATGTGACACTGCTGCAGTGGATAGTTCAATAAAATCAGTCTTCAGTGAGCGAGGAGACCTGGATTTTGCTGAACAGTTATGGTGCAAAATGAGAAGTGAGTGTATTGTGGGGTTTTGCCCCATCTGTTTTCCTTTAATTCTTCTCTATATCTACTCTACTGCTTTCTCAGTGAAATGAATTTCTCTGAGTTTTAAGGACTCATCTCTTCAGATAATTGTTACCAACAGGAGATCATTTTATTTGATTGTAAAAGGTACTAAACAATCGGTAATACTCATCTAATCTAAAACCGAAAACTACTTACCTATAAAATATATCTTTCTAGATCCGAAGGATCATTTTTAAGTTGATAAAGCTGCACACAAACTTTATTATTCTTGTAATACCACTCACAGTCCCTTAGTAACATACTTTTTTTTAATTATTATTACTTACTACTATCCTTCTTTAAATGAGGGGTTTCATTCTTGCAAATATGTGTTAATTAAACTGCTGGAGAGAGAACCTGGACTGATAAATAACATATTACATCTTTTTCCTTTAGGTGTCAGTTCCTATCAGGAGTTGATAGAGTGTTTCACACTGGTCATAAAATCCCTGGAACGTGGTGAGATACAGCCATGGGTATGTATTTGTATTTCACAATAAATGTTAAAATTTTGAGTTGTTTGAGGTAGAATATAGTTCTTGTCACTTAACTACTCCTCATTTCTGTCTTGTATTGTTTATAAATTACTTTCAAATATCCCAGTTTGCCTCTGTTCCATGGTATTGTACTTCTAATCAATGTTTATGATGTTTTCTACACAGTTACTACACAGAATTTTTCTAATTTTTAGATTCATCAAGGGAGTAGCAGTTTGCTGAGTAAATTGATTGGACAATCTTACCATGGAAAGATAGAGGTCGTTCCCCTCAGTGACATCACTCCCATTCAAATGCTGTTGGAGATTGGATTGGATAAGATGAAGAAGGATTATGTCAGTTTTTTCATAGGTAAGCCTGGTAACTGTTATCACTAGAAATTCAAGAGAAAAAGTATCCCAAGTTTTTGGGGACCTTGACCTCACTTCTGCTGAAGTGCTCTTTCTGGCCTCCTCACAGTCTTAGTGACCATGCTTTTCTTTGCAAGAATTCCCTGTTTGAACACCTGAATGTTGCTTATATTCCATTTGACACTATGTAGTAAATGTTAATTATTCCCCCCCCATTTGTTTTGCAGGCCAGGAACTTGCAACATTAACCTACTTGGTGAGATGCTTATTTTAACTTTCTTTTTTTTTCTTTTTCCTTTTTTTTTTTTCACTCTGAAAGTAGTATAAAGTAGAGCACACTTAAATGATGGTGGGCCATGAGTCATACTATTCCTAAAGAATGAGAAACTGAATTGCAAATGATGAGGGTGAAACAATATACTGCACAAATGTCATGATGTTGTTTTCTTATTCATATATAATTTCCTAGATATCTGATATGGGTTATTGTCAGACAAGGCAGAGAACTTTGATAGCGTGGAACTTTGTTCTGATTCTACTGGGCCAATCTTAAAATTTTGCCTTCTCAAAAGAAGCAGGAAAATTATTTTAGTGTTCTGAGCGTGAGTGGTGTGTCTGTAGAAATTGAGGATCAAGTTAAGAGTGGAAGCTCTTTGCTATTCTAGGATTACTTCATTTCCACATCAGTAGATCTACAAGAACAAGTTCATCGTGTTCAAAAGCTTCACCATATGCTGGAAATAATAGTCAGCTGTACAGTCTTACTTCAGTTTAACCACGAGAACCTCTTCCCTTTGACACAGTAAGTATTTCATTTTTACTCCTTTCTCTTTAAATGACAATAACAAATAGATTCTCTTTGACAATTGTAAAAAAACTCTTCAAAAAAAGAAAAACAGCCCTTTAATGTTGATGATTGAGGCTGCAGAAGTAACAGTTGGATCTTCCTGTTAAATTTTGCTTTGTGACTAAAAATGAAAAACAAAGGAAATCGTAAAATCTGCGAGTTACTTTTGCATGTGTTTTATGCAGTGTTGTGCAAGCATTTTTCCAAAGAAAGTTAAAAACTAGTTGATTTCTGTTGTAGAATTTGCATGAAGTATTATAAGGAAAACCCTTTAAATGAGAAGCACGTGTTTCAGCTGCCGATCAGACCAGCAGTTCTCAAGAAGTTCTGTGAAAAGTAAGAGAAACTTCAATCTTTGCAGCATTAACATTCAGATGTGACTGAATACCTGACTGGATTTTGACATTTCTTGGTTATTCTATCAGCAGTCACCCAGAAATATGGAAGGTGGAGGTGAGTAGTGGGCACGGACAGAAGGAGGTTAAAACAACATGGCAAGTTAGCGCTGATCCTCCATTTGAACATATGACGTCAAACAATACAGGTAAGAAATATTTGTGGTGAAATGCAATAACGAAAGCACACATTTCAAATTCGGTTGTTATACTGGGTTTGGTGGATCTGAACTTTTTCTTACTGGCATCCTCAGCAAAAGCAAAATGATGTTTTGCCTTTTAGTAAAAAGGTGAGATGGTATTTATAGAGTGTAAAAGATTTTTATGATGTGGTAACCTTCTCGTCTTTGAGTTATGTTTTTAGAGATAAAACAATGGAGTAGTTCCAAATATGACACGATTGTTACATATTTTACAGATTATTTTATATCTAAAATCTTTGCCAGTGTATCTGAGAATGGGTTTGAAGAGAGATTTACCTGTTATTGAGTGCTGGCCTCTAGTGAGAGAAGCAAGCAGGTGCTAAGGAGAGATGTGCCTTGCTGTAATCAAGTGCAGAGCAAGTGAAAAAAGCATGAGAATGGGGAATAATTAAGTGTATAGACTGTTACAGAAATAGCTTTCCTTTTTGGGGTGAGGTTGTGCAGGGCAATGCTTTTTCAATTTTTTGTCACGAAGTGCTCTTTTCAGTAAAACTGAGGTTTCAAAACCGGTTCTTGAAGCTGCTGTATGAACTAATCTCTACATTTTCTTTTTCTAAAAATAGTGGCTAATTGCCTCTCTTTGTTTTGTCTGTGCAGGTCTCTTATCCGATTCCACAGTTAATGGAAGCGGTGAAGAAGGAATGTATTACATTGCCATGGTTAAGTGCAGTCAGGTGCATTTCACATAGATGCGTGTTTCTCCACAGGCAGGCGCTGGAAAGGTACAGTAAAGGGGAAGGTTCAGTATTATCTGTGGCCCAACAGTATATTTAGAAACACTGGGTCATTTGAAGAACAGTGCATCTTACAGAGTGATTTGCTTTAGTATGCTTGAAGTCTGACATACGCAGCCATAATTCATCTGTACACATCTAGTTTTTTATAAATGTGCAATTATGAATGTACAGTATAATTATTCTGAAAATATAGTAGATATTTTTGTTCGTGTATTTACAAACATGCAATAAAGTTCTGCACTTTGGGGTTTTCCAGTTTATTTTTATTCATTAAGAATGCAATCAGACACTGTTCAAAGCGTGGATTATCTTAACCCAACAAAACAAGCAATATTGTCATGTTTTCCTGGTCTCAAGTGACATCTCATCATGCAGGTGTATTTGGGAAGTTGTTCATCCAGGGCACTGGGTACTTTTGACAGTTTGATTTTCTTTGTCCCTGTATTTATATTTTGGAGTATTCTTGGATATACTTCCCTCTCCTCTTCAAATTAATTTTTTCCATCAATGTGAAGTGAATTAGTTTAACAGTGTTGTCTTGCATACTTTTGCATAATAGTTTGGAAAAAAAAACGTTCAGTATAATTGGCTGGGCATAATCATTTAAATATATTGGGATGGCAGTTGCATATCTAATCTTTTGATTAGATAGGGTATGTAACATTTTGGTTGTGTAATTTTAGCCAATTACATAGCGTAGTATATGCTGATTAAATAATTTGAAACAAGTGTTTTGCTATTACTTATTGATAAGTAAGAATAAGGAAAACCCCAATATTAATGCTTTTTTAAAACTATAAATTTCTGTTGTTTCTGGTTTCTCCTCAGTTAATCTTTCTTACCCCTCTCCTAATCATAGAATGGTTAGAGTTAGAAAGGACCTTAAAGATCTAGTTCCAACCCCCTGCCCTGGGCAGGGACACCTCCCACCGGAGCAGGTTGCTCCAAGCCCCATCCAGCCTGGCCTTGAACCCCTC
>JAOTQQ010000071.1:39482783-39494734 GCA_026546715.1 Gallinago undulata
GAACCCCTCCAGGGATGGGGCAGCCACAGCTTCTCTGGGCAACCTGTTCCAGTGTCTCACCACCCTCACCGTAAAGAGTTTCTTTCTAGTATCTAATCTAAATCTCTCCTCTTCCAATTTAAAACCGTTGCCCCTTGTCCTTTCACTACACTAATGTTACATCTTAATAACTATCAGTTTAGTAGCCTTTGAAGAGAAGCTCAGAACAAGGTCCTTTTTTGGATGACTGTGCTGCATTCAGTATGCACACGCACTCTTGAAGATACAGTGCAAGCCAAATGGGAAACTTGTTTGTTGCTTTGCATTAGAGGAATAATTTCAAGCACAACAGAAGGACAAATGCAACCAGATGGCCATGTTCTGGAGCAAATGTTTTATAATCATGTACTTAACTTGTTCCTACCTGCAGCAGAAGTGAATTTGAGGTGGAATATTACATTCTGGAAGTGCTTGGATTACTTATAATACATGATTCTGTGTGTAATATATTACAAAGTTGAATGAGGTAAATCTCGTTCCCTGTAAACAAAACTAGAGGGATAAGAGTCCTTGGTTTAAATCTGACTCAGTAGTTGTCATCTTAATCTCTTCAAATAATTCTCCACATCTAAATAGTAAGGCATAGGTTATCCTAACTTTCAGCCATACGGAATAAGTTAATGTTTAAGCAGTGCTCTTGGAATATTTAAATTCTTTTCTATTTTAAAATTATGTGTCTGTCTCTTTTCCAAATAGCAGTTACGCGCTAATTAAAAGTCTATTCATAAACACAGCGAAATTAGACTTTGCAAACAGCTTTTAATCACTTGACACTTGCACCAGAAAGATTTTAATCACTTTAATCTTAGCTAACTTTTTTTTTTCCTGGTGATCAAAATGTATAGTAGTTTCCAAAATAATACGAAACATAAAATCTGCTACTTAAAATGAGTAAAAGGTAGTGCAAGAAAAATAATATACTTGAGGTTTTGATTAAAAAAAAAAAATAAAATGAAATTGTTTTGACAATTGAATAGGAAAAAATGTATAAAAGCGTTAGGTGGGCAGCTAAAGTAATATTTCTTTATCTTTGCAGTGGTATAAAAAGAAGCATCTGTGGTAAACTTTAACCAATATAATAAACCAGTTGCATTTTATTCATTATGCAAAATGAAGATGAGCTTAAGCACGCGATTTTATCGATGATTTCGAAGGCAGGATATTAGTAGCACAACACTGATGAGTATGCAGAGTGTGAAAACTGTAGGAAGAACAATGTCTGTCACCATTTCCATGTGAGTAATCAAGGAATCTAAAATTTGAGGAATGAATAATAGGTAAAAAATTTAAATCTTCTGGAGTATGCTAATTGTTAACTTAGCATTAACATACATTAAGGATTTTTTGAACATTATGGCTAAAATTATTTTGTTAAAGGTTGATGTTGGCATAAACAGCAAACAAAACAAACAACATTTCGTATATCTGCAAAAGCTGGATCCCTGACAGTTTTCCCTCCTTTTTTTCTTTCTAAGGTAATTTTTTGAAGATATGTCAGTTCTCAAAGGGCTGCAGAAATTGTGCTTACTATGACTTAGCTTCAGTGCATTAGTAGTATCCTACTGTTCCTTTGATTTTTTTATTCCCCACCTCCTCCTGCCAAGGGACAGGTAGAAAAGAAAACTGCCAGAGAAATCCTTGGGAAGCGCTTGATCCTTTTTATGATTGTTTTGTAGCCCTTTGAAAAATTAAATGGGTTTTATTTTGTAGAATTTTGCTCTGCAGATAAGCTTCAAAGAATTCAGTAAACACAGTTAATTCACATAGAACATCTAACTCAGCAGCTGAGGCGAAGTAGTATAAACTTAGGATGACTGCTTTGATGTTCTCTACCATGTGGAATTTATCTCATCCTTCGCATGAGACTTTAATACTTATTTCATCTTTCTCAAAAATTTCAGAAATCCACTGCAGTAGGCTGTTCTTTTAGTTCAGGAATTATGAAAGGTCCTGAATTACATTGGGAAGGTCTTAAGTGAGATAGATTATAGAACCTGGCCCTATGGAAATTGGAGGCGAAATATGCTGTATTCTGTATTCTCGAGCAGGTGCTGTAGGTTCTGATGTTGTTGGCTTTGTTACCAGGAGCAGGAAGGAGCAGAAAGTGGCTTAACACTACCTTAGGGTAGTACTTAGCCCACTTTTTTAATGACTTCATTGTATGTAGAAGTCAAACATTGTAGATGTTTTCTGTCTGCATGGTTTTCTTGAATTATCTGGGCTTGTTTTATGTTCAAAAGAGAATTTAGCGTTTTTATTATTTTAAGGAGAATACTGCCTTCATTTTTAATAGTAACTCTTTCAGTTTGTATATTCCATTAACATCCAAAGTTGATCTGTTTAGCTACAGTAATTTTAGTTGGAGAGTAAATAAAGATGTTTTTCTTTAGAGGCTGTTGTTTTTTAAAGCATTTGTGCTTTCGGGGAGAAAATTCTTTTTAGGACCTGCTAACAGTAGCATTCACAAAGTTTAAAATCTGAAAGACACATAATATGCTTTTATAAAACAAAACAGAAGATATATAATACCTGTAGCAAGGAGTTGGTGTATGGTAGAGCATGTGTCCATTGCCTTCTGATACCAGTTTTCCACCTGTGAAGGTTGACATGCAGCAGCTCTATTAGACTGAAATGTTCCGTCTCATTCATAGCAGCTTCTTCTCTGTCCCTGAGCATCTGTCTATTACATTTGACTGGGAACTTTTATTCTCTCAACACATGGCTTTCAGAAAAGTTCCTTTGTATCTTTGTGATTTTTATTGCAATATATTTCTTGTAGCTAATTGTTTAATAAGATTTTTAAGAGCGCAGTATATATTCCATATTATTTTCCAATAAGGTAGCGTGTATGTGTAATTTTCTGCCTAGAAATCTGACAGACCACTGCTAAGTTATGATTCAGAATTTTTGATCACTTCAGTGAGGCTAATTAGAGTTTGTGAAATGCTTTAGAAACAGTAGCTGAGGCTTGTTTCAATTTTCTCTGTCTGTGGAGGCTTGTGTATTTAACACAGCCCTAATTTACAGAACCAAAGTTTCATTTCATGTACTATATTCATGCAAGTTGTTTCATGAAATTCAATGAGATACCTGCCCATCGAAGAAAAAAAGAAAAAAAAAGAATAAAGTTGCCAATTGGCATCACCTCTCTTGAATTTGGGAATCCATTTGCACTGATAATCTTTTTATAATAGTCAACGGATGCCTTTGGATATCGTGGTTTGTTCTTGTTTTTAAAATCGATGTGATAAAATCCAAATCTTTCAGAGAAGCCTTTGTTCCATTCAAATTTATCCAGCAGTGACCAGGCAGTGTAACCTCTGACGTTAACACCATCATTTAGAGCTGCAAACAGAATACACAGAATCCTGTTGAACTTGTTGCCTATGTTTGCTGTCCTTACAATATGGTTCTGTAGGTGTTTTGTTTTATACCAGAAAGAGATGGGGAGGAGGACAGAAAAATGGCAAAGTCTAAAGTAATTTAGATTCTTTGAAAATGTTCTCTTTAGCTTAGAGTTACTAGAGCTCTGTAAGAATGGTAATTAGGTGAAATTTTTCTTTTCTAGAAGTGGAAACGGATGATCTATTATAGTATTAAGTCTTGTGTAGGTTATTGTATTTATTAGCATCAGTACACTTGGCTAGGTTGTCATTTTTGTGAAAATTTGTTGGTCTAGTTTGCTGTCCATTTTGATCTGTGAATATTTATTTCTCTGTGATGTAAATTACAAGAGTGAAAAACAATCAGAAGGTGAAAACGATCAAAAAGCTTATGTACTAAAAAAATATTTTGAAAGTTACCTTTCAGTATTTCATTAATGTATCCTTTCAGATACTCTATCCGCCATTCATCACACAGTTGAGTGCACTGTACCTTTTCAGAAACTCCATTCTCTGTCACATAAATGAGAGGGTTCCCATACTGTGTCTGCAAACAAAGATGTGTTTAGACTGGTTCATAGAAACAAAATCATCTTATTTTGACAGAACACGAGATTCTTAGTAAATGCATTAAAAGCAAATTTCTATGTTTACTTACAGTTAGCTTTAGTAAGAAAAAAGTAGGAATTTAAGTTAACTATGGCTTTTATTTTAAAATTACTGAATTATGTAGATTTCTGAACTGAAATTAAGGTGGATTTATTTTTCTCAAAGAACCTTCCCAGTATGACAAGACACATACAGATGTGAAGTCGTTGAAAATCTTAAACAGTGTAAGTGCAGCTTTGGCATGCAACCAGAGGTTTTGTTCACTTTATAAGAAAGAGTTAACTCTGTAATCACCTTAATGAAGTTGAGTAATCTTCTGAAGCCCCAAGGCACAGAATATAACCATTTAGGTCCTTGAGCTGGCCATTTTGGGTCCACCAGTTCGGCCAAATCACGGTCAGTGTGGTAACTGGACGCTTGTAGAAAGGGAAAGCTCTTCTGTAAGATGTAACGAGTAGTAAAATGACCTATTCCCAGGAAATCTGATGTGCCTTTAATATAGGCTTTCTCTTGCACTGAGAAAGTTGGTAATCTTGATGTCCCCAGGCCCTGCTGGGCACTCTTCCTACCTATCAAAATAATTATAGGAAGCATCTGAGGAGCACAGAAATTTGTTTTCTTTTCCTCACCAACAATAAATATGGTTTTCCTGAACTTTGTGTAAAGGACAGTTTAGATTGACTGCTTTTTTTAAGAAGAGATAATGTTTCATCCTTTCTGGTATGGAACAGTAAGTGGGGTACAATACATGGAGAAGACTGATTTCAAGTAGGGTGCTTTTTTTCCAAAGAGTGTGATAAATGTCAATGAACAGTTGGAAACATAACATGACAAGAACAGAAGTTGCTCTGCTGTTGGGTATGTTGCCTGTCTTCTCCATTCTGCCACATGAAATTAGTGGAACCTTGTAGAAATTCAAGCTTTAGTGATTAAAAACTGCTGGTTCTTTGTCCTTAGGTGGAAAATCCAGAAAAATATTTACCAACTCCCTGTCTTGGTGAGACTGCTAAAAATGGACGATGACTTAGGGCTTACCTACATAATTCTTCATAACTTCTGGATAGTCTCCTTTGTAAATTGGGTTTGCAAACCATCCCAAATGAAACTGTATGTATCTTTCGGCAGCGTCTCTATCTGTTTGGCTGTGTGGATCAACAGGTTCGCCCCAGGCACTAGTCAGGGAAATTCCAACCATGCCTTAAAACACAAAGTGACAATTCTGCAGTTTCTGCATAATCTTTAGCACTTAACATAAACAGAAGCATAATTACAGAATGAATCCTTATTACCTTGCTGCTCACTGCGCCATGTGTTATTGTAAGAGTGCCAGACCTTTGCATGAGTCTGTAAGTTAAAAAAAAAAAGTAAATCATATGCACATTTTAACTTGTTATGCCATAGTCAGTATAGAAAGCTAGTGAGGATCAAGAGCAGTTTTTGCACTAAGGTGTGTCAGAAAATATCTTATTATTTCTTTTATGTATATTGTGGAAACTTTCCTTTCATGTAAGATGTAAAAAAAGCATTTATGCGAGATTCCTTCCCTAAATTCCAGAAGGCCCCCATGGAGATACTATGCAGCATTCAGCATAGTTTTTTTTGTCCAGTATCTGCAGTCTTTGGATGCCTTTGCCTAATTTATTCAGGCAAGTGAAAGTTTATTTTTGCAAGAGCTAACCTTACTGAAGTCAATCACAAAATTCAAGTTCATTTCAACAGGTCAGGATTTTGCTCCTTGTTTTTTGCTCCTTGTTTCTAGAGCAGCCTGGATATTTTCTTATTCAAGCAGCTTGAAACGTACTAAGAGACACACTTAAATTATAAGGGAAAACAGTAAGTTGTTGCGACAGTGTCACATCAAGCACAGCATTTCATCCTACACCTGAATATAAGCTGGTGGTTTTAAGTCAGGTGATAATTTTTATGTGCTAGTTGGAAATGACATAATTGCAAAAGGATATTTCTGTTTAAAGAGCAGAATCAAAAAACCTTAGTCTGCTGAAAATTCTTATTTTGCACATAATTTAAAGCACAATTTTAGTTTTACTTTAATTATGTGGTGTGCTGCTTTGTACGCTCCGCATCCACCGAGCTTCAGTCCTGGTGCGTGTTCTCCTGTTTCATAACCCTTTTCAGCCACCGCCTGCCAGTACAGAGAGTTAGTTATTCTTTGAAGAGCAGAGCTAATGAATTTCCTACCATCCTAAGGACTTAGATCCTGAGCTTTTCTGCATGATCCATCTTTCTCTCTCAATCTCTCCATCCTCTCCAGTTCCCTTTTTCCTTCCTTTGACTCCCATCTCCTGCCCCACTGCTTGGTTCATGACATGCTGTGTTCCCCGATGAAACGTGCCATTAGCAAGTTGTACCTGCCTTTCTGCTGTTTGAGCCTCTCTCCAGCTGATGACTTTTCAAAACTTCCCTGGAATTTCATATCTTGAAACTCTGCCCTCATGCAGAATCAGGCCACTGAGATCCTGGGGCCCAAAGATTAATGGCACAAGTCTTTCCCCCTCCAATTTTTAATCTACTTTCCTGGACTGTCACTTTAACAGAATTTTGGGAACAGAACTGTGTAATGGGGAGTGATTGGAAGGAACGCAATGATAACTTACCCAAGGATTACTAAAAGTAATCCAGTGTTTCACACGATCGCCAAACTTCTCAAAACACAGATTTGCATAATCATTAAAATAGTTTATCATGCTTATATTTTGCCAGCCACCATACTTTTCTTGGAGAACCTTTGTAAATGAGAATTTCAAGAATCAATATGGTTATTTAAAGTTCAGTTGCCTATTATCAAAGACTTTTATTTGTATTTCAGTAGCTCAGAGGAGGATTTTCAAAATCTTAGTGTGAATAAACTGTGATGTATACAAAATGCAAATTAATACAAAGTAATTACAAGCACACTTAAAAGCATGTAGGCATCTTTAAAGATTTTTCTAAAGTACACATGGTCCTTAAACTCAGAAATAAATTTCCTATCAGAAGTGCTTATATTAAGCATTTCACTAGTTTAAGTATTGTCTGACCTGTGGAAGATCCCAGTGGTAGAGGCTCACAATAGGGATAATATTGTTTTCCAGAAGACTGTTAATTGTATCATTGTAGAACTGTATTCCCTTCTCATTCAGTTGCTCTGCTGATGAAACACACAGACAAGAAATCACCTGGACTGTTTTTCAAGTAACTGGAAGACTAGAAATCTAAACATTTTAACTAAGGAATTTTACATTACAGTGGTGGGGGTTCTCTGTTTTGCAGACAAGGTAACATAAATCTCTTTTACAGTAATGTTAAACAACTACGGTATACTCAAGAGTAAAACTATTTGCCTACTAAGACTGTTAAGAATATGGTAAAATTGCTGTGCTTACTTTTGATGCCAGTGGGCATAATCCGAGGCCATGAGATAGAGAATAGATAGTGATTAACTTTCAGTTCCTTCAGTAACTGAATGTCATCCTGGGAAAAGAAAATCCAATTAACGTATTTTGAGTCCAAGCAGAATAACCCCTCATTTAATCTTAAATAGTACCGAATGCAGAAAATCTGTAGAAGAGTTGCATGAGAGAGGATTCCATCAGTTATTTTTTTCTGAATTTGCTTTGAGATGGTGGCTTTGTACTTGTATACTTCCTTTTTAACTATTTGTTTTCCTTTACTCTCCAAATGAGTCCTGTAATGCTTTCTGTTAACTGCTATGGAAACTGGATATTTTCACCATTAAATAGGTTGAGGTATTCTGTAACACAATTATATTTATGTCAGAATGTGTAATGTGCATGTTTTAAAAAATAATATGAGCCTGGAAGACTCGACCTCAAAACATTTGAGCTTAGGCATGAAAATATGATTACACAGGCTTTTGTTTACTGTCTTATACTGGAGTTAGCACAAAAAATAAATTCAGTATAAATGCATTTTCTTTTTCTAGGAAATCTTACATCTTTGATACTAAATGAAATTAGAAATTGGTGGTATGTGAGCCAAAGCAAAGGGAATTCTGAAGATGAAAGCAAATAGAGTGCTTTTATAAAGCACTTTTATATAAAGAGGACCATGTAATGAACACATATAAGCAAGTTTTGGAAAACATCTCAAAATACCAAGCCCATAGTAGTGAGCAGACGTTGAAATGCCGTAATTTATGCCTCAGTCCTCTCTGAAAAATAAATCATCATGTCAGTCTCATCTGATGCAGCAACGCAGTGAGCCTCAGAGTTCCAGCCTCTCTGGGTTTTCATTAAGCTGTTTTCTCAAGCTTTTACTTGTTTGAGAGACATCACATGAAATCTCTCTCCTGCGTTGTCCCAGTTTAGGATAGTAAGGCATAACTAGTGTCTTTCCTCTTCTTGCTGACACCTCTGGTTCTCCCTTAGGTTTTGCATATACAGAAAAACCTCAGCGGAATGATTCTGTGGTGCTGTGAATATAACTTTTATCAAAGTAGTTGGAATTCCAATTATGTAATATTGGCTTATCACAGTCATTTGGATTCCTCTTCCTGTGTATCTGTCTTTCCTCCAGGACAGTAATTCTAAAGTTGATTTTGATAGTTTTAAGCTTGGAAACATTGCTAATAGAGCTGCACTGATTATTTACTTGTTATCCTTTCCAAAAAAATGGAAAACATTCAGACTGAGTTTTAAAGCATCTGATGGTTTTATTATTCTCAAATATGCAAAGAAAACCTTAAAAGCTACTCATACTCACAAAAAAAGCGTTAATTTTATTCAAAGTTCAAATGCGTTCATTGTTGTTCTAACTAAGCATTTGGACTTCCCACAAAATTTAGAATGTTTCTTTGGACACAAAAATCCTGAAAAACTGAGATGTATTTGGGAAATGCTGTGGCATTATTGATTCCATGAGATTATTTGGAAAGAAGATTTTACTGGCCTAATTGAAAACAGCATCCTTACGTTGAATGAGCAACTAAAGCGTTTCAACTTTGCTGTTATTTCAAAATGGGAAATCAATATAATGAAATGGCTCCAGAACGTTTCTAGAGGGATCGTTCCTCTTTAACGATACCTTAATTTTGTAGTAGCCATCACATGCTGAATCTCCTGTTTGGTTTCTAAACACTTTCCCTTTCTTGTGAGTAAAATCATCCCAGATACTTGGTCCTTTCCCATCCTTGTCCCAGGCCCCTTCAGTCTGGTATGCAGAACTTCCAACACCCCATAAAAAGCCTAAAGGTAAAAAGAAGTGAGTTAGAATTTGAACATTTTCCTGCAAAGCTGCTCTTCGTACAAAATTTTCATATGAGAAAATAATTGATACCCTTTCACAGCTGCATAGCTTGGTCTGAAATGGGTGATTGCATCCCTACTGAACAAGAGGCCAATGTTTTCAACGTGAAACTTTATCGGCGCATAAAAGGGACTGCCTGAAAACGTGGTATATTCTAAAGGTATCCTTTTCTGATGCACTGAAAAAGGGATCTAATTCTTTCTTATATCAAACCTTATTACTGTTATTTTACAGTGATGAGGCAGTGCATTGGTAGCGTGACAGAAGTGTCTTACTGCAAAAAAAAAAGTTAGGTTCCCACATAATTTCTGCCTACTGGTTTTTAGGGATTTTTTCAAGTTACAAGTTCAGCTATATAGAAAGATTCTGGATTATTTCTCTAGTATTATACAAAAGGACATGCTTAATGCATTTCATAAGCCAGTTAAAACCTTGAGCATGAAAACAAAACAGTGCCTATATATCTTTAGTTTTGATTTTGGTTGAAAGAAATGGGTGAGTATGTATGAGGAAGATCTGGATATGAAAGATTAATCTATTAGCGTTTACTGTTTGAAGTGACTGTATGAAGTTCAGGGTTATGTGAATCCTTAGCTTTCCAGGGCTAGGTGCAGAAGATGATATTAAGTATACATTCTGCAAGAATCTGATTGCTTGTTTCTGCCATTTCTCTGGAAGGACAAGGAAAACCTTTAGGTAGCTTTCTGGTGGGAACACACAAGTAGATCTAAAGCATTATAAAGCATTATAAAAGCCACAATCGACTGTAGTTCAAAAGTACCAGCTGGAAAAGTGCCATAATAGAAAGAGCCTGGATTATTCTTTGTCCACTGGAAATCCTCAGCTGTGTTCAGCCGTATTATCGGCACGAGCATGTACCATATTCTCAAAATGTAAACCTTCAGCGCTGTTAATTCCATCACTCCAAGGTTTTCTCTGCAAGTTCCCACCTGATAAAATAGAAGAGCAATTGTCAAGTATTGCCGCTCTACAAAGTAGGCTTAGGGTGATCAAAAGCAAAAAGCTTATTTTTTTCTGCTGAAAGGGTACTATTTTCTTTGAAGGCTAAAAGTATAATTTGGGCTAAATGGAAGATACAGTTAAGCTTCCTGCAGGGTGATGAAAATGAGAGAATGAAATGCAAAATTGTAACTATTAGAAGTACTCCTTGCATATTTTCCATAATGTTATTGAATGGAATCAAAAGCAGTATTTTTTTTTTCTCTTTGGCCTGATAAATGCATTAAAATTATTTCAGTCATTCAAGAATTGTACAAATACATCTTTACAAATGCAGTAGAGGAAACTTCTACTGTAACAATGTACAGAGATTTACCAAGCTTAGACTGTAAGGCTGGTATTATAAAATACCCTTTTGGCTCTCTTGTTCTCTAGCAGGTGTTTTACTTTTTACCCTGATTATAGATTGAGTTATTTTATTTCCCCCCCATTCCTGGCTTACCTGGTGGTGTTCACAGTGGATGTGTCCTAACTGGGAGATTCCTCTGAACTGCCAGAAATTTACTGGGCCTTTCAGAGTAAATTTACTTCCCCAGAATAATTGCACGGAATTAATCCAGCTGTCACAAAAACTCGTGAGAAACATCTAGTTGGAAACAGCATTTTGTTCACTTAGAGCCAAAACAAAAAAGAACAATCCTTTTGTATTCACAGTCAGTGCTGCAGGAAAAGGTTTAGCTTAATCATACGAATCTTTTAGCAATGAGGTATTTTCCTTTCTAAGCAAAATTAGCTTTGTGAGTGATCTATACGTTCATACGTAATTGCACTCGCTCTTGAATAGTGTAGTTGTAGACATTTTTCTCTTGGTGCAAATGTCTGTATCCTGGATGGTATTTGGCAGGGAGATCTCAATGGGAGATTTTGGGAGGCCAAGGGTTTTGTTTTTACTTGGCATAATTTTGCATCAAATATTCAGGATGCAGTCTTGAAAAATAATAAGCTTTTTCTTTTCTGTTGTTTGTAGAGGAATTCCTTATGGTTATGTCTTCGTGGGAAAAAAAACAGCTCTCCCAGTCTTGGAGGTCAGCTCGTTCAGCTTGAGCTTGTCATTCTTTTAGCTCTGTGAGTGATCATTTAGTCCCCTCTCATAGATAGTATGCATTGAAAAGACTATGAAACGAATAAATTCATTGCAGGCCTTGCTGGGCTGAAAATGTGTGGTTTCAGACCTGGCTTTCAGGACTGAAAAGTCTTTCTGTGCTGAGAGAGAAGGGGGTGAGCCCCCCCAAGAGAGCAGAGAAGAAGATAACTGCTGCTTCTGCGAGGGAGACTCTGAACAGTGTTGATAGAAAATGATGCATCCGTGAACCTTTCACATGTCCACCCTAAGGAAAGGGAGCCTGTAAGGAAACAGAGTCTCGTAGGGGAAGCAGAAGCCCCAGCTCTGCTGGCTGTAGGTAGCTGGGCGATGTTCTCCTGGCTGTAGTGCACCCATGTAGCTGCCCCACAGCTGCCGCACTTGGGCTTTCTGTGGGTGGGTGACTCGTGGCCGTGGAAACGGCTGCCCAGCGCCTTTGAAGCTACAGAGCCTGTAAGCAAATTGCTATTTATTTATTGAGCTACTTAGTTTTACTTTTTTTTTTTTTTTTTTTTTTTAATAAAAACCCTCATGGCACATAAGATAGCCACAGA
>JAOTQQ010000071.1:39495131-39598752 GCA_026546715.1 Gallinago undulata
TTACTGGTGCCCTCTCGTGGTCGATTTCACGAAAGAGCATGAACATCAAAAATGTTGCTGGGTAGTGTAAAATAAGGAACAGCATTGTAGTTCATATATTGTCTATATTATGTAGGCTTTGGTGTGCCAGGAGAGAGACTGGGACTGTTCAGAAAGCTGCCAGTAGAAGCAGACAAAGAGACATCACCCCTTTGTAGGGATGAGAAGCTGAGGCCCGGGCAACTGGACAGAAATTGCACAGGGAGCTTCTACAGAGCTTGGAACTGAACTCCAGTCTCTCAGGTCTCTGCCCAGTGCCATCCATACCATCCAGTCTGCTCGTGCATCACTAGAGTTGTTGGTGAATTGTCACCAGCTTCAGTGGTCAGAAGGAGCGAGCCCTTGGTGTGCATGAAAACGTCATTCTTTCAACCTACATTTAATGTGGGCTGCTAGAAACACGATACTCTTCCACTCTAAGTTGTGCTTACGTGGGTTTTCTTCTCTCAACACAGTGTTTTTCTGTGATGTTGATTTCCAGTTTCCTGCATAAAAGCCCAACTTCAGAAAAAAAAAATAAGTCATGAGATATTTACATTGCTACAGCTTGGTCATTTTTTCCTCTTGTTTCATCTTGGAAAAGTTTTATTAGCAGCAGTTTTTTAAACGTGCCAGAAACACATCAAGGCTATAAAATCTTTTATTTTGTTTTATTGGTAAAAAGAATATTAAAAAAAAAATGTACTCGGTGGAGTCCATCCAAAATTGCCCAATGACTGCAGTAAAATGCCCTGGAAAGTAGGTTATGCAGCTGCCTAATGATGGTGGGTTGTGAAGTCAGGGGAAACTCACAGTTGCCTCTGGGTTTATGGTTTATCTGCTGTTGGCTTGTCTACAGGCTGGAGAGGATCTTCATCCATAAATGATGTAGATATTTATGTATTGTCTCCCTGCAGAAAACTATGTGACCGTATCACAAAAACTTGGGCACAAACCCCATGATCTTAAATGACTTGATACTTATCCTCCCACTTTATTTTCTCTCTATGCTACACTTCATGTTGCAAAACCTCTTATCTTCAGACAGGCAACCAGAGGTGGAGTCATCCCTAAGAGCAGACACCATAAAACTGGTATTTATTTGGGTTTTTTTCTTTTAGCCCTTATGTTTTGCCTGGGCTGATGAAAAAGTAGAAGCTGTTTTTCCTAGTTCCCTGGCAGCTGTTCAGACAACTAGACCAAATCATACAATTATAACCTATCTCCCCAGCTTCCTGATTCTTCATTCTTCCGAGTTGCTCTCTCTTTCCAAGCTTGAATAGGCCTTTTCTGTCTCAGAGAGAAAAATCCTTTCTTATTATTCAGTGACCAGAAAAACACATAATTTTTCCAGTGTGTGGTCTACTGCAACTACCCTGAGATATTGGAGATTTTTCAAAATCAAAACAAAACCCACTTACAATTGTTCTTGGAACAAGAACACTTGTATAACTGTACTTGTATTTTTCTGTGTTACAAAATGACTTTCGTTGCATTATGTTAGCTGTTTTTGGAAACTTTTTGTCTAATGCTCAACAGTACTAATGACCTGGACTTGCTTTTCAGAGAAAAATAGAAAAATGGAAGTAATTGAAAGGAGGATGCCTTGCTTTACAATCAGTCACTCTGCTTTGACTTGAAGCACTTGGGAGAATATAGTTGTTAATAGAGAAGATGTTCGGAACCGTTTCCTATGACTGAGTGAATTCTAAAGGCAGAAAGGAGTGTTTGGAAATGTAGGAGATGCATTTTATTGCCTACAAAAAGAGATCAAGGACAGTGAAGACTCATTCTGCCATAAAAAGCCTGGTTTTGAAATTGCATATATACACCAGTGTTGCCCAGTAACTGTAGAAGAAAGATTGCCAACTTTTCCATGCTTAGGGCCATTTTTAATTCTTACATAAATGCTTTTAGCCAGAGCGATGTGGTCATGTGTGCACAGCTCTGCCCTTTACCCAATAAACTCAGGTGGACCTGACATTGTTAACGTGCCTTTTCCCCAGCTCATGATACCATCAGCCAGCCTGGGGTGCTGACAAACCTGCCTTCCCTTGGACTACCAGGAGGCTCGACACCCCTTCTGGGGCATAAGGGATGCAATGCTGCAGGGGATACCAGTCTTCTGGTGTCCTGGGAAGTCTGTGGCAGCTTCTGGGGATAGTCTTCAGCTTTAGAAAACCTCCAGAAGTCTGGAAGATCTTGTGTTTGAACTGTGATCCCTGAGATGAGATCAAGATTGGTAACTCTGGGACTTACACCCTGTAACTTAGCAGTTCCTACGCTATTATGAGTATGCCCATTGAGCTCACGGAATGGCTGTTATCGCTAAGCACTGGTTCCACTGGGGTAATTTTTGGAAAAAAATAAAATACTTGAGAATCTGCCATCTCTGTTTTGCAAAGAAAGATTATAAAGATTGGCCAGAATGGGGTAAATCTGCAGAATCTATTCCAGTTGCACTAAAAGCTCAAATTTTAAAGGTGTCATTTTCAAATAAGCTCCTAAATTGTGTATTCTTAATGATGTTTGTTGTTGCATGTAGAAAGGTGCAAACGTTTCTCCCTTTTGTGGAAGGCTGTTCTCCTGTATGGTCAAAGCTCACGAGACTTTGCACTGATATAATCAAGGTGCAGGTTGGATTTTGGATGCCCGAGCTCAGTGGATGGTTCAAAGTCCCGACCATGACATATAATAAATGACAGATGTTATAGATACTCTTGGGTGCAATGAAGAAGGTCACAGAAGTTTGCTTCTAATGATCAATTTTAATTTATCTTTTCCTGCTGACAGCTTCATGCTAAGAGTTGGCCTCCATTTGATGTGAACACTGAGAAGCTGCTGCAGGCTACCGCTGATTGGAATTTACTTCTATTAGCCTAATTGCATGCTCTGCCATCATCTGTTTGCAATCACGAAGAGGAAGCTTCTGAAGCTTGGGAATGAGAGAAAATGAAGTGTCTTGACAACTACAAAACATCGAGAAGGCTTTTGGAGGCTTTCCCATTGCTCTCTGTGAGTATGAACAAAAAGGCACAGCTCTATGTTTTTTCCGTGTCCATCTTTATACTGCACCCATAACATAAATACATATAGCAGCTAGGAATAGTGCTAATTAATGAAAGTCCCCAAGCACTGTAAATTGATAATGAGTAAGAGTTCATGAATTGTTTTGGAAGGGGTTGAATTGGTTCATTACTGAATTAGTTTAATTAGCTCATTACTAAAATCATACAATTGTTCTTTCTATGGATATTCAGCTTAGCTTCAAACTAAGCTAAGTTTGAGGAGAAAACTTAGAGAAAAACATTCAAATTCCGTGCTTCTGGCTGTCCAATTTAACTACCCTTTTTAGAACACACCCCTTGGGCGTTTTATCTTTAATGCTACCCTACACACACAAGGTGTGACATCAGTCCTTTTCTTCTGCAGCCAGGCAGACACAAATTGTGAGGAAGTGGACCAATAAAGCACCTTAATAACTAAAGACACTGAGACTGGTTTTGCTTCTGTTGAGGTCTGGGGGTTTGGGCTGGAGAGGGCTGTTGAGACACTTGGGGAACGTTTAGCTATGCTCCACCAAGAGGCAGCATTGCACAGCACTGGAGGAGCTTGGGGACAGTCAGGAGACCACCAGGCTGGCCCTGGGCTTGCTTCCTCAGTCCTTTCACCTGTGAGATGCTTGTAATGCTGGTCACTACCCACTCTGCAAACCACTTTGAAAAAAGCTAGTGCTACACCAGGTACTAGCGAGTTGGAAATCTGTTATTTATGGGTGAACCACCAATACTAGTTGAGTGGTGGAATCTATTTCTTTCTGCCTGGTCAGTACAAGTGGAGAAGAGCAGGAAAGGAATATAAAAGGTACTTTGCAACCTCCGGGTAGTTGTCAATGGGGACTGGAGTTTCAGGTTTGCAAAAGAGAGGAGGACTTTACTCCTATGTGCAGATAGAACTGCTTTCTAAACTGCCAGGCTCCTTATTTCCCAGGTAAACTTTTAAACTTCAGTAGGAAAATGTGAAGATGAGCTACAGGATAATCTCAGTACTTGTACAGCTGGGCTAGCTCCTATAGTGACAGTTATTTGGTGGCATGGCCTGCTACTTCTTGTAGCTTAGTTAGTAAAACAAACAACAAAAAAAAATGCCAAAGAAAAGAAAAGAAATAGCTTTTACTTTTGCCTTTTCAGGGATAAATTTCAGAGGTGAGGCCTTACATACATATCCATCAGAAACTTGGGGCTGGGGGAACTATGTTCTGCAAAATATCTAAGAACCCATATAATTCCTCTCTCAAGTTGAACACCAAGTGATGCCGAGGGAAATGTAGTGTATTCTTGAAGTGAAACGTCTGCCCCAGTGCTTTGCTGTATCACAGCCCCATTATTGTTTCGGGGACTACTCCAAAGCTGAATAAGTCAGTAGAAAGTCTAGCTAATTACAGTATGGCTTAGATGAGGTTCTCAGAGTCTTTGTCATTTTGTGATGTGATGGGATACAATTTCAAGAGCCTTTTTTTCAATTTTAGTCAGTGAAAAAGGGAATAATGGAAATAATTCATTGAAACATTGCTCTGAATCAGAGAATACGTTTATTAAAGTTTGAAAAAAAACAAACCCAACCCTGAGCTGAGATTGCACCTAAGCTCAGAAAAGCACAAGGAGGTGTAACTATAAGCTTTATAGGATTCTTATTTTAAACTTGCCCAGGTGTTAGCAGTGAGATGATTATACTCAGTAATTTGTAGCTCATATAGTATCTCTGGCAACTGTTACATCACCATAGCTTCCTAAGGCGTGTAGTTCCCCCATGTATTAGTGAGCCAGTTTGCATTCCTTTGACAGATGCTTTTGCCCAGAGAGCAGTTCTGGGAGCTCAGCTGAGAGCATCAGCTGGATGGGGGTAGTCTCTCAATCAGGCTGAGGAAGTGGGTACTTCTAAACCAGATTAAAGAAAAATGAACCAGTTAAAGAAAAAAGCCATTCTAACTAACAAAACTGCCTTGATCCGACGCAGGTTGTAGCAGCACCAGTGTTTCAGGTAGCTGTATACTAGGATAATAATAGTGGTATTTTTAAAGATGCTGCTAAATGATACTTGAGATCGTGTTTGTTAACTTTCTTTTTACTACATCAAATCAGAAAAGAATCATGGTTACAGTCATTGCTGAAGTACTTGAATTTGAAATAATCCAAGCTGATTTAACACATTTTTAAAAAGAGCTATGTTCCTTACAATGAATCTTCCAGTTATGCCAAAAATAAAAATTCCAAAATATATTTGTAATAATAATAATGCTAAAGCCTCTAGACATGCCAGATTTCCAGTATAAACTGTAAGCGTTGTGCATTTTTCTTTCAGCTGTCAGATCCTCTCCTCTGAAGAGAGTATCATTGAGAAACAGTTTGAGATAAGCAATAAGAACCAGAAGAATATAAAGAGATCCTCATGGCTGTCAGAAAAGTGAGTAATATTTTTAAGAAATATTTCTAACATAAGCATTTTTCTCTAAGACTATCATGTAAAGCAAGCAGTATGACATAGGGAGTCATAAATTGATTTCTCTGAGAGGTTGTGCAGGTGGGACTGCAGCCTTGCATTAACTTGGAGGATTTATTTCTCAAATGGGTTTAATTCAGGTGGAAGAACTTGAGGTTGCATTTTTTTCTACAGAGATGATGTCTCAAAAGAGGAGTTACTTGATTTGTAGCTTAGATCCAGATGAAGAGGGTGAATGTAAATTGTCTCATTTCTGAGTGATTATGCAGTCTCTAAATTGAAGTTTGCTTAAAACTTTGCTGATGGATGATTAACTGCTGAAAAGGAATATTAGCACTGTTGTGTTCAAACAAAAATCCTACAAACGTAAAGTTGTTTCATTTTTTTGCTATTAGATACAACTACTTTTTTGATTTTATGTACAATCACATATATACATATATAGATAATCACATGCATATACACTTGCAAAAAAGGGTGGGGGTAATTTTTTTTTCTTTTATTTGCAAATTTCAGTGGGAATCTTCCAAAATCAAGTGATCTAGCAATGGTTTCATTCTAGTCTTATACTGCTAGATTGCTTGGCTCCAGTCTAGGCCTTGCTTGTCTTTTGCCCAGGGGTCTTAGAAGGAGGTCTTCAAACCACGGGAAACAAGGTTTGCAGATGCTATGGATGACCCTGAAAGGAAAACAGATGGTTTCTCAAACAGAGAACTCATGGCAGTGGAAGTTTTGGAGTGAGCTCTCTCAGAGAAATGGGGTTTTGTTACCATTGGTTTTCTAAAAACAAGAATATATTATACACTATGTTACATTCAGATGATCTCATACTAATCAAAACAGTCTTGTGGGACCTCTGATTCTGATTAAGCATTTGGGCTGAAGGGACCGTGCTACCATCCTACCTCATTGGCAGGGGTTTTGTCATGAGACATTTGTTATGTTTTTGAAGCAAATATTTCAGTGATAAGTATTATATTAAAACCCACAAGGATATGAATAATCCTGTTTTCGGTGAAGAGTTTAAACTGCATGCTATAAATAAAACCAAGGCCACACATTGACTCAAAAAGGTAAAAAAAGAAATACTGAATAGCTCTGTTCATCTTGCCCACTAAATGGGGTGAGGCCATGGGGAAAAATATCTTTTAATTGTATCACACAGGAGAAGTGAATTAGGACTGCTCAAGGCAACCTTAATTCTGGAGATTCCAGCTCTTGAATACTTGACTTTTCAGCCTTAACATACGTGGGTGGAGAGGTAGTTATTATTTTTTTGTTTGTCATGGTGCAGCTTAATTCCACTTGAAAGTACTTGGCGTTTTAAAATTCATTCTGCTAGTATATTCCATCTACTTAGTCTCAATTGCTGGTTTTTAAGCTGAGCTGGGAATGACAAATTCTCCCTTAAAAGGATTATTTTACTCATTGTGAAGCAAGGCTCTTAGCTGCCATCTTCATTTCTTTCTGGTCATAAAACTCCAGCCATCAGAGAGAGATGAGCAAGTCTCCTAAAATGAATAGACGCCCCAAGGAAAACTGAACAGCCTCCAAAGCAATTGTATCGAAGTGACATCAGCGCTCAGATATTTTCATCTTGGCTATTCCAGCCGCATTCAGTCAATAACGGGCACTAGAGCCAGTACACACACTGACTCTCTTTATTGCTCTCCCACTGGGAACATGTCTCTGTGTAAAGAGACCCGCAGAAAGTGGTAGGTCCAAAAACTAAACAACTTTGTTCCCGTATCGAAGGCCTTGCCTTTGAAATCCACGCAGTGGAGTGTTGTCCTTCAGCCAGTGCTCGCTTGGTGAGCAGCACCGTGCTGAAAGTCAGCCTGGCGATCCTGCAAGTTCTCGCATCGTTAAGTTCTCTGCTGGGCATCATCCCACACATCAGCCTTTGTGGATCTTAGATACCTTCTTAAGTGTTGTATGGGCAACTACCACCTGAAAGTCACTCCTGACGTTGCTACTGACCCATTCTGAGAAGCTGAAAAGGTCATTATTTCTATTCTGTTCAGTTTCCCATGTGGGATATCATGATGATAATGCCGATCTCCACTTTAAAGTGCTAGAGATTAAAAGTTACCTTTAACATCTAAATATTTAAGCTCTTAAGTATTACTGGTAACTGTCTAAGATATTTCTTTAACACTACCTAAAGGTATTCTAGCACTATAATCCCTACTTTACAAATGGGAAGTGGATGCACAGGGCAGGATAACAACTTGTTTAGTGCTTCCTTAGTGTAGCAGACATGGGATAGGAACAGACGAATACATTGGTATTATTGAGCTGGGATAATCTTCTCTCCTGGATTGTACCTTTTGGGGAGAGAGTAATTTTCCCCAACCTTCCCCCATCTCCTTACTAATGTCTTTCCATGTAGAAATAATATTTGGACTCTGGGATTGTGCCTTCTGAAGTGGTTTCCATCTTGCTGTCCTTCTAAGAGCACTTTAACCTTTTTTGAATGATCATGTTCAGCTACATATAATTTCAAATCCATAAAAAACCCCAAGTCCCCTTGTATTTATATACACTGCAGCAAAATGTACCTTTAATGAGAAAACATTGCTTCACTGTGACTATCTGAATTTATTGGCTATTAGAAGTCTTATAGTGTGTGGCTCACATTTTAGAACTCTGATTTCAAGCTTAATGTGGTCAGGAAATATAAAAATACATTAATTTATGTCATCTACTAAAAATCTCAACCTATGTTACTGCTAGTCTAACCAAATCGATGTTTATGTTGGAGATGAATGATCGGTTTGTAGCTGCCTGTTTTCTAGCCAGGCTGAATGGAATGATTCTGCAGCAGGACTATGTGTGTTTTGTGTTTTTTGTTTTTTTTTTTTAAACTTCTTTTTATTTACTGCATGTGGCAGCTATTTCCTTCCTCCCAGAACCCACTACCCAGGTCTCAAGGGCAGTACAGCTGTCTGACTCCTATCAGTCTGTGTACGTGGAGTGATGTGATTTATTGAATTGTTCATCAGAATTCAGGCAGATATTTAATTCCTACTGATACCTGATCACTGTTGCAAGCTTGGATTTGGTTTGCTTTCCCAAGTCTTTGGACTCTGCACATCAGCTTTGGCTGATATTTCCATAAGCTTTCCTAGTTATTAATCTTTAGGCAAATGTCTTTGAATATAATTTCTCCTCAGACATTTGATAACTAGACGTTCACATAGGATGTAAGATTCCATTCTATCCCTCTGGTAATACCTGGTTAGGAAGAAGCTGCCAGAAGAGGAGAAGGATCAGGCTTGAGACCTTTATCTAAAAGATGCATAGGCTTTCTCGGGTGTGACATTCAGTGGTGGATGTGACATCACATCCAGTGAAATTTTACTGGTCAGGCTTAACAGATTTAGGTGCAAGGATAAGAAGGTGTTGTTCATGATCAGAGATCAATCCAGAGAAAAAAGGTTTGGAAACAGACCAAGTTCTGCTCAAAACTGAAAGATGGGGAGAAAAATGATTCAGTGACTATAAATTAAGCCAGTAAAAGACAGTGGAAAAGGACTTAGTGGAGCCCTGGGAAGCCTCATGGAAAGAAAATTAAGGGTTTGAGTCTTTTATCATCAGATCAAACGTTACAGGAAGAAAAAAACTCATCTTGTATAAAACACCTAAACAAGCGACTTGCAATCTTTTTTTGAACTGCAGGTGCCTAAAACTTTCTAGTGGAGAGGGCTACAGCTCTGTAGCAAATTGTAGCCTTCTGACTATAGGCTTTTCTTTCTGAGTTTGTGTTTCACAGATTCTTCAGAATCCAGCTGATTCTGTGATCCACAGGCTGGGAAGAATTGTCTTGCATGGTAAAGCCCACATATGCTCTTTTTGCAACAGGCACAAAGAACTCTTGTATTATTTTTCCAGTCAAGGGTCCCTTGATAAACACTTTGCAGAAGGACATTTCTCTTGATCTGAAGTGACACATTTGAGTAAACTCTGTCAGATGGGCTGTAGCAGCTTCTCTTCCGTTATCTTCTTTTACTTGAGCTTTATTTTTGTTTTTGATACACTTGGACTGTTCCTGGGATGAAATACTACACACAGTGATCTCAGCTGACCTTTTATGTATAGTAAGAAACGGGTCTGACTCCCCTGAGCCATGAATGCAGAGGTTTTTTGATGTAATTTCCTGGAACAGGTACAGCTGAGATGCTTTCATCGCTGAGACCGGCTCTGCGATGGGCAAGCCCTCTTGGCATCAGCACACTTAACCTTTTTGTTCAGCAAATTTCCCATCCTGTGTAGGTGGACAATGAATACTAATATGATGCAAATCATTTCCTTTTAAATGTGAGGGCTCCCTGATTAAAAACATACTGTCCAGGATCTCTGGGTCTGTTCTATTCCCATTGAACAGAACACCCTTGTTGCCTTCGACTTCAGTGATTGCAGAATCAAACTCTTAGATTCAAGTAGGTTGCAAGTAAATATTTTTTTTCCGCTGAAAATGAGGTTGAATTACGAACTCAGTAAAGAATACAGAGCACAAAAAAAAAGCTAGGCGGATCTGGGGAAAAAAATGAGAGAAGGAAAAAAAGAGCATTAAATGTCTTGAGAGTCCAGAAGTTTGTCAGAAAATCAGAAGCTGAGGTTGGTGGAAGGTATCATGGGACTTCTTTTGATATAAGCAGCAGGAGAGTTAGATGAGAAGCTGAATTACTGTGCCTGGGAGAATGCTGGAACTTCTGTGATGTTTTGGGTTTGATATACACTGAAGCATGGTCTGGATCATGCAGCTACCTTCCTAGTTGCTGGTAAAGTTATACCTTGGCATTATTCGCCCAGTAAGGAAATAATGTTCTAAGTATCTTTCTTTGGGTTTCTGGGTCTTATCTACATTGCTTCTCCCTTCATATATAGACTCTTAGAACAACATTAATATGTGTTACAGAACTGAAAATAATATGGATGTACAGAGTTGGGTAGTTCTTTCATGAGATTCTTTTTAATTCATATTAGCACTTTAGTTTAAAAAATCTGTATACATATGTCAGGTATCAGAGCTCTGCTCATGCTGCAGTTTTGGTATTCTGTTCTCCTAGTTTGTTTTTATGGAAAGAAAGACACTCTAAAATTACGTGAAAGCATTGCTCATTCTAATTTTTTAATTAAGATATTCTTGGGAGTGCCATCACCCAGCAGACAATCCTAACACCCTGTGGGACCATAAATGTGTGTAGAGCCACCAGCCCATGCAGACCTGTAGGCAGAAATGGGGTCCAGGTGATTTTAAAGGAACTGCTTTGTCTGCTGTAGGAATTCATCCACCTCTGGGGTAGAACTTCCAGTTGTTTTAACAGTATGTATCAAGATTAGTAGCCAAGTCTTGTATATTCTCAGCTCTGCATGCCAGCCCCTAAATGCATATTGCAGGGAAAAAAAAAAACCAAAACCAAAAAACCAAACCAAACTAAACCAAATCAATTCGAATAGGCCTTATTTATGGGTGTGCTGGAAAGAAAACCAGCTGGCAATAATGCCCACCAGGCAATTCCATGTAGAAAAATATGGCAGTGCTGTAACACAAGGCTTTAACACCATCAGAAGTTGAGACACTGTTGTTCTGAATAGGCTGTCTCTGGAGTATCCACTTTATAAAAGTTCTTTGACTTCTATAAGGGTTTCTGTATAGACTTCTATAAGGGTTTCTGTATAGGTTTGCTGTAAAGTAGCCTGGGTCTCCTGGGCTCCTTTGCCTTGTCCTGCCACAGAAATCTCATCTAACAGCACTGGTTTGGGAAAGGAGCCATAAAGGAAAAAAAGAACAGGCTCCTTTTGTAGCTAATAACTTCCTTTAATTGGTAATTAAGAGGCCTGCTACTTATAAATGTCAATAAAGGTCAAAATATTTAGAAGCAGAATCATTTTAGTGGCTTCCCATTTCTCATTGCATAAGCTGCCTGCTCAGACCACACACATTCACATTTGAAGATGGTTAAGATTTCAGAGACCTCGTCTTCCCACCAAATTCTTCTATAAAGCGGCCCAGAAGGGGACAGAGCAGCTTTAGTCAATAGGAGGGAGGATGTGAACCGAGTCTACTGGGTGAGCATTCCTCACATTTTGGAATCCCACCGCAGGCGCTGGGGCTGGAGCAGACAAGGGGCTGGCCAGATGGTGTACTCATTTACTCTTTAATTCAGGGAAAGGGGGTTGCATCTGATCCACGTGCAAAATGACTCAAGAAAAAGGCTGCCTGGTAGCAGATTAAATTCCAATTGCAGTTTGAGAATTAGTATAAATCCTGTTGTTTTTATTGAACAGAGTAAAATACAGAGCGTTCTCTTGATTTTGCTTGCAGTCCCCGAGTTAACATTTAAGAATACTTATTTTCACTGCATGAATTTGCTGATTTTTGTGAGCAGATTCTTCCCACTGAAATTAATCAGTTTACGAGGGGGCAAGTGAGGGGACGTTCGGCTTTGAAGAGTGCAGAGAATGTATTCCCAGGGGGATCTTTGATCTTTTTATGGTGTTTTGGTTTTTAAAGTGTGTGTGTCTCTCAGGGGCTTGGTGTTTTGGAAATGAGAGAAACAGAGCAGTGGTGTGAGTGGCTTGGCCAAAGAGTTGTTGTCACAGTCCCTACAAAGATGTCAGCTGACTACAGATCTCTGAGTTTTCGAAGAAAGCGAGAGATTTGAAGTGCTCTCCCAAATTTCAGTCTTTAGTGGCCAAGGACTCCAGAAGGATTTTCCTTTCGCCTCCCTCTGGCTAGTGGGAGGACTGTGCAATGGTGCTTTGTTGCATCTGGCGGTGGAGATGAAGTGACCAGATAGCTTCAGAATCAGAAAAATAACATATATTTTGATATTAAAGACACAAGCATGAATGAAATAGTATTTTAAGTCTCTTACTTGACTGATACTTCATGTATCTTTTATATAGCTTTACTACAGAAGGTCTAGATCCCGAGATTTCCTGTAATGTAGAGAGTCCTCCAAAAATATTTTTTCTTGAACACCCTCCCACCCCTTTCCAGAGCTTTGGTTTGGAGAGTTTGGACCCACAGACCATTACATCAGCACAAACGAAGGGGTGCTGAGCTTCAGCAGTGGAGTTAATGGTGCTTCCATCACCCCTAGAAATGCTGACAGGACTCGGAGGTCTCAGCTGTCCTTCAGTTCATATCACTTCACCTTTCATAAATCCATTCATAATTCAGCTGGGGGTTGTACTGTGTGTGCGTCCATTTTGTAAACTGCCAAATAGATACAGATGAAGGTAAACACTCAAGTAATTTAATTTAAACTTTCATTTTAGAATTTCTGTAATCTGAGTAGGGTTTGTACCTATCCTTCTGATAAAACCCTTCCTCAGCAGCAGTGCAGCTCCGCACCAAGCAGCCAGGGAGTCCCAGGCTACCAGGATTTCTTACTGGGCCTCTCTGTCTGCCCCAGCCCATCCCAGTGTCCCACATCACTTCAGCTAATAGAATTTGCAGATTATTGGAGGAGGAATAGAGATATTGGAAGAGTGACCTATTTTTTTACATTGTGATCCTTTGTATCTTTGTAAGGAAGAAGCAAAAAGAGGGAAAGAAAATGAATGCAGAGAAGATTAAAAAATAAAATAAAAACCCAGAAAGAGGGCAAATGAAAAGAATTCCAAAATGTAATCTGATTATAATCCCTCAAAAAAATCTATATATTTTCCTGGGATAAATGTAAGAAGTAGTAAATGAAGGGGGAGAAAGTTATGTACAGAACTCCCCTATCTACCAGCTTCATTTCTCCTTTGCCTGGGCCTTCCCAGATGGACATGGGCCCCGTGTGTGCCGTTGGCACCCAGGATTTAGCCCGGATGGGCCTGAGCCCATCTCCCTGTCTTGCTGCAGGTTTTTTTTTTAGCTCAGGCTGTGGTGGGCGGTGTGGAAACGCTTGTGATCTCTCATTAGGAATTCTTTCCACAGTTCCTTTTTCTTCTAATTCAGACGAGCAGTTAAGTCACTGCTGTCACTTACGGAGCCCTGCGCATCAGCAGCGCAGCTTGGCTCTCGCCTAACACCGAGCAGCGACAGCCACACTCGACCAGCACCGCACAGTTTCCTGTAGGGTTTCCCAGCACTGAGTGTATGATTTAGATTCCTCAGCCTCTAAAGTGCTCCACTGGGTGTCCTTTAATACTGCATTACATTACTCATGATGCATAGTCGATTCCATTGCTTCCATTTACTTTAGCAATGATAAATGTCAGAAACTGTATGAGAAGTGTATAAATTTTAAGTGCTTTGCAGGCAACTGTTACCCGGAGAAATTTTCAAACTGTTTGTTGCTGGTGAAGTGTAAGTTCTGGAAAAATTGCTTCCAGAAGCTTGGTTAATGAGTTTCAAAATAGGGTAAAATGCATGAATTCTTCATTACTAAGAAGTATATTATTGTCAGGATTTTCTCTTCTGCAGTAGTTGTCAATTTTGCACAGTTAATATTTAAAAAGTTACAAGAATTTAGCCAAAAAAAAAAAAAGCAAGCCCCAAATCCAAGAAACTCACAACTCAGCTTTTCTCACTCTAACCTTCTCCTGATGAAGTGTAAAGTTCCTGAAACCTTTCTGTTGTGCTGCGGGAGCTGGGAGTGCTGCGCTGGTGGGGTTTGGGCGTCCCAGCCCAGCTGGTGTGCGTGGATGGAAAATAAATATCGAGCCTGCTGTGGCCAGGCTGGTGTTAACGCATCATCCCTGTCACTTGTCTTCCTGGTACCGCGGTGCGGAGCAAGTCGGAGGCCGTGCATTGTGGTTCTGGCAGAGCTTTCTTCACTGGCAATGACTTGACCAGCCTGCGTGTTACTGGTCCCTCTGGCTATTTGTTGGCTGTGGATTAGCCACGCTGTAGGATGTAAATAGGTCTCCTGACCTTCTGTCTCTGCTGCTGAAATTGGTTAAACAACAGCTAGTAAAGCAGGAGGACACAGAAAATCGGGAAGGAGTTAAGGAAGCTTCACAGGGTGCTGTTCTTCATTTCCCACAAAGGATTCAGTGGGAGGAATCCGAGATGTTGCTGTTATACACAGAAGTGCTAAATCTTTGGGGATGGAACATGCTCTGTGGGAGATGTTATTTCTTATTTAATTATCACGGAGGTCCCTCTCACGTCCTGCCTGCCAGAGAGATCAGTCTATGTAGAAGCAGGGTTTGCCCAAGCCCATGCAGTGAAGTGCCAGGCACAATTCCAGCCTCTCTGGAAGCTGTGGAGAAGTTCCTCATATTGTTTTCTGAAGGTCCAATACCTACATCTTCTTTGCAGAGGTCACTTAGGCTGTCTAGGCGCCCCTTGAGGTACCCTGCCTTGAATGACAGCAGCCAAAGAGCAAAGCTTTCCCGCACGGGCTGATTGAGTTAATGACTGACGAGCTTTGTGAGCCACTTCTCCTCACCTGACCCTGCCTGCTCCCATGAACCAGTTGCGTTAAGGTACTAGAGCCACTGGAAAGGACCCCCAGAGGGGTAGAAATGGGCAGCATAAATGATAACCCAGATCCTGCTGAGTGAAGGCGATTCCTGTGAGGTCCAAAAGTTTCTCTCCAGAAAAGCAAAAGTTTTAATGGGATAGTGGGAGCCAGGAGCGAGGCGAGTGGTGGGGTCTCCCCGATCTCCCTTTGGAGGAGAGTCCTCGTGTTAGAGAAGGCTGTGGTGCCACAATGGTGTGACACGCCGCATCCCCTTGCCCTGCGGGTGACTGGCCGCCCCGGAGCGGCAGGGAAAGGCGGCGGCGCTCCCGGTGCGCGGAGCGGCCGCGGGATGGCAGCGTGGGACCGGGGGATGGCAGCGTGGGACCGTCGCGGTGGCCTGGAGGGGTGGCAGCGTGGGACCGGGGGAGGCGGGCGATGGCAGCGTGGGACCGGCGTGGTGGCCGGGGAGGTGGCCAGGGGGGTGGCAGCGCGGGAAGAGGTGCAGTGACCGTGGGATGCCAGCGTGGGACAGGGGGTGCCGGGGGGGTGGCAGCGTGGCACCATCGCGGTGGCCGCGGGAGCCGGTGCCGTCCCGGGGCTGCCGGGGGAAGAGAGAGCACAAACCACCACTGTGCGAGATAATCTTTAGCCTTGTGTTCTACTGCAGCGGGTCAGGGTTATTTTAAATTAGACTTTTGACATTTTACTTTCCTGTGTTTTGTGGTTTCTCGTTTCCCCTCCCCCACAGCCCAACCTTTGAGGGGGCGGTGGAAGAGGTGGAAGCCCAAGCGGTATAATACGACCTGACAAAGAACATAACAGCTCGCAGAGACTCATTTTCTGCGAGACACACTCGGCCCGATTGCAGGCGGGTGGGAATCCACGCAGAGACTGTGTGAGGCTTGAGATGAGGGGCTGCTTTTGTCCCAGCCTTCCGAGCCGTGTCTGTGAGACCACGCGAACGGTACGGAAGATCTTTGAAAGCCTATAGCAAAAATAATGCATAACTGCAAATATCAGATCCATATGGCATCTGGTAGAGCTGCACAAAAATATTCATCTAGACTTTCTATTCCTTGCATATTATGCTTAGATTATATACATTGTCCCTATTGTGCATTGTAGGGGATGGTCTCTTTCATATGCCAGCGTCTTATGGCTTTCATTTGTTCACAGACCTCCCACCAAGTGACTGCTGATTGAAAACCTTTTTACTTTCTTGCCAGGTTTAGCAAAAAGGGCTTGGTGTACTTAGTGCCTTTGATCTGTCTAGGATGAACATTTTCATTGAAAGAGGTAGATGAGTCATTCTATATTTGACACGGAGCTATCTTGGAATACCTCTGCCTTCGCCTTTTCAAGCTCTTTTATATTTTTTTGCATGTGGCTATAAATATTTTGCTCTGTGAGAAGCGTGAAGCTCTTTTTTTGGAAATGAAAGAGCCCTATTCCAAATAGGAAAAACACACTTAGCTAAGGTTTGTGCAGTGCATATTTAGTGGTAGAAGGTGCTGTGTTGGCCCTGCCTTGCTTTTCAATACAATATCCTGCAGTGTGAAATGAATGGCTGTATTTAGAGGTATCTGGAAGTGATGACTGATGTTTGGAGAAGTTACAAGACTTTTCCTTTTCCACATGAACTCTCCAACCTGGCATTTCCACAGCAGTGAAATGCTTCTGGGGCTGAGATCATCTGATTATTATTTCCTGTGTCATGTGCTGAATTTATTATTTTGTTGAATATTACAAATATATTCTTAAGTTGCCTGAGTTTCGGATTCTTCGGCAAAGTTCACTGGCATAACAAGGATATTGGACTTGCAGAAATAATTTTTTTCTCCCTGGGGATTATTTAATTGTGATTAGTGAATGAAAGTCCCAAATGAATGAGGAAAAAAAAAAAAGGGAGGGGAAAATTCAGTAAAAATGCAATTCTGATGTTTTGCCAGCATATTATATAGTCAGTTCAGGAAAAATTGAAATTTGTATATTTGTACTGAAAACTGTTAAAAGTAAGGAATTCAGACATTTTATTTGCTTCAGTGTCCAATTTTTTTCTCTTTTATTCTTTGGAAAAAATGAACACATTTGTGCTAATCTGGGATTATTTCTGGTCACAGCAGAATCATGGAGTTGTTACTGGGAATTGCACAGGCCAAAAGGGGCTTCATTGCCTCAGAAATATTTTCATGGAGATTTTTTATATTTTTTATGCCTCTCAAAACCAGACCAGAACAGAGATTAAAGTCTAGTAAACTCTGTTAGTATAAGCATCTGTGTCCCTGTTGACATTAAAATGCGTGTGTGTTCCTTGCAAGACCAGTAAGTATAAAATAAGGATATCAGAAATAGTGAGAGCTTTCTCATCTAAATGTCTTTTTTTAAAACTGGATATAATCCTCTACAAAACTGACTCAAATGCCATGTAGGTCTTTTGAACTTGAGCTGGTTTGTGTGTTGCTCAGAGTGTGGCCTGTTCTGATCAGGGCTCTTCTTTAGCCTCCAACTGAAGGTTGGGAGAAAAGACAAAGTTTAAAAAAAAGAATTAAAAATCGTGGCATCTGGATTCTTGCAATTTGTCTGTTTGTAACAGCGACCGTACTTCTTCCTCACATGTTTTGGACTATGGCATAGTATGTGGGTCTTCATTAAGGGATATTTTGTCCTTTGGCTTTTTCCACACATGATTACACAGTAGCCATCCGCTCCCAACATCTGTGTTTATTAAAACCTTTCCAATAAATCTGTGCAGAAAGGAACTGTCCACGTTTCCTCTGAATTCTGCAAAAGATACTCTTTTTTTTTTTTTTTTTTTTGTGATGCACTGGTTAAAGATTATCCAGCAGAGGTGTTTGGTTTTTAGCTAGATCTTTGATATCACTACTCATTGCCCCAAAAGTTCATTAAAAACAGAGCTTGGGTGGACAGGCAATGCCTCCAAGCTTTTCTGGGATACCAAGTCCACCCTTCTGACTGAAATCCCATTAAGCAGGGCAGAGTTAATATTCCAAATATTTATTAACTCTAAAATTTAGAGTTTATAACTCTATTTAGAGTTAATAGTCGTCATTTGTGCTTTACACCTTAACTCTACTGCCCAGAGGTGGCAAAATCCAGTGAAGGCTGCACTAGGGGTGGGGTGTTCCATCCGGGGCCAATTTCCAATGGGAAAATCTAAGGAGCAACTTAGAGAATAAGTTCTTTTGCCTGTTGCTTTTGTGGCATTCTGTGAGCATTAGTGCCTGGTGCATGTTTCCTCGCTTCACACAAGCTAAGAAGAAATGTACTGGCACCGATGACCAGTGTGGGATTTTGTGCAGTGTTGTGTACAACGTAAGATGGGGCCGTTGTCCAGCAGATTTTTGGCTGTGTGATTCTAGAGGAATACCTCTGATTGTGGTCTTGGAACCAAAGCCCCACCGACTATATCAGTGTTTAGGAGGGACAACAGAATCCCAGAATGGTAGGAATTGGAAGGGACCTTCAGAAATCATCCAGTCCAACCCCCTGCCAGAGCAGAGGCACCAGAGCAGGTTGGATAGGAACGTGTCCAGGTGAGTTTGAATATCTCCAGAGGACACTCCACCACCTTTCTGGGCAGCTAGTTCCAGGGCTCTGCCACCCTCACACTAAAGTTTTTCCACATGTTCAGACAGAACTTCTTTTGTTCTAGTTTGTGCCTGTTGCCCCTTGTCCTGTCCCGGGGCACCACTGAGAAGAGCCTGGCCCCATCCTCTTGCCCCCCGCCCTTTAGCTATTGCTCAGCATCCATGAGGTCTCCTCTCAGCCTTCTCTTCTCCAGGCTCAACAGCCCCATGTCTCTCTGCCTTTCCTCAGCAGAGAGATGCTCCAGTCCCTCATCATCTTTGTAGCATCCACTGGACTCTCTCCAGCAGTTCCCTGTCCTTCTTGAACTGGGGAGCCCAGAACTGGTCCCAGTACTCCAGATGTGTCCCACCAGGGCAGAGCAGAGGGGGAGGATGACCTCCCTCGACCTGCTGGCCACACTCTTTTGAGTGTACCCCAAAAAAAGGTGGGCTCGTCCGGGATTTGAACCCGGGACCTCTCGCACCCTAAGCGAGAATCATACCCCTAGACCAACGAGCCACCACGTTGGTGTCCATCATCTCTCTTTGGGATTTTTATAACACTGTTTTGCCTTTCTTCTCCTTTGTGTTTTACATAGAAGTCCTGGTATTTCGGGTTAGCCCACAAACGACACGAAGCTGCTTTGAATGCCTTCATTTTTCCTGCCTACTGCAAACCAGGCTTTTCCCCAGCATCAATTACCCTGAAAGAAACTGCGTATGTAAAACCACACCAAAAAGTTTGAAGCCCATTTAAATGTATTTCCATTTCATATAAAAGACTGCGTCGTTCTTCTGTGTATGTTGTCTTTGGGTCACTTTGCTTTTTAGAATAGCTGATGACTAAGCTGGGGCAGAGGTACTGTCCATTATACCATATTCTTCCTCATGGTGATCACTCTGGCAAACAGTAGGAGGTTTCGCGGTTGCCACTGAGGAGCAAAGAGCTGTCTAGAGCTTGCCCAGAGCTTCTTGTTTTCCTTCATGCATGGAAACCCTGTGTAGAACTGAGGTTATGACAAACTATTTGCATGCAGCCCTCTCTCCCAATGACCAGTGCATTAATGCTGGGTTTCTAGGGAGAAATTTTTTCCAAGAACAGACTTTGTTTAGAGTGATAAAAGTATTTGTCTGAGTGTGTGGGCAGATTTAGCTGGGATGGCTGATGGGGACACCAGCTTCTGTCCCAATAGCAGGGACAGCTGTGGAAGGCACTCCTTAATTGCCCCAGTATGCACCCAACGTTTTAACCTGAACTGCTACTGGTTTCAGTTTGTTATTACACAGGGTTGTAAATGGGGTGGGTAGAACCCATCAGCTCTCTCTGCCAGGGTCTGGCGGTAGAGCTGGAGCTACCTCAGGGGATAATATCTCCAACGATGAGATAGCACTTCCCAGGACACTTGCCAAAGCTCCCTCTGAAAGAAGCGGCCACGGCAGAGTGTGGCAGTGCAAACAGTAGGGACTGAGATGCTAAGTGATACTTAGATCTCTCTGTTATGCATCCTTGCCATAATATGAATTTTTATTCCTTATTCTTTGTTTCTCACTAAGCTGCTGGCTGCAGGAAACAGGGAAAATATAATCAGGAAGAAGTTCAGTCCACACATGCTCTGACATTTGCATTTTCTCCTCCAAAGCATTTGCTACTGGGAGTCACTGGAGACAGGATGCTGTTCTATATGGACTTCTGATCTGATGCAGGTTGACTGTTTTCTTGGTTTTAAATAGTGTAGCACTGGATTTTGGCCAGATCTCCTAGGGCCTATATGAAGCTAACAAATCAAAATGTCTTCCCCGAGGAGCAAACAATTTAAGCAAAAGGCAAGAAAGACACGGGAACAGAGACAGTCTGGGGAGTATTAAGAACAAGTTTAAAATTTCCAGCTATTAATGAGAAAAGGTCTTTCATTTCTCATCCAGCTCTGGGGAGGACATCTGAAGAGTTTGGATTTCAGTTTCACGGTCTGGGAAGCCATGCTGGCAGGATTGTTGTTTATCTCTCCTGAGAAACAGCGTGTTTCAAGTTGATTCTCTATCAAATAAAGGTTTTAAAAAAATATTTTGTTTGCTGCTTTCTCAGCTGCGCACAGCATTTGTCTTCATCTTTTGCTGATATAATATTATAGTAGTCTCTTGTAAGTGCTGAGCCTTTACTGCTGACAGCTGCTGAGAAATGATGCTGTCATGAATCATGCTTGCAAACACAGTTCTGTGATGTGACCAGTTCTCAGCCCCCATAATTAACAGCCAATTACTTCCTCTCAGAGAAGCCAAAACTCAAACAGATGAAAGAAATAGTGTTGTAGAAGCAGTGGGAGCAGTTGTGTTGTATCAATTCCTGTGTTCTTTACAAACATACACAATACAGACCAAACCGAGCATTGGTTTACAGCGATAGACAGCTCAGAAGAGTGGAATTTCCTAATTCCAAGCCGGACTTTGGCCATCTGTGCTTGAAGTGCACGAGGAAAGGGAAAGGGAGGAGGGAGGAAAGGTTCATTACAACTTCAAGACGATATGGTTGCAATAATAGTAGGTCACCACTTTAGAAGTTTTTTGGCTATTCCCTCAAGGTAACAGTCCGTGTTTATTAATGGGTGTGTGTGCACATGCAT
The DNA here is from genome assembly GCA_026546715.1 of Gallinago undulata. Lineage (NCBI taxonomy): Eukaryota > Metazoa > Chordata > Aves > Charadriiformes > Scolopacidae > Gallinago > Gallinago undulata. Next base: position 39,516,267 of record JAOTQQ010000071.1, read on the forward strand.
AAGCAAATGTATGAGAGCGCTGGATCATCCGGCTGCCAAAAACACAGACCAGAACATTTCCAGTCCCCGGGCTGCGGCTCTGCCTGCTCCTTTGTTTAACCGGGAGACCCAAAGCTGAGCCTTTTCCATCTGGGGTCTGTGTGGCAGAAACCGATGTGGTTTAGAGGACAGACCTGGGGAATGGGAGCCAGGAACTCCTGACCAGAGCCTGCAGTTAGTAATTTACTGAATTTTTCTCCTCTTTGTAGGTTATTTTTTAACAGAATTTCATTTTGTTGGTTCACTTATTACAATGCAGGAATCATTTCCTAGGAGCAGATTAGAGCCCATAAGATGTTCTTAAACTTTTTGCTTCTTGTTTCTTTCATCATTTGGTATTTGCAGTATTTGATTGGGGAACTAAACTGCACAGTGACAATCCTGTTTCCTGAATAGCTGACTGGGAATTTGTAAGTAGGAAGAGTTAAATCAGGATTTCAAAGGGACTCTTTGCTTTGGATGTTTCACTATCAGTCCTCCACATAGCTGGTTTTGTCAACCTAACATTCATTGTCAACATTCATTAATATGATGAGATGTATGCAGAAATAATGAGTATCTAAAAATAGCTAAAGGTTTCGTTTTTATTTGCTTTATCATAGCAGGTGTAAAGGTGGCAGTGCTGCTGATCTCTTTTCCACAAATATGTGATAGAATTCTAATTAAAAATTTGAAAACCACCAAACCTTAAAAATAAAAGTGGAGGTTTGATTCCATGAGCTGAGGTTTTAAATGCATGCATGTTTTGTGAAATGTGCATGAAGTGGTAAAAGCTGTCAGCAGAGATGCAAAACCATCTGGGTATTTGAGACTTCTGCTTCTCTCTGTTGAGCAAAATAATGACTTGAATGGAAACCTGCTGACCTGGGTCAAAACCCACGCTCAATGCTGTTGAAGTAAATTTGCATGTTCCATGAAATGAGCATTCTTAATCTTCCACAATATTTTTTAGCTCTGGATCTCTTCAAAACTGCTACTGACTGTCTGGCTTTGGAGCAAGCTTCTTCTCTGCCTTTGCTTATTCTGTAAAATGTGTTTAGAACATACAGGGAGGCTGTAGGAGTTATTATTTTTATAATTCTCTAAACGTTTGAAAATGTAAAATATTTGCAGATGTAGTGCCATATGTAACTATGTAGTGAATTTTTATTCCTTGTATGCTAAATTTCTGAATGGTAAGAGACTCTTGGCTGGCTGCTTCTCAGCTGTGAGACATTTAAAGATCTCTTTTTGGGGAATGAGTCATACAGCCTGTGCTCCTGAGTCGCAGTTTTACCACTTCCCACCCTGTTTTGTTGTTGCTTTTAGATCAATAGCGGCACAAAGTGAGAGTCTGCTCCTGTCTTTATTCTAGCGAGCATCCTGTGCTCAGCTGGTTCTGTGATTCATGCTCTGGGATCAAGAGCAGTTCAAAAACAGATCAAGGAACAGGCTCTCTTGCCTTTCAACCTTTTGTAATTTTGTACCAAAGCTTTCCTCTGTGGTTGCAAAATATCTGTGTGTATCTGAAAGGCATGTGAAAGCGCTGCCCACCTGCTAAGCCTGTTGGCCTCACCAAAAGTCAGTTTCATAATCTGTCATTTGGATTATTTTCCCTGAAACTTTCCTAAGGCTGATTCGTTCCCTCCTTCTCTCCCCACCACCCCTCCTCACAGTTTTTGAAAAGTTTTATGGGGTTTAACATGGCCTCTCACCCTTTGTAGTTGCATAATGCTAATGAAATAACTAACAGATCATCAAAATTATCAAAGTGGATTTATGGAGCATATGGCATTCAAACTCAGTCTTTCTGGTCAGCAGAAATCCCCCATGTCTAATGAAAAAAAGGAATGTTTTTCAAAGAGAGAAGTGCTTTGGATGAATTTGAGAGCTTGAGAAAAAACGAAAATTCACTTCTCCAGTTAATGTGGCTCCATTGAGCATAATTGCTGTGACTTCCTAACTCTGTAGGGTTCTGGAGAAACCCACCGACAGGCTTAAGCTCTTGGGGCACTTCCAAGTGACACCCCAAACCTCTTCCTTTCTGTTTAATATTTGGTGAGTGTGCTTCCTTCCCATTTATCTTCATCTCCTCTGCCATCGGCAGCCCAGAAGAGGTAATAGTTCACAGTGCTTGTGGTATCTGGGAGGTGGTGTTGGGTGGCAAAGCTGTATCTGTCAATACATCTCTGACGTGGCACAGGAAGGGGAATGAGATCAAGGCTTTGGTCATTTCTCGCCATCCCTAGCATGACGTTCAGCTCAGGGGTTCTCCAGAAGTTCAGAGGAAGAGAAGAGTTATCAACCCTTGGTGTTCATATCACTTTCCCCCTGGTAAGGCTGCCCAGGTATCACACATTCTCACAGGAGGACAAAACTGTGCATTTCTAATTTTGGAGATGGCTGTGGGTTTGTGTTTCATTGCTTCTTGGTGTACACAAACAGCTTCATCCCTCTTCAGTGAGAACTGGCTCTTTAAAGCCCATTTCTGGGAATCTTGTATCTGCAAAAGTCGCAGTGATTGCCCTGGAGCCTCCACTCACAGCACTGCTGGCAAGAGGCGCTCATAAAGCAGAATTGCTGCTTTAAACCTTCTACATCCATGGTCTTTTTAAAATTATTGTAATCAGTCTATTTTAGGACAAGCTGTCCAATGACATTCTGGTCATTTAAAAACAAAATCAACAGGAAATTCTGAATGTGAGTCATGCCTTTGTCTTAGTGTTTTTCAAGGATTTTTGGAATCTATTAAAAAAAAAGAAAAAGCTGAATTCCTTGACATTGATAGAAACAACCACAGAAAGTCCATGTATTGAGAAGTCACTCAACAAAGAAAGAAAGTCTGTTAGCTCCAAATATTTACTTATCTTTCTAATTAACAAAACCCCCCAACTCCCCAAAACCCAAGGGTGAGACGGAGAGAGACCTGGTGGCCCTGCTTGCTATTTTTCTTTTACCTGAGAAAGCTGAGTTTTATCTTTTGGTGGTAGGAAAGGTCTGCATTGTGGGATGCTGCAGAAATCCCAGATGGTGGCGGAGATCGGATGCTTTAGGAACCACAAACACAGATTAATCCTGTGCTCCCATCTGGAGTTCACAGACACATGCATTAACGGTAGCTGCCAACTCGCTGCATTCCAAGGGCAGAAGTAAATTGCAGTAGAGCAGTATGGAAAATGGAAGCACATTAAGAGGAACAGGGACTCCGCAGAGACTAAGAGTGTTCAAGAAAATCCCTTTTCTATGCGTTCACAGTGTTTTCACCTTTAAACCGAATGTTTTTATTTATAGAAATGTGAGGATCAACAACTGTTAATTTGTGATCACGGGTCTTCTATATTAATGACTTAAGAGAGGCAATCATTCTGAATCACACAAGAAGTACCCATGGCCTTTCACAAAAAAAACGTGTGTCAAAATAGTATTTAAAATTTATTGTAGTAAACTTTATCCTTTTCCCTGTCCTCTTCGTGCCTTTCATCAAGAAGCAACAGAAATTATACACTGGGATGGAGATGAAGTCATAGAGCCTATAAGCAGGTTGTCCTGAAAGATCTGAACTGCTTTCCCAGGAATTTTTGGGCAAGTCCTTGTTCTCGGGATGGGCATCATCTATTTTCTGTGTGAGACTGGACTGCAAGATGCCCTGAAGTGCAGGTGGAGGTGGCCTTACATGTCTCAGTGGCCAAGGTACCAGCAGATGGTGCTCAAGAACATGAAATGTTCTCCCAAGGTTTTGAGGGCTGTTGAGCTTTTGAGGTTTTGCACTCCAAATGGCTGCTGGTGTACAGTCCTGTCACTCAGCAGCTTTGTCATCCTCCCCTCCAGAGGAGCGCAGAGGCAGACTTGGCTATTCTGGAAGTACTTCTGCATTATTTTGCATCAAGGATTTAAGAAAAAAAACAACAACATATGGATTGGGCAAAGGTCCAAATCAGAGTGCTGAGACAGGACACCAGCCCACAGCCAGTGCTTAAACAGAAGAATAGTAGAAACTGGGTTTTCAGGGATCATTCCTCATTCCTCATCACTCCTGGTTGCCACCGTAAGTGGCTGTACGCGTGCAGAGCAGCGGGGAACGCAGCAGGGCCACGCCGTTCTGCTACTGACACGTTTCTTCTAAAATGCAGAGATTACATTTACTTTTGTGTCATTCCTCCCACTTCATTTATGGTACAAATCACTCTGGTGTGTGACGAGGGAGCCTGTTTGAAGTAATAGCGGGAAAATATGTTTGATCAGGTCTTGTTGCAGCTGCTTTGCAAGCGGGCAATGTTTTTTCTTTAAACCCCTACCGTCTACTTGCAAAAGGAATCCTGTGCCCCAAGTCAAGTGAATTAATGTTTTGTAAAGGGAGGGTGTAATCATTTATTAGCATTGTGCTGGACAAAGTTCTTTGTCTTTGGAGATTTGGCCAAGTGCCCAGATTCAGGCAGCCTCTGACTTTTGCTTTAGTCTCCGAGATAAACTCTCAATGAAACAACGCTGGAGTTGCACCAGCTGACATGGATCCAGGGAGCAAACCCTGTCAGGAGGAACAGTTGGGAGTGACGCCAAGCCTGGCAGAGGTGGCAGGACTTTTTATAGACAGTTGGGGTATTTGTGGGATGAGGGGAAGAAGAGACCTCTTTGCAATGCGAGTCCAGATTCTGCTCAGGTTTTACCTAATTGAAGCTGATTTGCTCATCTCTACAGTCGGTTCCTATTAAAAGAAGGGTCAGTTTCTCTCATCTGTCTTCTCTTTTCTTTTTTTTTTTTTTTTCCTATGAGGTATTGAATTTACTACTGTCTAAATATCAAAACATTCCTGGCTTGTTTTCAGCATTTGGTTGTGTATTCTGTTTCCTAAGGACACGTACTCTAGGGCTGACTTAGGCTTTGTTTGAAAAACACCGCCAATTTCAAGGGTAAACCCTTAGCAGGACGAATGCAGTTAATTTAGTATGAATGTCACTTTGAGCGTTTTCCCAATGTAATCTCTTTAAAGGTTAATCATAAAGTGAAAGAATGTGCTCTGGACTCTGACACAATGCCTGACAAATATTTTCAGCAGGCCACTGCTAAAGAAACACAGGTGTGGTCTCACTCTTAATGTCTCTGAAAGAGTGTTGTATCTTTGGAGAAACAAAGATAAATTAAGAGCTTAACCCATTGGCTTCTTGGCATTTAAAAAAAAATTATTTAACTTCCACTTGTTCTGGTTTTGCTCATCCACAATTCCCTGGGGGAGATAGTGTTTCAGAGAGATGAAATACTCTTGATGTCTTTATGAAAAATGCAAACAATGTGTTATTTTTAATGATGCCGTAGACTTTCTGTTCTGTTGAATTCAGCAGGATGCTCGGGAGCCCAGTATTTACATAGTAAGCTTTAAACAGTTTTGGACTTGAAAACAAACAGTATAAGGAGATTAAATAATCTTATTAAAATATGTTAATAATTTCTGGGATTAATCCTGATATTTTTTTATTCAGACAAATCTGTAATTCAGTATTCTTGTTTAAAAGTAAGTTGAAGAGAAGGAGTAGTTCCAGAATTGTTTCAGTTTTGCTTCAGTGCCAAAGGGGACATGTATCTGCTTCTAGTAAATTGGGACATCTTGGTTTCGTCTTTTTTAAAGTGCCACCCTGTTTTTCTTAATATAACCTGTTGTTTCCTTCTTTAGTCTTAGAATCCAGAATTAATAGATTTTGTTTTGTTTTGTTTTGTTTGTTTCCTGAGATAGGATTGTATAGAGGGAAATGGGATGTTTTATGGAAACTTAGGGAATCTTTCCAGCTCCTGTCCTGCTCATGAAACGCAGCTTCTATTAAATTACATAGTGTTACTGTCTGCTTCACTATCCCTCTTGCATTCTCAGAGAAATTGCATTTCAGGAGTGAATTTCCTGAAATTGAATATTCAGAAGATATTCTAGCATGGCAAAGATGCCAGGGTAAGGAGTCTGATAATGCTTCTTGCATGAGTCATTAGAGAGATGAAAGAAAGCTCAATACGAGGTGTAAATAGGTCTCTTCTACAGCAGCTTATTTGCTTGTGCAAACAATTTTTGGTTATCATTTTTTAATTATCACTTTAGGATGTTCTCAACAAAAGCATGTTCCTACCCTTTCCCTGAATGGTCGGGTGAGGGAAGGAGGCAGAGAAGGCAGCGAGAAGGTCTCCCTCCTTCTTCTCACCAGTCTCACTCCCTCTGAAGAGCCAACTACTGAATTGATATGTGAGGGAGGAGGCTTGACAGGGGGAAGGGGGAAACAATAACATTGGGAGGGATGTGCCTCTTTTTTTTTTTTTTTTTCTCCAAGGAAATTACTATTTGTGTTTATGGAGGAAAATGCTGGTTAAAAGCACTCAGTATTTTGAAGTTTGGTCCCTTCACTGAATTTCTGAAAGCAAGTGTGAGACAACACTGGCTGCAGAGGGTTAAGGTCTTCTACCCTGTGGTCAGTTGGTCTTCTATTAGAGGCCCAATTTTCCTCAGCTTCTCAGTTTTCATCCTTTCCATGGCTCTGTGAGGTGATGCTGTTACCTCCATTTCACAGGTATGACCGTAAGCCACAAAAAGATGGAGACTTGTCCTGTGTATCGTAAAAAGGCTGTGGCGAGGCAAGAAATGAAATACAGGTTGCTAAAATCCTAGGTTACCGCACTGACCTCTAGCCTTCCTTCCCCTAATTGCATCGGGAGGTCTCTGCCTAACGGAACGTGCACACAAAAACCCCACAGCAATGCAGGGTTTCATGCCATCGTTTACTCCATTGACTTTCACCGAGGAATTCCTTCACTGAGACATGCAGTCTGGGCTTGAGCATGAAAAACTGATTAAAGTATTTGAAAAAAAAAAAAAAAAAAGGAACAGTACTTCCCAGTTTCCTCAAATACCATTTCCATTTTCCAGTGTCTGAAATCTGGTCAAATTAGAATTTAGCCTTTTGGAAGTCTGAGGGGGGAAAAAACCCTCTGACTGATAGATACTCAGTCAAGTCGTGCTGTAAACTGGCCATTATGATATTTCATTTGTCAGCATGTACTACAATCACTTGTTCTGGATCCCTTGGGCAGACTGCCTTTCAAATCAATATTAATTACGTACCACTAGACAGTAGCTAATCTGAAAGAAAGAGCAGGTTTCATTTAACAGATGACTGATGGTTACTAGCTTCCCTGTGAGCGTCGCTTTTTGGTTTTGTTCTGATTTCTTTTTTTCTTCCTTTTGAGAAATCTCCAATGACAGTATTGGAGCACTGATTGTGCTTTCCTCTGTCTAATAAAAATTAAACAAAGTTTTACCTTGTTTTCCATAAATCTGACATCAAGTTCAGAATTACTGGCATCCTCATAATTGAGAATTCTGCAAGATCCATCAGCGCAGAAGTTCAGCTCCAGTACCTAATGCCTTCAGAGAGCTCACCCCAGGGTAACATTTTTATTCTTCTTGGCAATTGTACAGTGAACAACAGAGGAACCTGACGAAAGTGGCTTTGAAACGTGTGTTTATTGCATTGTCATTGTGCCAGAACTAGTCGTTCGTCTGAAATTTGTAAAAACTGCTCCTCGTAATGGTCTGAGTTTTGGGAGAGTGATCCATAAGAACCATGAGCTGGATGCTCTGCTGGGAATGTCTGAGGCTGACAGGTAATTCTGTTGGGGTTAGATGTGTGATTTCTTTCTTCCCTGGGAGTGTTAACTGAAAGCTGTCTGGTTTATAGGTGACGGAGTAGCAAGACTGTCAGTAATCAGTGAAATCAAGGAATGTTGGATATGCGTTTATTATTGTAAAATTAGTCAGGGCGGGAGCAAGAATGAAACAGATACAGCTGTTAATGTGAAAATGGTTGTCGATTTGAAATAGAGGGTTGGGAAGTTTCTCAGAAGACCATCCAGTCCCTTCCTTTGGTCACCTATGTCGATGTCACTCTTGACAGCCATTCTCAAACCTCCTGTGCGTGCAGCTCTTGGCCTCCCCAGCTGAACCACGTAAGGCTTTTTCCAGGGATCTGGAGCCTGGGAGCAGCAGAGATGGGATTTGTGTTCCCTTTTCTGTAGGAACTGAGATATGCAGGTTTGGTTGGTCACTCAGATCCGTTGCATGCCCTGCAGTGGGTGCAGTGTCCTCACAGCTTTATGTCCGTGCAGTTGGAAGTGCTGATATTTAGAATTTTTCTAACGTGAGTTGTTCCTGGCTTTGCAAAGAAGAAGGCATTGCTTGATCTGGGGACAGTGTCCCTGACACTGCACATCACTCCATCTCTGGTTGCTGCTGTAGCCCCGTTGTCTTGCTGTCCCTGGCGGCTGGAGTGGATGTGAATTTTGGTCCTCCTTTTTGTAGATTGCAATATCTATTAATCAACATTCTTGGGTCTTCCTTCATCGCCGTAACTCACTTGAGCCCCTAAGCTAGAAGAAAACTGTCAACTCTCCATGTAAACTGAGACATCACTGCCGTGAATAGTGCTGGAATTTTATTTATTAAGTAAAGACTCTTGGATTTCTAGCTTTTGCTTCGGAATGGCAGCCGCGAAATCCTACCCTCCCCTGGCTGTCCCTAGAGAAAGGCAGGCTGTGGTACAGCAGGCAGTGCAGGGGCAGGGGTCAATCTCATGATATAGGTGGCCCGACCACAGCTGCATATTGAAGGGAAGCTTTTAAAAGGAAGGAGGATCTTCATGGGGCTTAGCGCAAAGTCCTTCATGCCAGCAGAGAAACATATGCTGAAGGAATCATAAGGGAGAGACAAACTTTGTTGCTCTACTCCTGTCATCAGGGGACGAGGTACCTTTATCCTTATCCCATAGTTGTACCTTTGCAAACCAAACTTAAAGAATTTCTGTATTAGGTGAAGGCACAGCAGAAACTCACTTTAGTTTTTTGGGGTTCCATTTTGGGTAGTAAACTGTAAATACTTTGAAAATCATAATGATTGTGGCTGTGATGTGAAAAAAGCTTTAGAGCACTGAGGCTTACTTTTTTACCCCCTTGCTTGTTTTGCCATCTATGTCGATGGGAACAAGTGTTCTTACTTAGAAAGTGGCATTTTCATTATCGTATATATTTCTTTGGAAATTGAGGGAAAACAAAACAATGCAGCAAACAGTGTGAACACCATCAAGGAACGCTTATCTTATAATTCTCAGTGCATTAGGAAATATCCCTGGGGAAGCTGTGGGAGGGAGACTTTAAAGTCTCCAGACATTTAGATTAGAGAATTTAAGAATTTAGGGAAGTCTGAAATTTAAAAAAAAATAAAAATTGGAATGGGCATCGTGTGCTTCTCATAAGTAGGCATATCTAAACATGGTTGCAAGTTACTCATTAGTGCATAAAAAAACCTCTTTAAAATTAACCTTTTCTGTCATTTTGTGGTCCGCTTTCTCATATCACATGGTCCTCGGTTAAAAAACATACACAATTAGGAGCACAATTGATTTCCTTTTTTGAAAGGGCTGTTGTAAAAATAAAAAAAGTTATGTGCTTCCACTTGGACAAGCACAGAAACAAGTACAATTGAAACATAAAAGCAATAAACAAACATTCACAGTTTGGGCTTCTGTTTTTTTGTGTGTGTTAAAAAAAAAAAAAAGTTTAAAACAAACTAGGCGACACTCCAGGAAATGATTCTTAATGTTTTAAATTTATTGTTTTAAATTTAGGTGATCCTTCACTTTCTTAATCGGGTTGGGGGAACGAGGAACATTGTTGTATGTTACCTGTTTATAAACTCTGCCCACTGCTACTCCAGAAATAACTGAACAGCACAATTCACATAAGCACTATCAGAAAACAGATCATCTAAATCAAAGCTGAAAGCTGAAATTCTTGTTTACCATTTCAGCTTCACCTCATCTGCTGTGTTTCTATTCAGATAAAGATGTAAATAAGATACAAAAAAGAAATTGTTAGAGGCCGGATGTGAACCGAGATGCACAGACCTGTTCCAATAGAGGACTTTGTGTCCTGCTTTTGACCTTTGGTTGTGCAAAGCGACTGCCTGGATTTGCAGGGACCATCGCTTGAAACTCCCTGGTCATGTCCCACAGGATTTATGCTTGGCTCCCCACAGCAGGCGAGTATCTTCCCGGTGTCTGAAGGTGAGACACCTACGACATCGGTGGCTGCTGCAGAGTCACGTTAGAACTGGTGGCTCTGAGGTAACTGGCCCAGCCTTCTGAGGAATTGTGGGTTTGGTTGGCTTGGGCTAATAAAGTTGGGTTGCCCATATTGCCAGTTCTCCTGGGCTGGATGCATTTCCCTGTGTTCTCCTGCTTATTTCTATGCACCTCTCTTCCTGTTCCAAAGGCAGGCTTTGTAGCCAGACCTGTGATTTCGTCAAGTCCATTTTCAATGCCTGGTTTATGATCAGAAGTATGATGCATCATCATTATGAGTCCCAAGCCCCACAGATTTGAATGTGTTTGAGGATCTGGGTCTATGAGAACCCAAATAGCGAGACATTATAGTCATTGCGGGTGTCAGTAACATAAAAGTACAAATGGTGCTTGGCTTTCTACACAGCCTTCTGCACACCCAGGCATTTGATTTGTGCACTCACTCATAGGCCATGCGTCTGCAGACTTTGCAGGAAATTTGCATTCTTTACATGTTAAAGCTCTGGCTTTTTCCTTGATTTTTTTTTTTTTTCCATTAGAAAAGCATTTTACATTCCTCTGACCTCTGCAGTCTAATACATGTTATATATAAATCTGGATTTATTGGAAATGTCTTTACTTATTTTTCAACTTCTTTCGGAACATTTATTGGAGAAGATACATTTGGCAGGGTGGGCTGGGATGCAGAACAACTGTGCTTTATCTAGCCCTGATTTCAAGAGCAGAGATTTCTCTGGAGAAGCAGGATTGTCTCCAGTAAAGATTTACTGCCTGTTTGGCCCAGCTCACTCCGAGCCTGCAAACCCTTGGAGATGGAGGCACTGTGAGACCGTAATAAAAGGCCACAATTTTCTCCCTCTCTGGGATAATTTTTAGTCTGGGCCAGCGCTTCATTTTTGGGGTTTGGCTCGGTAGCGGAAGTGGAGCTGCTCTCTCATTTCTGAATGTTAGATGGTGACCTGGTTATTGGATGTTTACCGTGTGGACATGTTGCTTTAGTTTAATGGAAGGCTGTCAGTAAAAACAAGCAGTGAGTCTCAGGGTGTCTCAGGGTGAACCACCTAAATGCCTGGTGCTGTGACAGGACAATGGTAGGACCCGCGGCTTGAAGGAGCCTGGCTCAACCTCAGACTGTGTTTGTAAAGCTAGTGTGGCTGAGCAGGAATGCAGAGAACAAAGGAAATCTTGCTAAATTATAAGGGAGTCCCTTTCTCCAGAAATGTGGAACTCTTTGAGAGAGCTGGCTTAACACAAGCATCGATTTGAATGTTTTGAAGAACCCAATACTGCCTAGTCTACAATAAAGGTATGGTAGGAGACACATAAAGTAGACTGCTGTTTAGCTTGTTTTGGGGTGTTTTGCTCTTTAAAGAAAGCCCTTCTCATAACCTTGTTCTAACTGATGGAAATCCAAAGGCTGTGTCTTAAAATGAAGGATTGCTCGTCTTGTCACTGTGTGAAAATGGGCAGAGTTGTTGGGACCAAATTCTGCTGTAGCTGTGGGGGAACAGGGTTTACATGCAGAGCACAGGATGTCAGAATATTGTCAGACGCTAGGAAAATCACATCATTTCCAAAGAAAAAAATTCTAGGAAAGATGTCTAAGAGGGAGTATGAATGGAATAATTATGCAGCTAGTACAAAAGTGAACTGAAATCAGCCAAGCAGTGACTGAGGCCTGGTAGAAAGAGGAACGATTCTTTCCTAAACTCACACTTCACACTGTTACAAGTAACTTCCTGGCTCTCCCAGTACTGACTCTGTAATTTGGATCTACTTTTAAACACTTTGGAAGTCCCACTGACTTCAGTGGAATTTTTTCAGCTGTTATTTAAGCATATGCTTAAATTTTCAGATTGCAGCTCACGGTCCTCAGCCTTTGATTGTTCACTAGTTTCAGTTATAACCTCTACACTAATTTTCTTTTGGCTGTGTCAAGGCTTTGTTTTGGCAATGGATTTTAACAGAATGGGACAAATTGGGTGCTATCTGTAGACTACAGTCTCTTGAGATGGGCTTGTGTTTCATCCTTCAGCTTTATTACCCTGTTGGGGCATGATGTGTTGCCCATGTGACAGGTCTTAATTATAAGGTCTTTGTGGTACAAATCAGCATCTTACCAATAAGTCTTGTGGACCAGTTTCTTAAACCCTTAATTTAACACAGCAAAGAACTCAAGCTTTGAAAGAAGCACACAGATGAGGTTCCTAATATCTAATGAGATCTTAGTCAAGTAGCTCTTCCCAGACATTATTAGCTGATTTTTTTCATGGGCATGTGCTACTGGAACCCTTTAACCTGTTGCAGAAAATGCAAATTAAATTAAATTCTTTATAGGCCACTGAATGCTGCTGGATTTTTTGTTTTACAAATTGATTCCTAACAGTTCCAAGCTGCCTCCTCATGCTGAGCCTGTGGGACTGAGATAGGGAGTGGAATCATCTTGTTCAGTCCACCTCCAAGTATCTTTTGCCTTTGTGGGTCACCACCATCTAAGTGTGTGAGTTAAAAATAGGTGCTGCCAAGCCTGTTCCAGCCAAGGAAGCCTTCTTTTATGAGTATATAGTATCTGAGGGGCATGGGAACACGAAAGACATTGATGTATGGTTTTCCTAAAAGCTGCCCAATAGAGCTGAAAAGCTTGGTACAGAGCCCTTTGGCAACTGTTTAGGTGGGAGCATGATTTACCCCCTTACAGTGATACTAAAGCTGTAACCTATATCTACAAATTAAAGTCAAGGATTTATGAACCTTGGAATATTTTACCCATGCCTCTGAACTGCCAAGTGTAACTATTCTGGGCTGTAACCCAAAACATAGTTTACTGAAATTCCACTGCTTTAATGATGACTTTTTTTTTTCCTATAGAAAACAATATGAAACATTCTGCCATCCAAACATAATTACGTTCTGCATCTGGAATTTGTTGATGTTTCCTTTTGCTGCTTGTATACATTCAGTTCAACGAAATGGTTAGCAAATGCCATTGTATCCTAAGTCTTGGTTACTGTCGGCTGTTATAGCTCTTGCAATACAAAAGAGAACTGTTGGATGGTGAATTCTAGCTGTCACTGTGTAGGACACTGCCCTGCCCTTTCTCTTAAGAAGATTTGAAGAAGTATGTCACTCGGGCTGAAATATGTCTTGGGAAGGAAGATGAAACCATTTGGGTGTACATCGCCCAAGACGGTCCATGTCCTGTGTGCACAGGGAGCAGCTTCCTGCAGCTGCCAGTTAGCAGGGATGATGGAATCTGTATGGAAAAGGCACTTTGATCTGCCCTTGATAGAGGTAGAAGTGTGGGTCTCTTACAGAGTGGTTGGTTATGCTGTGGTTACTGAAAGAGCAGGAAGATGCTACAGCCTCTTGCTTGCCAGTGCCTTTAGGAGAACCCTAGACCTTCCTTGTTCCCCTTTCTGACCAGTACGTAAATGGGTTTTGACTCAGGACTAAGAAAAGAGCTTGCTCTCTGTGAAAATTAGTGTTCAGTCTTCAGAGGTGAGCTGCTGCTTGTTCTTTGTTTCCAGATTTAAACATATTGTAGTGTATATCACGAGTTCTTTCATCCCAGGATGATCTATGATGACTGGGGAGGGTTAAAAGGAGGCATGGCTGTCAGGGACAGAGGCACCAAAGCCTTCAACACGTCAGGAGTTTTGTTGTGAAAAGCTCTCTCGAGGCAATGGCAGGCTTTCAGGTAACCACAAAATGAGCTCTGAAGCCAGCCTTTAGACGAGGGCAGAGGTAATCCACAACTGTGGCCCTGGTGGAGCACACAGACAATCTAATTTTCTCTGGTTCCTGCTATGGTGGGCAGAGCAAGTGGATGTTTTCCAGATGTTTGGAGAGATGTATTTCTGAAATTGTGTTTTAGGAAAACAAACTACCACATGAAAGGACGGCAGTGCCAGGAAAGTGAAGGGGAATGGCACGTATTAACAGTGTTTAATCCTTCCCTTTTTCTGTTCCTGTATTCTGAGAAGGAGAAGCTTGTGCTGATCACGAAAGCTCCTGGCTACCAACCCTGTAGCTTTACACGTCATCTTCTGGTGAATTTTCATCTGATGGATTTAAGCAGGATGTGCACAAGCCCTCCTTATACAGCCTCTAGGATCTCTACTGTTGGGGGAGACAAAGAAATAGCTGACCTGGGAATATATATGTGTTGTATTTATTTTTTCATTAACCTCATCCCCAGAGCATCTCCAACAGAAGTCTCTCATGATGAGAATGGTACTGAAGCAGTGCATGAAGTGAAACAGTTACAAGTCTGATGACTGAATTTTTGAGCAGGAGTTGTGTTTAAACAGGAGAAAAAACAAGGGAGCAAAAATGATGTGATGCAATTCCATGCAAGGAGACATTTTCACCTCTTGCATAAATTTCAGCAGATCTTAGAGCTTCCTTCAGCTCTGAAGGGCTCTACAGCCCATGTAGCCACAGTGGAAAAGAGCTTGGCCTTTGGGTTGGATTGTGTGTGGATCCTATTTGAAGGGCATTTGCTCTGGAACACATTAAACCAATGCGGTCATCAGCTGAAAATGAGCAGTTCAGTGAGAGTCAGAAAACCCAGGCTGTTTCCTGCCTTTTGCCTGCGCAATTCAGAAGTTTCGGGGCTTTTCCGTGTATGTGTGTGTGTGTGTGTCTTTCAGCATTTTACAATGAAGATCCCTTTCAATCAGGGCTTTTCTGAAAGTAATTTGGCAAAGTTTAGCTACGTGCTTCTTGCCTGAGAGCTCAGGTTCTGAGCGCGCGTGCTTCGCTCTGTCTGTCATCAGCAACCACTTTAACCCGGGGTGAGGATACAGGCTCTGAAATCCCCCCAGGCTATGGTTGTTGAAGCAAGATGGTGAAAGGTGAGGGAGGCAGATTACAATGCGTGCACCGAAACCCAAGGGAACAAATGCACCTTAAACTTCTACTGTGCTTTTACAAAACCTAGAAAAGCAACTTCATAATTACCTGCTCAGCAATAGATGTTGATATGGTGGCCTTTACTTCCAGTCAGTGGAAGTTTAACCAGAGCTACCTGTCTAGGACCATTCTCTTCAAGGAGACGTGGAAGGACTCACTGAAGCAATTCCAGAAAATATTTTGGTAGGTCAGTGCAGCGATCATAGAGTCATAGAATGGTTCAGGTTGGAAGGGACCTTAAAGATCATCGAATTCCACACCCCTGCCCTGGGCAGGGACACCTCCCACCAGAGCAGGTTGCTCAAAGCCCCATCCAGCCTGGCCTTGAACCCCTCCAGAGATGGGGCAGCCACAGCTTCTCTGGGCAGCCTGGGCCAGGATCTCACCACCCTCGCAGGAAAGAACTTCTTCCTAGTATCTCATCTAAATCTCCCGTCTTTCAGTTTAAAACTGTTCCCCCTCCTCCTAGGGCTCCCCTCTCTGATAAAGAGTCCCTCCCCAGCTCTCCTGTAGCCCCCATTAGGTGCTGGAAGGGGCTCTAAGGTCTCCCTGGAGCCTTCTCTTCTCCAGACTGAACAACCCCAACTCTCTCTGTTTGTCAGTACTCCTACATCATCTCTTTAGTGATACCCTTGTAGTTCATGAGTGTCAAACAAACGCCAGAATGTCGCTCTGCCTGGAGAGGAAGGGTAGTTGGGGGAACAAACCCAGAGAAAGTCCAATCCCTGCAGTCACAGGTCACTATGTCCTCTCATCTTCTCTGTGAATTTATAAACAACCATTTTAAAACACAGTAACATTTTTGTGTGGTTTGTGTTTCTCCCATCCTGTCGGAAGGCTGTGCCAGAATCTTTCTGCACCTTTTTCTAATTTCTAGCAGAAATTTATTAATGGCTGGCTTATATCCACTGCTTGTTGTGCAAATGTTTTCCTTCAGATTAGATGGCTCTTCTTCCTGCTGTTTGCCTTTCTGATTTATTCACAGAGCGCCTTGTGTACCTCCTCTCAACCTCACTTCTCCATCTTAAAAGGTGCATCTTTGCAGTGCCCAAGGGAGCAGAACAGAGACCTCTGCACCACCGATTCCAGGAGATGTGGAAGGGGCTTTGGGTGGGCTTTGCAGCCAGACCCAAAAAAGCTGTCCATGCTGTGGTGCTTGGGTTTGTGTCCAGGAAGATTACGGGTGTGTTCCCATCCCTCTCGGACACAGCCAGCTCGAGGGAATGGAAGGTGAAGATGCTGAAGTTGTACCCTGAATCTCTTCCTGCCATATTCCTTCTTAGGTTTGGCCAAGGTGTCTCAAAGCTCTGAAGCAAATGCTCACCAACCCCCTGCTGCCCTTCTGAGCCTTCAGGCGGCTCGCAGCAGTCAGACAGGATCATCTTGAAATTGTTCATTCAGCTCTTAGACTTCAGCAAACTCGCAACTACTCGGTGTGATGTAAAACATGGAAGTTATTAAAGTGAAATAACATCTCCTTCCATTCTGAAATTTCCTAACCATATGGGAAGCTTCCAGGAATAACTCATACGTATCAATTCAGCGCTTGCCAGGAGGACTGCCTGTCTCAGGAATCCATAGGACGGTACAGCAGTTACCTTGCCCTGTCTCACATGGAAAGATTTTCCTCGTGTCCTTTACAAGCACTTGACACTGAGAACAGCCTGCTCGCAGCAACAATTACATGTTAATGTGGGTTAATAGAAGTTCATGTGTCTGAGCACTTGGAATGCTTAGCTCTCCTTTGCTGCGTTGCTTGACAGCTTTATTACTGCAAATACTGGGAGAAGCCAGTTCAATATGCTGAACACTACCAAAAGATTTTTCTTTATGGTCTTAAGAGGGCTTATCTCTAATTCCTGGCTGCACAATCCTTGAAAACTATAATGTTACAGACAATGATTTTTTGTCTTGCTTCTTCTTTATTTTTTTTTTTTTAACACAAGGTTTATTTTTAAATAAAGGCCCTCTGAGGCGGAACGGAGTCATTGTTAACTCCTTTTCTGCCTCAGCTCTTTAAGGGAAACTGCAGATTTGATGCAGTTGCTTCATTTTGTCAGTCTGTGGCAATTTCATTGAATTACTCAATTTGAAAAATTGCTTCAAGAGTGTGAAGAGTCAAAATATTTCATTGAGAAATTTCTAAAATGAAACTGCAATTTGCGGTAGCAATTTGGTTTAATTTTTTTTTAATATAATTTCAAAACCAAAATGAAAATGCTTCAGAAGGATCCAAACCAAAAATAGTATAACGAAGACTGCTTTTTTCCTTTAAGTTTTACTTTACCATGAATTAAAAATATTAATTTTATCTGCATTTCCTATGCATTTCCAATCCAGAATGACCAATTAATATGGATAACCTGTTGATCCCCCACTGCTGCTCCTGGACTGTGGGTCTGAGCCAGCTGGGGTGGACCTGTCCTCGGCATGGCCTGGCCCACAGCCTTGTGGTCACCTCCAAGGCTTCATCCTGGCTCATGTAAACTTGCAGGGACACCCGTTCCCCTTTGAGCTGTGGATTCTCTGAGGGCAGCAGCCACATGCTGAGTTCTAAATACAGCTGAGATCCTCAGCTGCCGTAAATTGTCATAAGTTCAAGCCAGTGATGTGTGATCTACATTAGCTATTGGTGGGTAAAGGCTGTAGGCATCACTGGGAGCTCAGTGCTCTGTTTGGGAGGGTTCAGAGAGAAGTAAAGAAGTTTTACTGTCATTCCCTCCACCTAGCACAGTTCCTTAGCTGGGCAGTACTACATTAATCTAAAGATTGCTCAGTCACCTTTTATTTTTACTTTTGTAATTTTGGCGGTGAGAGCCTGGCCCAGGTTGCCCAGAGAAACTGTGGATGCCCCATCCCTGGAGGGGTTCAAGGCCAGGCTGGATGGGGCTTGGAGCAACCTGGTCTGATGGGAGGTGTCCCTGCCCAGGGCAGGGAGTTGGAACTCAATGATCTTTAAGGTCCCTCCCAACCTAAAACATCCTATGATTCTGTGACTGTCCAACCTGCTTCCATCATGCTCCCTACTGGAGCTGGAAATAAATGATGCACTTGTACTCCTGCAACAGGAAAGAGAACCCACGTCATGGATGGGACTCTGCTGTGGAAGATGCTCTCTGTCTGGCAGAAAAGGAATGATCCCTGCCCAAAGGCCTTCCTTTCCCTAAAACCACCCACTTAGGAAAGGCACGAAGGTAGACTGAACCCAGTGGGACTTAAGCACTTGGCAGTTCAAAGGCCAGAGTAAAATACAGACACCAACTTAAACATCCACTCAGCTCACTTGTTAGGACAGGGTGACATGACCAGGCATCCAAGTCCTCCATGGGAACTCACATTTCAGTTGCCATTTCAACAACAAACTGTCGGCAGCCTTGTTGACAATCACAGGGGTGCCTGATGCAGGACCAGGCTGCAGCTGATGAGTCAGGCTGTGTGTGAGAGCAATAGAACACCCTTCCCTGGTGCTCTGGAATTGTCAAGAATTCCCAGTAGCAAAGAGGAGCTTCAGGAAAGTCTGGCACACCAGACCCACTGTCTTTGATCTGGCCTGACTAGACCTGCGTCTTATTTGTCTAATACTTTTGCCTTCATCTGCAAAGCTTGAAACCTGTTTCTGAAAATGATGCTGCCGTTACAAAAAGTGATCACATGTTGCAAAGGGAATTTTTGAGCTCTGGGTTTTTTTTGAAAGCTTCCCCCTTTTTTTTTCCCTTTGAAAAATTAGAGTGCTTAGATTTTCACTTTAATTTCTCCTTTTTTTTCCCATCCCTCTTTTTGTTCTCTTCAGTTTTACTCCTCTATGTGCACTGATTAGCGCAGAGAGATTCCCACGGCACGTGTCCCCACTGTGGGGTCCTGCTGCTGCTGCTCACCAGGTCCTCATGGGGCTCACATGAGTTGTGCCAACAGGTCATGCTGAGATGTTTTTCCATCCCAGTGACTTTTTCACTCACAAGACAGGGATCAATCCATGTTAGATACAACAACTCACTGTATGCACTCAAGCTTTTTAAAATGTAAGGTATATTTGCCCTTGCTGCAATATTAGGACTACCCATTGCTGTTTTATGGCTGCAGCTATATCCATTTTGAAGCAGAAATATTATGTATATGTTATCAATTACCTGCAGCTCTTACTATTCTGCTCTTGAGCTGTATGATGACTCTCAGCACCGCTTTTTTATGCTTTTACAGCTCTACTCAGATTTCAACCCTAGAAGAAGAACAAAGAGTGTATGTTACATATAACTGCAAAAATATCTAAGTGGAATAGGAAAACCATTTAACTGAATACTGATACAACTGGGATGTATAAAGAAGCTGTAGCTGTAAATGTATTTCTAGGTAACCAAGTTTCTGTTAACAGACACTGGAATTTTCTGGAGATCATTGTGGACAACTTGGTTCTGGGCTGTCTGGAAAAAGATGACTTGAAAGGTCTGTGTTCTCACCTTCTGAAAATTTTTAAATCCTTCAAGGTAACAAGCTGGGCACCTGGTAACTGAAACATTTGAAATCAAGCAGTTTCTATAAAAACACAGGGTTTGGTCTTACAAAATGGCTGCGCTGATCTTAGAGTGGCTGCTCAAAAGCACAAGATAAGCAGGAGAAATGACATGTTGCAAAAGTGACTGTAAATTTTTACCCCTGATCTAGTTTCAGGGAATATTTTAGATTATTGTAGTGTCGATGAGGGAAAATACATCTCTGCTTTCCACAAAGTACATATGGAGTCCAGTTCACAGGCAGAGAGGGAGGAACGGCTTGAGCCAGGAATTATGTAGAAACTTCTTCTGCATTTGTGTTCACAGACAGTTAAAACCCTCCGTATGGCAGTGGCTCCCGCTGGGAGCTTCGAGCTGTGGAGAGGGGGGCAGTGGGAGGAAGATGGTGGGGAGAACATACTGTTCTACTAGTGCTTTGTTTCTGTAGTCCAAAAAAGTGCAACATGACCTTAAGTATATGATCTGGGCAGTTTCTGCATCTTTTGCAAATTACGGAGCTGAAAGTATCAAATCCTTTGTGTATTCATCTCTTTTTAGATTTGGTGAACTGAAGAGCTCTTTACAGAGAGGTGCTGAGTGCATCGTCCAAATCCAGGGTCTGCCTGGGGCTTAGCTATATTCCAAATCCATCATAGCCTTGGAATACACTTCCATCTTTTTAAAAAAAACCAAACTTTCTGAACTTCTTGTTTTCTTCCTCTTCCAAAAGCACAGGCATCAGTACTTACTGAGATCAGTTTTGTAGCCAAATAAATACAGTCTTTCCATACCACGAGCTTTTGAGATGTGATGTTCCCAGAAATGGTAGCAGGCTTTTCAAAATTAAAAACCTCTGGTCATTTTCTTTTTATTTATGTTCCTCTGTTAACAAATGCCTTGTTTGATTACTTTTAAATGTTGCGTTTCTGGAACAAAAATAGAATACTGGCTTTTAACTCTGGCCTTTAATTCAGCGTGTATTACTATTGAGCTTATGAGAAGGCTGAGAGGGGTTCTTTTTTTTACAAAGAGTGGATTGTTTTAAGATCATTGTAAAGCCAAATGTTTAAATACTAACCATTTAAACTTACTTCCAGTGCTCTGCAGTTACTGGTAGAAAGCTTGAATCATTTTCTACGACTTCTTAAAAAGTCTTTAGTTGATGGAAAGCTGTTATGTCAAAATCTTGGTTAACTATTGCCACAGTGTACAAGACCCTGGTGGAAATATCTTGCATTTTGGGATTTCTTTGACTTGTGATGCTGCTTTTTAGCTAGACTGACTTTCCTGATAATGAAATGAAAAAGAAAGCTATAGACAATTTACTTGCCACGAAGCTATGCGGAAGTAGGATTCTGGATTTGAGTATATTTTGGTTGACACCTGTTTTAAATGGCTGATACAAAGGACACGAGGAAGGGGAATAGATGCCAAGCATTTGTATAGGACAGTCTGAAAAGCCCCTTAGGTCTGAATGTTTCTCTGAATTTTAGAAAAATGTAAATCTCCACCTCATGGCTGGCACTTTCTTTAAATACAGCAGGTTCTGTCCACGCTTTGCAAGTCAGCAGTTGTAATGTTGTTGGCTAACCAGGATCCTAATCTGACGCTTAAATTTCTCATGGCAAAGAAATCCCTCTGAGCTCTTTTATGGATCGGGAGTTATCCAAAAGGAACTTTCATCTGTCAAAGGGCTAGGTCTTACAGTTTTTTCAACTAATATGTTTTTGAACTGTATTAAGGACTAAAATCAGATTCTCCTTGACGTGAAGGAGTTTGGGTTTGTTTTTTTTTAATAAGTACTTTATCGTTATTTACAAAGCCTGAAACAAGGAGTGAATTGCAAGTATACATCAGGTGGGGTAAGACTTCTGATTTTTGCTCTGTTCTGAAAAGAGTTAGAAACCTTTAAAAAATGTTGTCCAAAGCTTTTAATTGCTATTTTTAAATGTTTATCACTACTTTACTGATAATTAGTGTCTAAATTTGTCAAGTAATATGGCGTAGCTGCAGCTTCTTAGATCTGAAATACAGTCTGTTTTCTATCCAGCTGATTTCCTGTAAAGTGCTGAATTATTCTAGCTTTTATGGGTCATTGTTAAAAATGGCAGGAAGGGTCATTGTTAAAAATGTTTTCAGAACTTTGATAACCAGTTTATCAACTGATTCACATGTTTAATCAGTTAATAGGTTTTCCTTTTTAGTGCATGGGAATGTCTTTGTTTATCTTAACTGAGTAACTGTTTCTACAGTGGAAAGAACTGTAGTTGACTGATAATCTTTTCAAATATGTGGAGTTTGCTCTTGTGATGCAAGTTACATGGCCAGATCCTACACTCTCACTCGTAAGTCTGTATTCTCAGGGAATAGGCCACTGGAATGAAGTGCAAGGGTTTGCACATAATTGAAACCCCCAAACGGTCCAGTATTCTGGGAATACAGAGCACGGCCCTGTAGTTTTGAGGCAGTTTATGACAAGGCTTTTGAAGGCATCTGGGTATTTTAAAAAGGTGGTCAGGTGCTTTTGAGAATTTTAGAGGGTGGTTAAGTGCCAAACAACCATGGTTCCTCCGATACCTTGTCAAGAATTTCTTAACAGGCTACTTTATGACCAGAAGTGCCAGTGTGACAAAAGGTATGTGTTTGGCATGAAATGACTCCAAGAACTGAGATCCCCCGTCTCTGGTGACCTGTTCTAGGGCTGTACCACCCTTCTTCTGGAAAAGTTTTTCCTCATCTCTGATCTGAACCTGCCAAGCTGCAGTTTTTTCTATTGCCCCTTGTTTGGTGCTGTTGTCACTATAACTTCCCTTCAAGTAAGGGAATTTAATGTAGGCTACTTCCTTGTAGGCCACTATTAGATGCCCTATTACTAGATAATGATCTTTGCATCAGAGCAGACGGGCCAGGGCCATGCTGCAGATGCAGCCGTGCATGCACTGTGCCTTGCTCGCTGAGAGCACACTGTTGGCTCATGTTCAGCTTGAAGTCGGGAGGCTTTTTCTCTGCTATTCCCATTATAATAAGGCCAATCTTCTCCTGTGTTTATAAACAAACTTTAGGCCAAGCAGAACTGTAAACTTTATTTCGCTTTTTTGGAAATAAATTCAATTATGTTTGCTTTCTATGTAAAGAGTGAACTTGGCATGAAATGATACACAATAATAAAGTTGCAAAATTTGAGTTTACGTAACATTTATCTGCCTTGAAATTGCAGATACTTACAGAGCCCTGCAACACTCAAACCCAAACCAGTTGGATTTGTCAGAGAACCACATTCATACAATCACAGCAGCTTCTGGCAACCGGCATCGCATTTGCACATGTGAGAAAGAGTTAGCAGTTTGGTTTATGTGATCTGGTTTCTTTTTAGGTATGCTCATGCCACTTGCTGCATGAAGGAAATGTGTTTAGACGAACAGAAGTTGTAAGTAAAGACCCAAGTTAACTCTGGAAACCCAGTTTTATTGGTATTCTTCAGACTGGAGAAGACACAGACATATTAGTATAAAGTCAGCCCAGCTTGATGAACGGGGTTTTGCACATTGTGGCTCACACCTCAACTATAAAACAGTTTCTAACTTCCTCCTATGAATAGCACAGAGGTGAAATGGAGTATATTCTGTATTGTTGAGAGCATGCTGGGGACTGTTGATGGAGAGGCACGGGTGGAAAATGCAGCTGGGCCTGGCTATGTACCATGAAAAATGTATATTCTGGAGCCTGCCATTTCAGTCTTGTTTTAGGCCAGGGCAGGACTGTCCCAGTCTCTGGATTGATCCCCTGTTTTGTCGGCTGATGTAAGGGAGAATGAGCAGGGAGGAGGCTGCAGGGATTTCTTATTTCCTCTGGCCACCAAAAGGCAGGAGGTGATGGGAGGGAAGCAATGGGATCTTGTGGAAGTGGGCAGAAGATCGGGTTAAACCGCTTGTGAAATTTGTGTTGAGTCATCTGCTGGTTCGTACGGAGCATTAATTCAGTGTTTTATTTGATAAAGCAAAACTTCCTGAGACTTGAGCGGGTGCTAACCTCTGAGAAGCATTGCTCCTTGTTTGCCTGTGGATATTTAACTGCAAATATTGGAAAGTGGTGATATCAGCCCTGCTTACAGTGTTTGAACATTTACCTGGTTTAAAAAATATTTTATCAAAAAAGATGCTTGTTTAAAAAATTCTTCTGCTAAATACAGTGAAGATAAATAGAGTGTGGTGTTTGAAACCTGGGGTTTTGTTGTCAATTTTCTGTTCTCTTCTGAGAACTGAAAAACCCCTCTTTGCTGAAGGGTGAGAAGCAAGTAAGATCTCCTAATTTGTTGCTGAAGCTTTCTGAAATTCTGTACCAATTCATTAGGTACACCGTAAGTGTAAAGTGTAGGCGATTATTAGGATTTCAGCAGCAAATAATGCAGCCCATGAAACATTAAACTTATTTCCTTCTCATTTAAAACATTGTAATGGGTTTTGCCTTGGCTAAATGTGCTCTTGAGCTTTTATGTCAAAGTGAATCATGATCTAGCGCTCACCAGATTAAATCTAAATGTTGCAGTATTTCCTTTCTAATTCTGGCTCTTCCCACTATGATAATATTATTTGTCTAGTTAGTTATGTGCAAGTGTGAATGAGAAGATGTGATTTCTATATATCTATTGCACACCCCTGGGGAAGCGTTGCCCAAGGAACTCGTGCTCCGGTTGTGCTCGGCAGAGCTTGCCTTGAACCGCTGCTGAAGAAAAAAAAGGAAAAAAAAAAAAAAGAGCCAAGCTGATAATTAGGTAAAAAGCATAATAAGATCCATGTCTATAAGGCCAGCGTGGCCCAGAAGACTTTTATTTGTGTGAATTTCTGGTACAGATGTTAAAGATCCCGGCTACTTAATTGGTTGCTAAGCTACGGAGGGGAGAACATTTGGGTTAATGACCGGCGGGCCCAAAGCCGCCTGCTCAGCCGAGCGGGCCCTGAGTGGAAGGGACAGGCCCGGCCGGGCTGTCAGGAGCTGGTGACACTGGTGGCCACCTGCGCTGCTGGGTTATTAGAACATTTCATGTCAAAGTGTTTGTGGCGTTGGAGCAAACGGGCCCAATTAACGGGCCTGAAAGCCCCTCTCCAGCCAGCCATCACTAACACTCCAGATAAAATTTGACATCTTCCCTCCCTCCCTCCCCTCCCCCATGCCCCAAACTCCAATTAATTTAAATGGTTTTACTGAGGGATCGTGGCACTGCTGAAAAGGCAGAGGACTTTGCTTGGGTAATCAGCTTAAATACCAGTCCGTTTCCTGCCCTTTCTGCTCCAAACTTCCCATTTGGGAGACATAAATACTGTTTTTATTTTTAAATCTTTTTTATCTCCAATTTCCTCTGGATTTTCTGATGTGCCTTCTACAAGACTCCATTTCAAAGGGCAGAATGGTACAGCCTGTAAACTGGCCGCAGACGGGAAGTTTTAAGTTCAATGTTGATTGCTTTATTGGAAGGAAGGGGTAATGAGGGGCTTCACATAGAAAAGGTACATCTTCTCTGACAGTCTGAAACTGGTGATAATTAGGGAGAAATCCTCAGTTTCATTAATTTTTACACTTCTTAAACACTCTTGCCTAAATAAGCATTTTGCATCTCCCACTGTAGCAGCAGATCAATGATTTTTTGAAGTTTAAAAAGTTAACAGATCGTTGAGGAACATTTTTATAAGTATATTCATCTGAAGATGTGCCAGGGTGTGTGTCAGTCCTAAGATAAGCTTCCAAACGCTGCTATTACGAGACTGTGTGTAGACAGAAGCTGTTACAGAAGCATCTGTGAATTCAGGTTGAATATATAGTTCAGCCAGTATTGAATTCTTCACTGTCATTACTCAAGGGAATTGCCATCAAGTGGAAGAGACCTTCACGGGGTCAGGGTCTTTACTCAGGTGAAAGACTTGAGTGTGTTTAATTTTAGGAGGGTGAGTAATGTGTGGAAACATTCCTGTGCTTCAAATTATGCGTGCACACAATTTTATTCCTGTATTCAACCGAGAACTTTTTGTCCATCGTGCTCCTCTTTTTAAACTGAGGAGGAAATTCTGTTTTCTGGCAATCTGTGTTCAGAATCTAACTGAAATCCCCTAAGAAATGTTCCAAAGCTGCTCCAACGTTAAGGAGAAGTTGGTCTGTAGGAAAACCAAGCTTTTTATCTCACCATTGTAATGAGTCAGTCTGGGTTTCAGAAGGAAGGAGCTGGGTGGTGTTGCTGTTTATTATACTGGTTGATTTGAAATGGCATTGGGTTCCACTTCCAGAGTTTTCCTGGGTGTTTTACAGTCTCAGCCTCTGGACTCAGCTCAGCTCCTGCAATGGCACTAAAAGAAATGGATTGACATTTGCAAAAATATCACATACAACACTCCCAAAACTAAGCTTCAGTAGCTAAATGGCAGTCAAGCTTTCTTAAGCATTGACATGTTAACAGTAATGGTTAAATTGTGATTTTCTCGGGAGGGGAAATATATTGTATTCTTCACCTTATGTCAGCAAAGCCACTATTCACTTCCATCTGTCCCAACCAGAAATGGATATTTTCCTCACTGGATTTAATGAGAAAGACATACTCTGTTCCCAGGTGTTTGATAATTGAACAAGTACTTTTAAAATATATTTTATTGATGTCAGTTTACACATTTGCTAGCATTCCTTTTTTCAAATGTTATCCTACTGTGCTGCTATGTCTCCAGTGCTGTTTTTCTGACGTTGTTTAATGATGAATCATGAACATTAACTTTATATGTGTGTAATGCTTTATATATATACATACGTATTTATATAAAAATATGGGTGGTGGCAGGGAGAGACTTATTCTGTCTGCTCCATCTTTTGTTTTGATCTAGTTGCTATAGAAATCTTAAGATCAATTTTGACAGAATAAAATACTACAAATTACATTGTGGGATTACCTCATTACAGAGGGCTGGCACATTGGATTGCAACATTACTGAAACGAAAAGCGTGAACGCTACAGGAATTTCTGCTCGATGGAAAAATGTTATTTTTGGATTCTTCAGGAAGGCGTGCATATAAAACCACCGGTTCCCTGGTGAGTGACTGGTCCCTGAGACCAGCAGAACTTTCGTCTTAATTTTTTGGTTGTGGCAGGTGACGTCATATTTGGCCATACATTTACTTTAAGCTGCAACTGGCATCTCACTGACAGAGGCCTTCAGGTGTTTTTTCTGTTAAACACTTAGGCAGCTGATTTCTTAGAGCAAGACTGATGGAATGAGTCTTTTTTCTTCCTTTTTTGGCGTCATCTACTACCTACATGCCTTTGTATTGATATTACTGCTCTTGGTTTAGTGATTTGCTCTCCCTGTGGAATAGAAGGGATCGCGCTGTGCCTTACGGTCTGAAAACTGCCTGAAGTTAGAAACAACTTTCAGAATGAGCAGCTTTGGGATGGAGTCTCACTTCAATGGGAGGTCTCCGTGCTGTGTGGAGATGACCCTGAAATGCTGTGGGTTTCTTTTTCATGCTGCTGTAACTTACACACATAGGACGCAGATATGCGCCTTGCTCAAAGCAGTTTTGCAGTTCGAGTCAGGGAAGTGTCTTGTGCTCTAAGTACCAGCAGAACTTTATTGCTGTGCTAGTAAAAGACACATTTAATACTAGTTTTAATTTAGGTATTTAGATGTAGGTATTATTTGTATACAGGGAGATGATCTGTGTGATTTGGCAAACGGTTTAGTCATTCTGTTTTTCTTCTAGTCAAGAATATTACTCTTGCTATATCTAATCTAAAGTTATAAATTGCAGTAAAGGTACAAATCCAAAACAAACATTTTGAAGAATTTGAATGGTGTAGAGCCCCAATTTCCATTTCAGTACTCTCTCTGTTGTCCAATTTGTTAAACTCAAGTGGTCCCATGTGCGAGTAGCATGACTGCCAGAAGCACTCTCTAGCCATCTGCTTTTTTGGTAAGTCTTCGATTATTTCTTTGTGCGTTTTTCTATCCAAAATTAGAACTGGCAAGTCAATTGGTTGATTAATATTGTATTTTTTAAAATTTAACATTTCCAGCTTATGGCTAGGAAGTGGCAGCAAGGTAATAAAAAGCACAAGAAATAAACTTTGCTGCTGAGGTCAAACTGTCCTATGGTGAAGCTTTTTTACCACGTTGTTTCAGCCTTTCAAGAGTAGCAAGAGAACTGAATAGGAAAAGTTTTACTGTTTGTGGGTAATGGCAAACTGGAAGGAAGAGACATAGCAGCCTGCATTAATGTGATGAACTGTCTTGGAAACATGAAGAACTGCCAGGCACTGATAAAGGCACTGGCAATAGAGCTGAACTGAGAAGGTAGCAATGCATTTAAATCTGAACCAAACTATGGAGTAGAGGAAGAAAAGGTAATGAACCAAAAAACCCTGTTCAAAACCCTATGGGAGAGGCTCTCATCTGTGTCCTGCAGCTGGATGGGGCTTGTGTCCAGATTGTCTCCACTGAAGCTTAACTAGAGGTTCTTGGATTCTTCAGCAAAAAGCCTGGTCCTGTGTTGGTATCTAGGGAGTGAAGAAGGAGTTGGGGTTGGAGTTGACACTGTGAGGTGCCATGGGACAACAAGGTCTACCAGCCTCTGGCCGGCTATTCCTCCCGGTTCCAGTTATCAGAAGGAACCACTGGATCTTTTAGAGGCTGTGGTTCATTTTGGCTGACTTGAAGATATTAACACGGTGGTGGTGAAGGAAAAGTTGACTTTAAAGGGGGCAGGCTGGAGAACTCCTGAGTTTCAGTGCATTTTGTGGGCAGAGTCCAACTATGCTTATACAGCTTTGAGTTTTCAGCTTCATTTCACTAGTGGCATCAGTTGACAGAAACTGAAAAGGTTTTACTTAATGAAGAAATTCTCCCGGGTAAATCAATGCTGCAAGACAAGCAGAAGATAAATGGGAACTCTAGATCATTGGCCTTGTATTTGCTGCATTTTAGCTACATGACCTGGTGCTTTTGGATCAGAGTACGCTGGGTCTGTTCTAGATGGAAATCAGAGAAGTTAGTAATGGGTGTACCCTGTGATGCTGCCTTGGTCCAGGGGGTTGGATGATAAAGAATAACATATTATTTGTTTGTTTGGTGGTGGTTTTTTTCCCTTTTAAAATAAATTGCATAAGAATTTTGGTCTGATCAGCAGCATCTTGTGAAAGTGCAGCAGGTCTGCAGGATAATGATTGAAATGTTCCACACGTATTGGTGGAAATATAGAAATATTTGGTATTTCTAGCAGCCACTGTGAACTGCAGGGCTGGTGGGGAAAGAAAGAGAAGGGGTCTTTCTTTGGTGCAGACTCACATTGTGATATGTGCCATATTCAGATGTTACTACTGGGGAGAACGCCAGGTCCCTTAACGCAACCTCTCAGTCCATACGTTCATCCTTGTCATTTCTCTGACTGTGTAGACAATTTAAAACATTTCTTTCAGATCATAAAGGGCTCTGGAAACTTGACTCCCTTTGCATTTCAAAAATTGCCCTCTGATCGTGTAGGAGACATCGATTTTCATGGCAGTCTTATGCAGAAAATCAGAAGTTGACAGAGCTGTGGTGCTTTCAGGGATGCTGTCGAGGGTGGGCTGCTCTGACTTGGGCTTTCTGGCTGCTCTGCGTCTCTTGATTTGCAGGCTGCTAATGGCTGACAGTGCTCCGAGCTGTCACAACGGAGAAAGGGCAGGCACTTTCTGAATACACAAATGCTCAACACATAAAAATATTTTTGTTTTAAATTATAATAAATGGGGGAGGGGGGAGAGGAAAGGGGAGTAATTTAGCAAGTGGGGATGTGGTGGGAGCAAGCCAGGCTGGGGTTTGCTAATACCTGAACTAGGCTGTTGAAAAATGGTCTAAATCTGTTGGAAGGTCCTGAAAGCTCAAAAAGCTCAATGCTGCTCAGTTTAAGTTAGTGGTGACAGGATTGGACCCTCTATTACTTTTTTATGTGGTGTTTTAAATTACTTTCCCATATTTCCAAAGACATTAACGAATCTTTTCAAAGCACATTGTGAAATCATTGTATGTGTTACTTAAACTACTTAGCCATATGTACAATAGTTTAATACAATATATAGGCTTTTTTTTTTTGTTTTGCTTTCGCAAAAAACTGGCAAACTAAAAATCTTTCCTCCCCTCCCCACTTTGATTTTTTCCAGGTAAAATGATGGCAGATGTACTCAACTCAGTTTCATATAACATATTGCTTACTGGAAGAACGAATTTAGCTCTCTGCCCTTTTACTGTAAACTTGGTTTTGTTTTTTATGTATTTGTAATTTCCTTTGAACCATTTATAAACAGGTTAGAAATACAATTCCATGCCATCTGACTCTATTAATAATCAGAGCTCTTTATAGGGGTTCTTTAGGAGTCTGTCAAGTAGGAACAAACTGTATGGTAAACAAAGATCTCCAAACTCTTCCTGCTGCAGAAATATTCACTGCATTGTTTTGTTATTCCTTGGAGCTTTCTGACTTTACTTAGAGAGTTATAGTCAGGGATTTAACTGCTAATTGTTATTTCCAGGAAGACTATTTTATTTTATTCCTTTAGGGTACAAAAAGAAGTAATTTTTGCAAGAACATTCCTGTTCTATTAAAAAAATTAAAAATATCATTGGAAGGTTGTGAGAGTTGGGGTTTTGATGACAGAGCCAGGAGGCTGCTGGCTGGTTCGTCTGCTTAATTCAATGATACAGCAGAGCCAAGACAGTGATTCACTGTCACTGGATATGATGACTCCAGAGGTCTCTTTACACCTAAATTATTTGGTGATCCCATGAAATTGGAAGTTTCCCCTTATTTTTCCTCCTCGTGTCTGACTGCACACCCCCACAGCTTCCACTTGTACTCCTGCCTGAGCAGGTTCATCTCCCTACACCTGCAGAAAACTAACCCAGGGGAAAAAAATGAGGATTTTCTGTGCAGTTTGCCGGTCGAGTGTGCTCAGTGAGGGTCCAGTAAACGTTAACCAGCGTAAAGGATGGGAAGGAGTGTGATGGGAAGTGGTGCTGGAAAAGAACAGGTTGTGGGACAGACCTTTTACAGATTCACAGATTTGACAGAGTTGGAAGGGATCTCTAGAGATGACCTAGTCCAACTCCCCTGCTAAGCAGGGC
Organism: Gallinago undulata; assembly: GCA_026546715.1. NCBI lineage: Eukaryota > Metazoa > Chordata > Aves > Charadriiformes > Scolopacidae > Gallinago > Gallinago undulata. The sequence goes on from JAOTQQ010000071.1 coordinate 39,546,924, forward strand.
TGCCCAGAGCACATCACTCAGGAGCATCCAGGCGGGGCTTGAAAATCTCCAGGGAAGGGGACTCCATGACCTCTCTCGGCAGCCTCTGCCAGGGCTCTGTCACCCTCACTGTAAAGAAGATTTTCCTCATATTTGAGTAGAACTTTCCATGTTCCAGCTTATGCCCATTGCCCCTCGTCCTATCGCTGGGAACCGCTAAAAAGAGTCTGGCTCCATCATCCTTCAACCCACCCTTTAGGAACTTGTAAACGTAGAGAAGGACTTCTCTTGTTGAGGCTAAGGAGCCCCAGCTCTCTCAGCCTTTCCTCATCAGGGAGGTGCTCTAATCCCTTAATCATCTTGGTTGCCCTACGTTGGACTCTCTCCAGTAGTTCCCTGTCCCTCTTGAACTGGGGAGCCCAGAACTGGACACAGTATTCCAGTTGTGGCCTCACCAATTAATTAATCTGACCCTGCTCCATTAATGACAACCCTAATTGGCAGCATCAAGATGTTAAACTAAGTGGGTTTGGTTGTATCAGTGCGTTTCACATCTCTTACTGTTCCTGTGCAGGGATACATAGAGATGGTCTTTTTCCAGATCATGGTCTCCTTCTTTATTTCATTATTAAGTTTTAAGCTGCTGTGAATTTACCCATATATGGTCCTGTTAACACGACAACAGAAAACATGATTTTCCCTGGGTTGGCTCGACCTGGCACAAGGAAGGAAGCGGCCGTGGAGCGCACCATTCTGCGGTTTCAGTGGTGAAGTCTGTTTAAGAAGTTTGTGGCTACTCGCTTCCATCCTGGAGAACACTGCAATTTGCTGCTTCCTCGGGCTGCAGTTTATCCCCTCCCTCTCATCAGCCCTGGTGCTCATATGACCCTGTGAGATGATTAACTTCTTCCCTCCTGGTTAGTTTTCAACCAATTTAGTGAGTTGAATCAGTTCAGAGCAGGGTCAGACAAGACCTGGAGCTGACAGCAGTGGAGGGAAGGATGAGTCCATGGCTGAGGTGACAACCGGCTGCCAGTTCAGCCTCTCGGGTGTTTCACTGCTGTTTCTTGTGAGACTGTTGTGTCGAGTAGATCACTATATGCTCTCTGCTAAAATAACTCCCTGCTTTCTTTTGATGACTTGTTTTAAACTGAGGAATTGATCTCAATTTGCAGCGCACACTTTTACATCATTGAGCCAATGGTAAATTGTAGTGAAAAGGCAGCCAAGGACTGGGAATTTCTGAAAAAAATTCAGTGTGTTTTAGAACTCTGCCACTTAAAAGGTAGGGTCTACCTCTGCATCAGCTGGTGTTGATAATGCTTCTTTCTGTATCTGTAACAATACAAGAGACTGTAAGAATACAAGAGAGGATTTTTCTAAACCATTGCCCATAGGCTTGACCATTCTCCAGTGGATAAAAGTGAAAAGTTACTCACAGCATGAAGAAGATGAAAATTTGATCAATGCTAGACCTGGCTGAAAACAGCCCCATAATGCCCGTCCATCTTCCCAGGGATGGAGTGACTGGTGCATAATTCTGGAAATCTCCTTGGACAGAAAGATGGAAAGTTCCTGAATGCTGCTGCAACATATGACTGCCTTGTGAAACTACTGCAGAGTAGGTTGGTGTCCCAAAAGAAATGATATCCAAGAAATAAAGGGGTTCAGAAGTGCTGAGATGAACAGGCTTTTAATGCTTTCTTCCCTCTAAACGTAAAATTCAAGCACCCACTCTTCTATTTGGTTATGTGCTGATCAGTGATAACCTTTTCATGAACTGTCCTGGGTCTCATGCTTTCACCTGTTAAAATAAATGACATGTATTAAAAAAACAGTAACAATAACACCAAAACCACATTGTTTTAGGGCATAAATCTACCACTTCAATTGCATGAGCCTGTCAGTGAATTTTTGACACCAAGTTATGTTATTTAATGAGTGCTATTAGGTAGTTCTGTCACTTAATAGGATTGAGGGTTGGAAATGCCATGTAATATCACTTCACTGGAGAAAAAAATCAACAAACAGCCCTCACTAAAAACCTCACTTCCCCTTTGATGTCGGTAAGACCTGCTGTCACTTCAGAAAGGAACCCGCCGGGGCTGTTTTCACAGGGCTACAGCTGCCATTTTAGGAGAGGAAACAGTTATTCTTGGCAATTTTACATTAGGGGCACCCCAAAAAAAAATAATTCTCCCACCATCTGACTGAGAGTGAAGAAACATAGAATAGTTATGGCATACCTATTCCTTATTTCCACAAAACATCATCTAGTTCAAGGAAACAGGAATGTAGACTCTGCATATGGGAAAAATGCTAATGGCCATTATTGTCATGTGTTGTCATTTATACGTGGTTATCACCTAAAATCCCTGGTTAAGTTCTGGGCTACCCTTATGTACCGTACAATTAGTGAGAGAAAGTTTTTATCCTGAAGAATTTTTCATGGTTGTGCAGTCATCTGTGTCTCCAGGTGTCCATCTGTCTGATTGCCCTCTCCACGAGCTGAGACTGCATCTTTACGGGGAGAAGTGTCGATGTTCCTGTGCAACTTGCTCTAGGTGGACCTGCTTTGGCAGAGGGGTTGGACTAGATGATCTCCAAAGGCCCCTTCCAGCCCCATATCATTCTGTGATTCTGTAATGGGCTGGAGAAAGAAGGATGGAGACTGGTAGCAGAAGTTCTGTTTCAGGTATTAATTTGCAAGCTCATGGCACTGGGCAGCTTAAGGCCACCAGAGTTTAATCTCTTGGTGTTTTCCCCTGGGGGGAAAAGTCTTTTCTGCTGAAAAGATTCTCCACCTCACTGGGAAAACAAACATCAACTACTAAAGAGTGCAGAAAGAGGAAATATACTCCACTTAACGATCCTTGATGAAGACTGTGGGACTGAGCATGGCTGGTGACACTGTTCTGTTTTGACCCACAATGTCAAATTCTCTCTTTGATGTTGGTGTCCAAAGCATAGCAAAGGAGCTAATTTCCCTCTGTAGCAGTTGAGCAACTTAAGTGGGGTTAAAAATGGAAAAATTAGATCCCCTTGGAAAATTCAATGGAAAAAAGTGTTTTGTCTTTCCCATTAGATTCACTTTACATTCCCGTGCACGCTCAGGGTGTAAACACACTTGCTGTCGGTACCACCATGAGGAGTCCCTTGTGTCTTTAGATCTTTCGTGACCATAAGCTGGATTTTCTCCTGAACTGTGCAGAAGCCTTTTCTTTAAATTGCAATTGCACTTTTTGTGATGGGGCTTACACAGTATTTGGGCTGTGTGAGATTCCTCTGGGACTCTGCCCTGCGTTTCTTGAGCGATGTAGAAGACAAACTGAAGACTGAGCTCCGAGAAGCAGTGGGCAGTGGCCACGACTCCTGCTGGGTGTTTACAGGCTGTTCCATTTTCCCTTGGGTACAGCACTGTGTTGAGATAGATAGGGTGCAATCATCATCTTCTGGCACCTCTGTGCTAATGGCAAATAATTTCCCAAATAATTTGGAATATAACATTGCTATTGACAGCTAGATAGGGAGATTGCATGTGAGCATATTGTAAGGGCCGTGTGTGTGCTTAAAGCTAAGGTAAATTCCAGCAGTGAAATACAGCTCCCCTGAAGTCCCTGACAAAAGTCTTTCTCACTTTGGAGCAGTCAGGATTTCATCACAAATCCCACTGAGCCCATTTCAGGCTAGATAGGCTATATGGAGTGGGAAGAAAAAAAGCCACGTGCAATGTATTCCGTTTTCATATAGAAATCTGTAAGCTGGTAGTAGACATTCTTCAGTCCTGAGACATACTTAGGGGGTTAAGATACACATGACTTTTTCCTGTAACAAATCAGATTTGTCATTACTTGAATAAGTGCTGATAGAGACCTAGGGAGAAGTTAAATCCTCTACATAACTTGATGAAATAACACCAATGACAATGCTTAAGAAGTGAATTAGGCTGCAATATCCTTATTTCTTCCCTTATGAAAACTTTTTTCCAAAGCCTGTGGCAGATTTTGGCAATAAAACCGGATCTAGGGATTGAAGATCTTTCTGAGACTGGACTTTTTGCATTTCATTTCAGATGCTTCAGTTTTGCAGCTCTTCAGGTGTGGTTTTCATCCAAGTTGTTGTGTGGCTGTTCATTAGTATGTGTCCAATTCACAGTGTTTTCAAGCAGTATTTGTGACTTGAGAAGAAAGTGGGTTATGGAAAAAACAGCTTTGGCTTTGTCAAGGGTAGTGAAAAGTGTGTTCTTCATTGAAGCTGAAGACACTCAAGCTGCATAAAAATTGTCCTGTGGGTCAAAATGCTAAATGCATGTAGAGAAGGGAAGTCCCAGAAGGTTTGAATCCTCAGTATAAAAAAGGTTTATTAAGTGCAGATCTTTTTTGGGACATTGACAGTGGGATCTAAATAGAAAGTGTCCAGCTAAGCTTTGTGAAGCCCTGCTGGGATGGGTCATTTGGGGAATAATCCAAACGCGACTTGGGCCAATTTGTTCTGTTCAGAACACCACGTGGGGCCCTGGTTTAAAACAGACAACTTTTTCAGGGACATTCCATGGAAAGAAGTGCAATGTCTAATCTGAGTACGGAATTGTTGCAGCGTTATGCTCTTCTAAGGAGATATCCAGATTAAAAATGGACCTATTCCCTTTGATTTTTATTGAGGGCAGACAATTTCCTTTTGGTTAGATGGTTCGAGACAGAATAAGATGCAGAAATAAGTAAATGGTGATGTTTGCATTTGTCCCAGGAGAGGGCTGCCCACCTGGACTGAGAGAGTTAATACATCATGGCATCACCTAACCGTGCTTACCCGAGAACTGCCAGCACAAAGCCCTCTGCTTCCTTAGGCAGTGGCCATTAATATTTTAACGCTTGTTATCATTGTTTCACGTGAGGAAGCATTTTTAGTGCGTCCTGTAAAACAAAAGCACTGTGCCAGGCAAGACCTCACCCTGACCAGCTCACCTTGGTAAAACCATGCTTAATATGATTACGAAAGATGTTTTAATAAGGAGCTGAGCATTGTAAAATGTCATCCTCGTATATCAGAGACTTTGAACTCCCTCTTGGTGTAAGGCAGTCTCACCTCCCGGGCAGGGATTTCTGCGTGGGAAAGGCACGAGGGGGAGCCGTCCGGCAGCCAGTGGCAGCGGCGCCGAACCGCCCGTGTCTGAACGCTGCCGAGGCTTTATTCCCTACCTCCTCCTGAAAAACAATTTATGAGATTTAAATGGGATTTTTAAAAAGCGTGGCATGAGCTGATGTAGCGGAGGGGACCAGGGGGAATTTGGGAAAAGGGAATATAGGCATATTCTGTTTCTTAAGTGAATAAACAAAAGCTGTAGAACTGAGCACTTCTGAACACTAACAGTTATTTTCCTTTGAATCCCCGAATTTCCTATGCTAGGTCATTTCTCTTTTGAAGCCTTCTATTTGTTAAAAAGACATACTGCTGTGGAAAAGTAATAAAATGCCCAGAGTGCAAGGTATATTTCTGCTCCCTCTCTCCCACTGGTATCTCCATGAAAACTCAAAAATTACATATTGGACCAAGAAGAATATTGATAACTAGAGAGGGTCCGTCTCGTTACCTCAGAGCACAGACCAGCTGAGAACCAGCACACGTGCTGGGCACTGGGGGAACATGCTCAGGTAGATGCATTCAAAACTTGTTTTGAAGCTGCATGGGAGATATTTCTCAGATACGGTGAAACAAGCAGTGGAATAGATGCGGTTTGTGGTGGCATGTTGAGAAGGTGTTCACAAAAGCAAGTGAGGAAGCCGTTATATGGTCACTTCATCCTGAAATAAAGGGTCAGCTGTCAGCAAAAGGGAAATCCCATCCCACTCTCTGCTACCCCAGATGTTTGTTTCCGCTGCCTCCCTTGCTCCAGCACTAGTCTTCATGTCAATGACCTGGATCGGAAAACTGATCCAGCTAAAAACTAACCAGACTATTAAAAAATAAATAAACACAAAATCACTAACTTGGCCTTAGGCCAGGCTGAAGTGTCTCTGCAGTTTGCAGCTTGTAGGAGCAAAAGTCAGGACAGGACTGTTAAAATTTGCCCATAAAGACCTATTAGGGGAGCCATACTAAGAAATGAATCAGGGGAAGTTCAAAAGCCGACTTCTTTCCCCCAAAGAATCTGCTCCCTGCGTCGGTCACTTTGCCAAGACGAAGCTCTGAAGCCTGTGTGTGCAGCCATTCACCGGCGCAGTTTCTTCGATGTGAGAGCTTCTCCCTGCTTTGGTACATTAGCATTTTTTTTCCATGGGCATAGGTTAGGAGAGACAGGTTTCTTCACATTCTACTGTATCTGCATGAGAACAGCCTTCAGGAAGAACGCCGAGACACCACAGACTTCATATGTAACAGCTTTGGTGTGGGAACCACCATCAACTACTCTTTAAGGTTTTGGCTGGCTTCCCAGTTCTCTGGTGTTGCAGTTCTTGGGATGTCCTTGCACAGAAGTTGGAGGCAATTTATAGCTTGTGTGTTGGGAAACAGCATTTGTGTAAATGGTTTTTCCTAGATAACTGGGAAATTCGGAGTCTTCTGGGACTTCTGGGTGGAAAGACTTTAGATATTTATTTTTCCTCTTGAAGCAACAAGGCATTGCACTCACTACTTCTATCCTAAGTAGAAGTCATTTACGTTTTGGAAGACTTTTATTTCAGACATTCTCTATAAGACAAAGAAACAAAAAAAAAGAGGTTGAACCTCCATCTCCTCCCAAACATCCCTGATCAAGCGTATTAATGGGCTGGTTTGGATTTTAAAAGATACCCGACTGATCTTTTTTGGTTGGGCTGGAAGATTGAAGTTCTGGCTACTAAAAATGCCGTGCTCCTTCCAGACGCTGCCATGTGGGATTGATGACTGGTAGTGAGAGACCCCGAGCGGAGGAGAACCTTTCGTAAGACCGGAGCTGTTAGTGTGAGGCTCCTGGGTCCGTTCCAGTCAGCCTGCGTGATATTTCCTCTGGAGTTTCAATCGGATTAGATATTCATCTTCTCTTCCTGTTCCAAACTGTTGTTTAGTGTTGATGTGTCCTCTTAAACCGTTGCCAAGTTCCAGCACAGTGGTGGTGAAGCCAGTCCTAAGTCTATGCTAGGATTTTTAAACTTCTGGAGAAATTTAACCCTTAGTCTCTGTTGAAATCAGTGGGGCGCAAATTTTGGTGGTACCTGTGATTTCCTTTGCTGAAAAGAGTAACTGGAACCTACCCTTGGTTCCCTGGTTGTCCTTGTAGTCTGGAGCCTTCCAAAATGGGCTGCACCCTTTAATTTTTCCGGGTTGTTGGCTGACCTTTACTCCAGAATAGCTCCTTCAGCTCTTCTTTTGGCTCCCTTTGGAAGGGAGTGTGACTGGTACACCGGTCAATGAGGGAAAGTGCTGAGGAAAAATTACAACACTGTAGCATTTGAAGATAAAGTTCATTTTTCTCTGGAAATGTGAGTGGCAAAAATGTTTCACAAATGGCTATTGTTTTCTAAAAGGACCAGGTTTCTCATGCTGTTTTGTTAGGGTTTTTTTTAAATCCTCAGAGATGCAATATATACATACACCACACTTGCTTATCCGCCTAGATTTCATTTATTTATGTTTGCCTTCTTAGTGCAAACTCATTACTTGCCAGTAAAGTCCTCTGTTGACACAAAAAGACACTGGGGAAATACAAATTTTTTTTTACAATAAAGTCTTGTAGTCATATGAAATGTTTCTCATTGGTAAAACAAAATAAAGAACCCAGAAGCACTAGCATGCAGAAATTCACAGCTTCTGACACAGTACATGTGCCATAGCACAGGGGACCATATAACCACATAACGAGGAACCTAATACATTTTAAACATTTAATGACAGGCTCGATGTCTTGATGACTTAGAAAAATTTTTAAAACTCATTGTCTGAGAGTGCAAGGATGAATAACTCTAATAAGCCATTAAATGTAGTTACCTTTAGAACAATATGTTTTGTTCCTTTAAGTTCAAGCCTTTGATTCATTGAAAGGGCTCTGCTGATTTCTAAGGCAGAGACGTAGGAGTCAAAATTTAATTCAAACTTTAAACTTGGTAAAGGACCTGTATCTATAAAAGCATTTTGCAATAAAAGCCCTCTGAAAATGCAAACCCCTCCCCAAGATCGTCAACCCTTTGCATGGAAGAGATGTCAGCTTTTGCTGTAGTTGTTATCATGGCATTTTTATTCCAAACAGGACTGCAGCCTTCTGTTGCTGCTGCTTGGGAGGCACCGATATGATATATTCTGTAGGGGAAAAAAATCTGTGCTAATGTACCTCTGGTGTCAGTATGTAAAATGCTGATTGTGGATAAAGCTGCTCTACTCACTTTTTTCCTGGCCTCAGAAAGTCTAGACTCTTCTGCTTGTTTCTGCATGGCTGGTGAAGAAATGATGATGGAGAAACATATGTGAGTGTTTCACACAAAAGTCAGATCCAGGGTCATTTTCTTCTCTGGCAGGTCTATGATTTAGGGCCAGCTCTGAAGAAACCTTGTCTTCTGCATGTGAGCAGAAGTCGCAAAGGGAAGTGTTTCGTCAAGAGACAGAGGCATTTTTTCCACTGGAGTAAATTATAGTATAAATTAAAGCAGCCTCAAGGTGCAGCCGTGCGCTCAGTAATGCCTCAGAAAAGCTCAGTGATCGTAAACTCACAGAAAAACTGAATTTGGAAAGATCTCTGTAGGCCTCGGGTTGAACCACCTGCTAAGAGCTGACTGACTTCCAACCTAGATGAAGTTGTGCAGGGTATTACTAGTTGAGTTTTGAAAAAGCCAAAGTTGGAGATTATTTTATAACCTCCCTGGTCCCTGTTCCAGCGCTGAGATACCGTCACCATATGGAACTTTTTCCTTATTTCCAGGCAGGATTTCCCATGTCGTGCCTGTTGCCTCCTGTCCTTTTGCTGAGCACCTCTGAGAACCGTCTGGTTCCATCACCTCTCTCAGGCAGGTGAAGAGTACAGCATGGTGTCATTTCATCCTTCTCAAGCCCTCAGCTTCTCCTTGTCAGCCCCAACCATCTTAGCGACCCTCTGCTCCACTCTTTCCAGTTTGTTGATGTGCAAATATATCCATATCATATGCCAGAAGGCCCAAATCTGGCCACAGGGTTGGAGTTTGGGCCTCATGAGTGCTGAGTAGGGGAAATAATGGCAGTTCTTTCTGCCTATTGTCATCCTCTTGATGTCTGTGTGCTTGCTGTGATTTTTTTTTGTTTCCTTCAGCCACAGCCAGTAGAAAAGCTGGTAGAAAAGCTGGTAGAAAAGCTGTGCTGCTTCTGCTCGAGGCCAGGCTGGATGGGGCTTTGAGGAACCTGCTCTAGTGGAGGTGTCCCTGCCCAGGGCAGTGGGGTTGGAACTCGATGATCTTCAAGGTCCCTTCCAACTCCAACCGTTCCATGATTCTATGATGGGTGCTGCAGGTTGTCTCTCAGCTGGGCTGTGGGATCTGTGCTCAAGGGTGCTTTTGATCTGCAGGCTGAAGGGCTCTGTTCATGCCACACGCATGGGGTAAGTCAGAGAGCTCCCACATCCGCAGAGAGCTCTGGGTGGCTGTGCGTTGTTGTGAGGCAGAGGATTCCTTCCACCTCCGTGGGAGCTGGGGAAATGCAGCAGGGTGAGAGCACCTCCTCTCTGTACAGATTTGAGCGTTCACTTCTACAGGCTGTGAATGAGACTCAAAAAAAATGCCATTCAGAAGGAAGTCCTCTCTGTCTCAGAGTATTTTTCGAGCCGTTGGACTATTGTCACTTGTATATGAGCTGTGCTTAGCCTGAAGATAGAGCATTAATTCAGCTGCTGCCTCAAAAGCTTTGAATTACTCATGAGAATTAAAAAATGTAAAAGAAAAGAGATTGGTCTTTCTCTCTGTCCTCCCTAGAGCCTGTGGCTGATGGCTTAAGTGATTCTTCCTATCCTTGAACATCCTTTTCCAACTCTCCTCAAAGCAAGAATAACTGTTGTACTTTTAGCATCGTTTGGGAAATGTACCCCTAAGACAGAGTTTAGATTCTGGCAGCAAATAAACATCATTTCAGTTCGAATCCCGTTTTTTGAGTGTGAACTAGGTGTTCCTGGGAGTGCCGGAGTGCTGAGGAGGATGTGAGGAGTATTTGATGACCGATGCTCAAGTTCATAGCCCTTTTCCTCTGACTGAGGCTCTGCCTCTAAGGCAGTCAGGTCAGGAGGATCCGTGTGTAATATAGTGCATACACTGTTCTGGAGCCAAGCGTGCTCCTCGCTGCTGAATTTACAGAAAAAAAAAAGGCACCGCCTGCCAAAATTACATAAATTCTGCTGGTTTCCTACAGACTAAGCCTCATATTCACTAGGTGAGATTACCTCATGCTCACCTCTGCACCTGGGGAGTATACAAGGCCAACAAACAGACAGGCCGAGCCAGAAGAAAGCTTCCTGGTTCCCGAAATCTCTTTGCTCGTTCAGTGCAGCAGCGTATGCACGGTGTGCGAGTTCAGGACGGGGACACGCGTGGAGATCTGGAGGTCTGCATCCATTCGTTGTGCTGTTATCGACCTCTCTGGCACCAACCAAAGCCAGCTCTGCCGGCTGGAAGGGACCAAGGTGTGCTGCACAATGTGGTTCTGAGCCATTGAGGGTGGCCCAGCTTCTCCAGGACCGACACAGGCAGCAGAAACCTCCTCTTGCTCTCGTGACTCTGTGATGTGCTGCCGTGGAGGTGCACGAGCTCCGTTTCCTGCTCACCTCTCCATTTATCTGCTCATGGGCAGTCCTGCTCACAGGGGGATGGGAGACACGAGGAATTCTTCAGTGAAGGGCAGCGGGTGCTGGTAGAGAATAACCACCACGTCAGGCAAACCTTGTTACTTACAGGAAGTGCCTTTTCAGCCCAAACAGGTTTTTTCACAGTCATTTTTTGCTTGTGTTAAAATTTGTTTTTGCAAATGAAAGCTTGATAGATTTTCTTTTTAAATCAAAACAAGTTTTCAAGAAAAGCAAGAACCCATTTACCTTCCACTAAATAAGATTTACTGTCTTCCTCAGCTGTCCTGAGAGCTTCAAGGCAAAGGCGTGACTACTCTGTGTATGGAACAGAAAGATGATCTGTAGCAAGGACCACTGCGTTTTCATTTTTATCTGCTCCATTTCCGCAAGGTATTTTGAGCTGAGTGATGCCAGAGAGCAAAGAGAGTTTCACTCCCTCCAAGTTTTGTGGTACAAAGAAGCTGCACTGATGAGGGAGACACCAGAAATGTTTTGGCTGTGACGTGGTCTCACCCTTTCCAGACACCCGAGAATCCACATGCATTGTAATGTCTCGACCACAGCCTGTGTCATAAAGCAAAATCCATTGAAGTTTCCCTAATTCCAGTGTTCATGAACTACTGGTTTTACTTTCACCCGTCTGCCTTCCCGGTGATTGCTCCTGAGCGTTTTTGCCACACCCTCCTTCTCTATACTCTTTTCAGTCCTTCCTGGAAATATATCTAAGCCATTAATTAAATCACTTAATGGGAGCATCGAGATAGTTGCAGGATATAACGAGTGATCCTGTTACTGTGACCGTTGTCCTGCCTTCCCCAGTCCCCACCCACCTCTTTCATTTGCGCTCCTCCGGCCTGTTGGATCATGTCTCCATGAAGATTACCATTTCAAGGCAAAGACTGTGCCATTGTTTTCTGAGAACCACCCAGGATAGCTGAGGGGAGCTCGAGTAATAATAACTATTATTAATAGTGTGGTAGAGGATGGAATTTGGCTGTCAGATCCTTTCTGTGTGGAGGGCTGAGATACCTTGCTATGCTTCAGCGTGTACTTGCCCTTGGAAAACACAGAGCAGATTGACTTTTCCTCCGTTTTTAACGGTCAAATATTTTTGAGTCAATGTAGCTCGAAAACCTCATTTGAAATGAGCTGCTCCTATCTCCACTGCAGGCGTGTTTCTCCCTCACTGGATCTGCCACTGGATTAACTCAAGGTAGTGTTTGGAGGAGCGGTGGTGTTGGGAGTCCTGGCCCAAAACCAGCTCAGTTTTTCAGAATGAGCATATTTTCTTGCTCATAAACTGCTTGAGGACAAGCGAGAGGGAGAGAGACCAAGCTGAGACACACAAGTGCAGAGGCACATGTGTCCGTACCACTGTTCGTCAAGTCTTGCCTACCCTGGCAAGCAAGAATTTTTTTACATAATTGACTTAATTAGCCGAATCGAACTAGCGATTGCACAATAAACTGAATATACAAGCTCTCTCCTGGAAGAATGAAACTGCACTTTAACTTGGTTTAAGACCTTTTCTTTAGTCTCCTGCCAAACACTTGACTTAGTTTATATCGTGACTTGATAAAGAAATGACATCATTAATACAATAACAACAAATCATTTATATGTAAATCAGTGGACCTTCTGCCTGGATCACTTTAACGATTGCCCTCCAGCTCACTTTTTCTTTCAAACAGCATCTTCACATTCAGTCATAATTATTCATTCATTTATTTCTGATTGGTTTGGACTTGATAAAGGAAACAAAAAGGGCAGAGCTGTTCAGAAGCTTCAGAATCCAACCAATTATTATATTGCCTTTTGTCAGGTTCTTGCAGTTTTGTTTAAAATTTATCATCTTAATGTTTTTTTCCCCTGAGTTTTTGAGATTTGGAACACAAAATACTCTTCTGTCATTATTACTATTTTGCAATACACAAAATATGTTATGCTTTCTATAGAAAAGCAAATTCTGTTACGGTTCAAGTAATCTCTTCATTAAAATACAAAGTTTGTAATATCATCTGAAGTCAGATGAAACTTGACATGAGCTACTACATCCATTGGGGAGTTTCCTGTCAACTGGGACTGGAACTGAGTCTTTCAGCCTCTTTCCCTGACTATGCCTTTAAGTCACTGTCTGGTTCTGGTAATTTAATTAACTTTTTAGCACTTGCCTCCAAAACGGGGATGATTATTTTATCCTTAAAAAGGAGTGTTAAGAAGCTTAATTAAACTGCGCCTTTAAAGTGCTTTCCTTAATACACTACAAAAGATTAGTGTGCTAATGTATATCACATGCATTCCATATACGTAGCTTTACACCAAACCTGAAGTGGATGTATACTTTGGAAAAGGCCTTTGTGTGCGTCTCCACTCATGGTGGTATTTTATGTCAACTCACTTCTTTGAATGTAGTGCTTAATATCATTTTGTTCCTGAAAGCCAAAGTTCCACAATTAACTGTCAGGTGCAGGTGATAATTAAGCTTGTTCTATATGCTGTGTCCAGCAGCTGATAATATGGATGGTCTGAGCTGTCTGGTCATAACTGATATTTTAGGGAAGGGCAGCGAGGAAGCTCAGATCGTTTAAAAAAAAGGTGATGTAGTCATGCAGGAATGCAGTCATCTGAAAAATACCAGTGATAGATGGGGAAAAAATGCTTCATTCTTCCCTAACTAGGGCTTTCTAATGGTTCCCTATGATCAACATAACACATGTCAAAAACTGAGTTTACGTGGACCAAGACTTGGCAGGTTTTAGTGCCAAAGCATCAGCCATCCAGGGATGTAAAGAGCTGGCAAGGTGCTCAGGCTAGCGAGGCAGCCCACACTTAGGTGATAATTTATGGCTACCTGTAATCTCCTCGAAATAGAAACCATTCATATTCTCACTAGGGAAGCTAGAAGTGACCAGACAACGTGAGTTCAGCCAAACCGAGACTTCATATAACTTCACAAAAAGACAAACGCTCTCTGGTACTGACATTAACAATGGTATGGGCTCTTAGAAAGTGTTCGCTTTTAGGTTTTATTTATTTTGGTATTGGTTGCTTGTGTAATTTCAGAAACTGGCGGTTTATAAGAGCTGAAATAGAGTTTCAACTCTTGGACTTTGATTCTGTTTATTTAAAGCATAAAAAAGAGTCAGGACCAGCCCAAGTCAGCGCAATGCTGTGCAGTGCTGTTTGTGCACTCCCAGCGGGTGACTTGCTGATAATTCCAAATGTGCGTGATACTGGACTTATTAGTCACCGATGCTATCTGTCGTGGTGCTGCAGAATTCGCGCAGACGCTCTCCTCGCCCCACCCTGTGGTTTGGCATCGCTCTGCCCTTCCCTGATGTGCTTCTGCCTCCGCTCTGGGAGGTAAAGCGGCTGTTGGCAGGGTGGGCACGAGCCACATCCACCGGCCTGGGGATGCTTTTCCCTCTCCTCAGCACTGGGCCACAGCTGGTCAGAGCCGGCGTGTGCAGGAGGCGGGGAATCTTGGGAAGATCTTCTGCTTTGGGAAAAAAATCTGGTAATCTTAAGCAAGAGCAGGGGTTGATCTAAGTCCTTCTGATACTGGGGCTGTGCCATCTTGCATGTATGAAGTCTTCCAGGAACAGGTCTGAGACCTCCTGTGAGACAGATAAGATCACCAGGTTAGCAAGGAGTGAGAGAGAGTTCTCCATTCACAGGTCCTCAGTCTTGTTGTTCAAAGATTTAATATTCCTATAGCAGTCAACATAAAGAATTCCAATGTTCCTGCCTGTACTCATGCACTGAAGTTAACAGATCCAGTTTGAGAATCTCAGTTTAGATCTACCTTTTCCTCAAACCTGAATTATTCGTGTGCTGATATCGAGGGTTCCACGTGAAATTCTGTTAATTCTGTGGTCACTGATGCCTAATTTTGGTCTGCACTATTCTCTCTAGACCAACATGCAGCCTGTTGGTCTGTATGTGCTGTTTATCTTTGCACATATGCATAGTTATACATTATTATTTATAAATGTTCTTCAGTAGCCTCCTGAAGAGAGTGCAATACTGTAGGAGGATAGGGACTGTTTATTCCTTATATACAGTAGTACAATACAGCCTTCAGGTGTCACTGAAACTCAGATCATTAATTCCAGTGAGGATTACTCTACAAATTTCACAATTCTGTATATTTTATTAACTTTTCTTTTGTGGACCAGCAGGTTCAATTCTTCTCCTCTCCTTTTTTAGAGTTTTCTTTTTTGGTAACCGTTAAGCAATTCCACCTGGAGATGTGAAAACTTCACAGGCTATAAAGCTTACATCCTGCAAATCTCCCTATCCAATATTAAAAACATCTAAAGGAGGGGAGGCACCATTGAAGTATTTTGAGTTATGTTTAGGAATGAACACAGAGACTGGATTTGTTCAACGAAATGGTCTTTGCGGTTTTAGGAATGGCCCAATGAATGAATCTCAGTGCAATGGAAGTATGGAAAATACCTTCTACAGAAAGTGGGATGAAACTTCCTTAAAACTGTTAGTAGAGTAAAAGCCATGTGAAAAAGATCTTAAAAGCAGAAGGGACGGTGGCAGCTGCTCTGGCCTTTTGTGAATTGTGGAAGTCCTTCTCTCCCACCGATGACCTTTGAAAAGAGGCTTTTCCTTGCAAAAGGGAAACATCTGGTTCTCATGTGAGTTAATACTTAACCTAAGATACACAGTAGAAATACCTTATCAAAAATAGGATAGAGGCAAAGACTGGAAGGATTGGTTTATGCATCCACAGCAGATACAAAATGTTAGTTTCAAATCAATTAGAATGTTGGTCTTGGGTTGAAAAATATTGTATAAGACACGTGGGATCGTTTGTGTGTGTGTATGTGTGTCTATATATGTAATTAGTAACTTTCTAATAGGTTATGTTTTGGAAATGCTAGCCTTTGCATTGTTAGTCTCATCCTCCTATTTATTTAAGATGCTTGAGAGGGTAGCCATGTTACCTTGAGTTTAGTACTTATTTCTTGTTAACTTGTGGAAAAATGTTCTAGTTACACTTCCAACCTCTTCTGTACTCCACCTGCTGTCGCAGCATCCATCCAGTGTGGTGCTCCTGTGGTTCTTTTTCAAGATGGAATGATAAAACAAAGAACTATCTGAAGCAAATCTACACAGTATCCTAGTCCATGGAGCTGCTCGATGAGCAATGAAAACCCAAGTGCGATGTCATAGGAGCACTGACAGAGGAGTGAAAAAGAGCGTGTGAGCACGTAGTTACATTATTGAAATATCACCATGTCTTTGCTTAAATGTAGGCAGCAGTAGGTGAAGTTTTGTGGTTCTTCATGCCTTAAAGGAAAACCTTATAACTTGTTTTCCTTCATGTTGCCATAACACTTTGTATCTTAGCAATAAACATTGGGTAAATTTAGTGTTATCGCAAGAAATTTGTGCTCCAGAGATTTACTGTTCCACTCCCATAGTACCTTTAAACCCCACATCAGTAGTAGGACAGCAATTCCTGGCTTGTGTTAGGACCAATTTACCTCATTTCCTCTGCTTCAGCAAAGTGAGATTGAAGAGGTTAGAAAAATAACAAACATAAAAACAGGAGGAAAGCTCTTGCTAACCTCTGTGTGTAATGCTCCCCGAGTCACTGGGCAGAACAAGCCCAAAGGGTTCTGCTCAGCAGAGGTGAGGGGAAATCACTCTCTTTTTGTAGCGCTAAGCAGGGCCCTGTTTAAGTCCGTGCTTGTCACTGTTGTCACATCTCATCTGGGTGTCTTTAACATGAAATAAAATACTGCTGTGTTAAGGACCAAAATAAAGTGGAAAATGCACTCATCTGTGTCCCTCACTTGTGTCAAAGAATTTTTCATTCCCACCTCAGCTCTAATTTGAAATGTGTTAAATAAAAATCTCCAGGAGAGTATCCAGAATAGATAGGCATGTTTAGGTCAGCATACTACTTGGCATTGCCGTGGACCTCATCTCTAATTACTAAAGAAATAGTGAGTTAAAATACGCAGCGACTGTGACCTAAATCATTTCCATTCTGGATACTGGCCTGAAATAAAGAGAGCTTTTCATTAGCGTGGCACAGATTTAGTGTCGTGGGACACAGAGTTTGTGCTTCGGAGGAAGTGCGGTCAATGGGGCATTAAGTTTTGAAACAGGAGGCAGGCATCTTCTAATCTCAGTGCTGTTGGCAATAAATATTGGGGAATAGCTTAATATAGATTCATGATAGCCATGCCACAGTCATTCAAGTAAACTCAGGCTTGTAATACTACGAATGTGCATGCACTACATTCACATAATGGAGGGATCATTTGCAGGTCCCAAAGGAAATCTTTCCTTTCAGCCCTGGAAGATGAGAAACCGACTGGGAAATCTAACCCAGTGTATAGATTGAATGGCAATTACTTGTATTGCAAGGATTTGCTTTTCCCCCAGTTGAAAATAAAATGTTAAAATTAGAAAGCGGTTCCTGAATTTTGGCAGTTTCCCATTTAAAAACAAGTAAACAAACAAACCTCCAAACCAAGATTTACACCTTCTGAAACCCTCCAGGCTACACATGTAAGAGGAAGCCTTAATCGCTGGGGCAAAGCAGGGAGCACAGGGGGCCCTGGAAGCAGCAGGAAGGGTGGCGAGGAGGGACAGGGGATGGCTCAGTTTAACATGTAAGAGAACTGCTCATTTAAATAGACGTGTATTTTTCTGCAAGATTAGGATGCTCATATTTGCAGAGGGCAGTTGGGTGTCTGGGCCCAAGAGAGAAGCTTTGAAAGCCTTAGCCTTTGCAGCTGAAAAACTTTCCTCCTTATTCTCCATACGGCTAAGGTTGTACTTGCAGCGTGTTGTGGAAGCCCTAATCTGGAGATAGAATGATTAATTTGCCACACGCTTTTGTGATTTTCATCAGATTTTAATCTGGATGCTTCACTAAGATGACTTTTTTTCCCAAAGTCTCCAGTCAAAAGGCGTGTGTTTTTACTGTCATTTAAAGGTGCAAGTTGGTAGCTCAGGATTGTTTTGTAAAATGAATCTATTAAAAAGATAAAATAAGTTAATAAGGATACCTAAGCTGAAACAGCAAAAATCTGTATTTTGGGAATTTGTATCATCAAACACTTTAATACAGTCTATGGCATGTGCTTGGTAGACTCTAGACCAGCCATCTCTTCAAGGCTAAGAACAGCCTCTGTCTTTATGAAACTTGTTGGTTTGTTCACTGTGCATTTTACTTCTTCAGCAAAAAAGCTTCTGTGGACAACAGTTTTCCTCACTCAGCTCCTGGAGCCAGACCATCCTATGAGCAGGTCCTATGGAAAAATAGCATGTTATACTGTAATTAGACCGTCTCATAATGTCCACACCAAGACAGGTCAAACAGAGGTTGAGCAGGCAAAGGCAACCTTGTTTCTGTCGTTTCCTTGTTTTTGACTTTGCAGCCTTAATAAATACCCTTTTTGCAGTTTTTACATGCATCTGCATCAGGTGGGTTCCTCCTTTTGACCTGCATGGCCACTGACTGGAGTCCAGGCTGGCTGGTAACTTCTGTCTGCAGCCCCCAGCCTTGGACTGGTACCTTTGCTGCTCCAACCTGTGAAAGCTACTGGGAAATGGAGTGTGGTTTGGGAGAAAGGCCTCATCGGAGATTTTAGCTGTGAAAATGTCACTACTTATCTCTGCCATGTAGATACATGTGCTTTGTTGACTAAATTTGAGCAGATTTATTTAAGACTAGGAGAAAGTTTGTGCCTGCCACAAAAACCTGCCGATCTCATCCCCAGGCAAATATCAGGTTCCTATGATGAAGCCCTGAAGCAAAGCCCTCTCAGAGGAAATGTTGTGACCATTTTGACACAAAGACAAATCGATCCTTTTTCCTACACTCCTTTTCAGTAACAATTTGGGTTTAAATTACTGTAAACAATTAAACTAGAAGCAGACCCTTGCTTGGAAGATCGCAACCCAAATGTTGAAAGTAGTCAAATAATAATCAGTTGGAAATAGTGTCCTCCTGTTCTCTTGTCACTCTGTGAGCAACACTGCAAGAGGAGCATAAAGCTTTATATACATACATGCATATATACATATGGATATGTGGGGCTGTATATATGGGCATCAAAAGAAAAAAGAAAGCTACAGCTTGATCGATTTATGATTATTTCTGCTGGTTATTTAACTCTCAAGGAATGCAAAACTGCTACTCCGTTAAATTACACTGAAGTCTGGTTTCCTTCAGGCCTGGTTTTGCCTGGCAGCCGTCCCTCACGTAGGTAGGCCCCATGGGAGGAACGTGCTCGCTACGCGTACGCCTGGGAGAAACGGGCAGTCACACTGCTTTGCTGTTGAGTCTTTGGATTTTATTTTAAACCCCCTGAAGTGGATGAAATGTTCTGGACAAGCTTAACCCAAATGAGGGAAGAGCGTCCTCTCCGTAGGCTGAGCTTATTCCTGATCTGGTGCCCAAGCGCATCCCCCCGGCTGCTCTTTGCTCAACAGCGAATGAAGGCAGTAAATAGCTTTTTTCCAGACCTGACATTCAGAAATGTGATGGCTCTGGGGAGGTTGGCACATCTGATTTGAAGGTATTTGCTGCTTTAGTCCATGCCTTGTGCATTTGTGGCTGGGCCACTCTAGGCCTTGTACAGCGGACTTGCTCTTTGCTTCCAATGAAGCACAGGCCAATGTTTACCAGATGCTGGGTGAACAAAAGCTACCATAAAAATCAAGTTGTACAGTGTTGGAGGAATTATTTTATGGGGCTGGAGAAATACCGTGGCTACCTCAGCACACCACTAGCAGGAGGGTTTTTTCTAGCCAACAAGTAAACCTGAAGACAGAGGGGAAGAGTGCCCAGCACGCAAATACCAGCTGCGTTAGCAGCATTGCTCTCCCTTTCTGGGGTGAGCTTACTGGGAGGCATTAGGAGACTACAGCATCCACTCTGCCTCCAAACTACTGAAGGGAATGCCCAGATAAAGTGACTGGAAAGCAGCTGTGGGGATGGTCTACCTCTTTGGTGACCCTCCTTGCTGTCACAGTTACAACCAGCCTGGCCTCCTGCAGCAATGGTAGCTTCTAGTACCTTTGCTATAGGTTCTATCTACCTTCTTCATGCTGCAAAGTATGTCAAGGTTATCTTTTATACATGTGAACTTCTCAGATTGTGCCACACTGTTGAAGAATATTGAAAATAGAGCTGTAAGACATTAGCAGTGCAGCTGTTCTAACAAAGACTCCTGGACTTTGCCCATTTAAAAAATTTTTTACTCAGGAAAACACTGGTGCTAATGGGAATTAAAAAACTGAAGTCAGGAGAGTTTGTCTAAGTAAGGGCTAAGCTGGAAGGAAGAGCCAAAATTTGCAAGCAAAAATTTTGCTTGGCTACAGCAGCATGTAACAGCATCATGTGGGGATGTGGCACCTGGAATCCTGTCCTAAGAGAAAAACACATAACATCAGCTCTCCCGGCCAGATCTGCAGAATTACTTTGATAGTGGAAGGCACCACACAGCACACAGAGCATGAGAGAGCTGCTGCTCCGTTCCAGCTTTGAGTTTTTGAAGTGGATTCACCTTAGGAATGTTTCCGTGCTTAGGAGTCGATCACAGGATGTTGGTTTGGTACCAGCTGAAAAGATGAGGTAAATGTTTTTGAGGCAGCTCTGGAACTAGAAAACAAGACAAAAAGGAAGGTTAATGGCTGTTTAAAAATTCTTATGCGTACCCATTTTCAGTCTTGTGTCTGTGGTGAAAGGGAGACACTCCACGGCAGGCAGACAGCTGTAATCTCTTTCCCCTTCCAGAAACTCAGGGGCCACTTGTGTCTGCCTGGCAGGAGGGTGAGCACTGTCTGGTGTCCACGCTCCTAAAGCTGGAGGTAAGAGTGTTGTGAGTGCCATGATGAGAAGCTGCAGCCTCTTTTGCATCTCCTACGCCTTCAGGGTGTCCATACCTGGCCCATAAAGGAAAGGATAAACTGGGAGAACATTCTTGGCAGAACTGGCCAGGGAGAACACTTCCAATGCCTGGCTGAGAGCTGCCTGGGGGCTGCCTGCTGACCTTCCAGGTTTTGGAACAACAAATTCACCTTCGAAATTTGAAAAGTGAGAGGTGGTTTCAACCCAGGGTGTTTCAGTGCTTCTATAGAAAATTATCTTATGTTCACAATATTGATATGTTTGGAGCTCTGTACAAAGAGTTAAGTTATTGTATATTTTAGTTTTTTAATTGACTCCATATCTGCTGGCAGCAGAATAGACATTGATCTGTTTTTTTCCTTTGCTTTATTTAGGAAAATGCAGCACATAGTGTTTACTCTGCCTCCATACAGCATTACTTTGTAGGGTGAAAGTGAGGGCGAGACCACAGTGAAGAATTCCCTCATTGTCAATTTTAAAGGCTTCATAATAAATGGTAGGCTGTTTTGGATGGGAGTCAGAAATGTTTTCGTGACAGTGTGTTTTGCTTAACTTTTTGTATTCAGATGGGATTTTATAAGCTCTTTTAAATTTGCTGTTTTGATAATTTAAACATCTCCTTCTGGGCATCAACTGCTTCATCATATTACTGGAGTGACACTGTACCTGACATCTATTAAGAAAGGATTTGAGAGATTAAATTGGTGAGTGTAAACTAAATTTTATCTCTAGTGGCAACAGGTATCGTTCTCCCTGGCAGTAGCATTCAGCCTCCCTTTCCGTGGGAGAGGATGAGGAACTGGACCCGTAATTCTGCCTGGTGAGAGGCAGTGCTGTCTCTACATTGGAGTTTTGGCTGAGAAGGGACTACAGCCATTGAGTCCAACCTCAGAAGGAAAGGAAAAGGAATGGATGCTCAGAATTTATCAATTCCGCATACACCAGCTGAACTATCTACTGAAGCTGGTTTGCATTGGGCCAGGCCAAAAACATGAGTAAGTTAGCTCCTGGTGACTCTCCCTTTTGAATTCAATTTCTGTAATTGTGGAGCTTTGTTCCTCCAGGATTCTCGGCAAGAGCTTAGTGGTTTTTCTAAAGGAGTAATGTTTTGTGTTGCATAGGGGCTGCTAGCACAATAGTATTACATTGATTAATTTTTTCCTAGGCTCGAGACAATACCAGTTTATTGGTCTCTTCACAACTACAGATTTTCAATCGTGCAAATCCTTTCAAGGGTTACTTCTGATTTCCTCTGAAAACTGTCCAGGCCCTTTGTTTGTTTTTCCTCTTGCCTCTTTTTTTTGTGTGGAGTGCTTTGTTCTTGGAGGTCTCCATGCCTATTGCAGCCTTCCCTGCGAACATTGTATTCAAACAACCTCTGCACTATTGCTCATAAAATGTACTTTGGCGCAGGTCTGTCTCGCTCCACGTGGTATCACTGCTCAGGACTTGCCCGCTGAAGAATGTCCTGAGGAGTGAAAAAGCTTTGAGTAGAGGAACCCCTTTGGAAGGCGTTTGTATTTGCCTCAACTGTAATAGCACAAAGCAAGAGGGTGTGATCTTTGTGATTGATGAGCAGCTGAGGTATTGATGCCTTTTTCCATAAAGTCAGTACCGAGTTCATGCAGCTCCTAGAATGACCGCTTGTAATGTGTATTTCTTTCACTTCTTCTTAAATGGCAAAACTTCCTTTGAAAAAGAAACCTTGTTACCCTTAATGCTATGCAAACCACCCACGGTGCCTCTCGGTACAATCTGAGGATCGCTGGGGTCAGTTTGTTTATTTTCACCAGGATCACTAACAGTCGCAGAACTATTTTGCTTGCACTGCTGAAAGATGTCCTGGAGATCTGTTTTATCATCTTAGCGCTATAAACTGCTTTCATTTTTTCAGTCCTCTTGCAGAATATCACGAGTGGCAGGACATGTCCCGCATAGGGGAATTTTTATTAGGCAGAACTTTACTTGGGAGATTCAATGTACTCCCAGTGTTACTGATCAAGTAACACTCTCGTGCTCCCAGTTCTGTGGTGGACTGAGCTCATCACTCATTTATGGCATTTAATCATTAGATTGGACTACGCATTTATGAAGACCATTTTTGCTATGTCTCTGTGTGCCTGTGGTTTGGCAGTTCTGCTTCCCCATTGCATTTTCAGTTTAAACTGTGTGGACTGGTGCAGGCAAATCTTTAGTTCATAGAACTGTCTAGGTTGGAAGGGACTTGCACGATCATCTACTCCAACCATCAACCTAACTCTGATAAAAAAAAAAATCACTAAACCATGTCACTAAGCACTATGTCAACCCGTCTTTTGAACACCTCCAGGGATGGTGCCTCAACCACTTCCCTGAGCAGCCCATTCCAATGCCCCATAACCCTTTCAGTGTAAAAACTTTTCCTAATATCCAATCTGAACCTCCCCTGGTGCAACTTGAGGCCATTTCCTCTTGTCCTAACGCCCATGATTTGGGAGAAGAGACTCTCCTCCCTCTTCTCCTTCCTCACGGCTACAGACTTGGGGTTTCCTCTCCTTGTTAAGCTTTGGGGAAGAGGGTGGTCAGTAGTAAGGCAAGTCACCAAAGCTTGAGTGCTTCCTTTGCGGTTAGATAGGATTCTTTGTATCTTTTCCTCACTCCGTGAGACATGTTTTTCTCTTCTCGGCAAACGAGAGTGTTTTCTCTTCCCTGGCATAGAAATAATATACTCAAACATACTTCAGTACAGGAAATCCTATATCCAGTGTGGGGAGGAAAGGCCTTAATCAGTAAAAATTCCATTGTGTTTATATCAATCCTGACCCTTGGTGTCATTTGGACAAAGCTTTTTAGTCTGGGCCCCAGGCACTGGTTGGTGCCGCCGGTTCACAGCGATGTCATTGCAAGTCCACGAGGCCCAGATACGCCAGATTTCTGCTCTGTAAGTTATTCTTTATGGAGATTGCCTGGCCTTTCTGGGGGAGGGGCTGAGATAAGGAGCAAGTACGCAGGGAGCTCCTCTTAATTGCAGGCTTTTCCCTTCTTTGGAGAATAGGTTAATCCCCCAGCATTTCCTGAGGCTTTCAGAAGAGAAAAGAAGAGAATTTAGGAGATTTTGCGATCTATTTCGCAATCCCCACCCCTTTTTTTCTAGTCCATGCTATAAGCTGGCTGCATCATGACCTTATGGTGATGGTGTGGCCTACAGGGAAGGAGCCTGGTGAGATAGTGTTCCTCTCTGAGGTCTCAAAGGGGTGACAAGTTTTTGCTGGGTGCCAAGAAGAAAGCTCCATGGTGTGGGCCAGAGCGTTTGAATCAGGAGGAAAATCTCCGACCTGCCACACCCATTGCTGAAAGCTTTAAATGGAGGATTGACCCTCCAAAGGGAGAGCCCTCCACAAATAAACATTCCAGCAGCACCCTTCCTTCAGCTTTCAATGTGTTTTTTACCAGGCTTTGAATTAAAACACTGTCCAATTATTTGAAGGCATGATTTTCAGGAGTCATGCGAAATATAATTGATGGCAACTCAACGCATTCTCTGGGAGTGGAAGGAGAGAGTTTTCCTGCTTTATCTTAAAGAGGAAGCCCTGTATAACTCGCTGGTGGGCTGAGCTGAGCACCCCGGCTGGGCAGAGGGCCTGGGTCCCATGTCTGGCTCCTCTGTCTCTGGCAAGATGGGGAAGGTGACCGGGTGACAGGACCAAGGTACCTAATGAGTGCTAGCTGTACACTGTCTCCCAGCCCGATGCTGGGATTGGGGCTGGAGCAAATCCCTGAAGTGTCTGTGGGCAGCGAGTAGAGACCTCTGCCTTATTTTCCCCTCCTTCCTCCCCCCAAGCTCTTTCTTCAGACCAGCAGCTCCCCAGGGCTCTTTTCTGGCTGCAGAAAAAGCCGGCTCAGCCCAACACTCACTTCACTGTGCTCCCTCCTTCCCTGGCTGCTGCCTGTCCCTCTCTCCCACCCCTGCCATGGCTCTGGCTAGAATGGTCTCTGCAAGCTCCTTGCTCAGCTGCTTTTCTCTAGGGAGAAGGCAGGAGGGGTCTCTTTGGGATTGTCCCATTGCTCTCCCTTGGATCTTTTATTTGGGAGGCAGGTGTGCCCCTTTCCTGCACACTGGAGGCATTCCCACACACGGCATGTGAGGACCCTCTTTCTTTGCTTAATGTTTTAATCTCGTAGGTAACAAACGAAAATAAGTGATCCCACCAGCACTTTTCTGAATGTTTAATTAAAGTTGCGCGTTTATGACGGGAAATGAGAGCCAATATTTGACCTCTGAAATGTTTATACAATTAGAATCATAAAATGATTTGGATTGGAAGGGGCCTTAAAGATCATCTAGTTCCAACCCAATTGATATATAGCTTTTGCTTACCTCATCTCATGTTTGTGTGTAAGATCCTATGTCAGTACACTCCCAACACGATGCAACGCTTCATTATATGATAGACATTTAAAATAACAAACTATATTTTTAATAGTCAGGGGTAACTGCTGTAATTCTTGGACTGGGAAATGGGCTGGCCGGAATATTTTAGATGCAGATGGCAATAGTTCAGGTACTAGTATTATTGTTATTTTTTGCCAAATAACCAAATTAACATTGAGTAGTTTGGCTTGATGCTGAAAAATTCACTTTTGGAAGTGAATTAGTTTTTTTTTTTTCCTTCCAAGTCCTGGCACTAGTTGCAAGGGCCTCAACATTGGAAGAAATAGATTTGGATGGTCTTCAAAGAACACTGCTGTGGTTCTGCCGTTTTTAACTTTTTACCTTGCTGTTCTTTCTCCCCACCTCTTCCCTGGGGAATTGAAGGTAAATGATTGATACTCTGTCTCTCCTGCTCACTTTCTTTTTTTAAATCTCTTTTGGCTAGACTCCTCCAATGTAGAAATATTTACCAAAAGGAAAATCGCAAGGGTGGGGAGAATGGAGAGAAAAAAGGGAATTGAGAAATAAAACATAAACATTCAGCAGTCCAGGATGGTGACTTTGTTGGGGAAAGAGGCCGAATTGTTTGTAGAACCTAATGAGATTTAGGATTAGATTTCCTGTATCAGTGGGCAGCCGCTGGGGAAAAGTAAATTCAGTGCACTTAATGTACTTTGCAAGAGAGGCATTTATCTTATGTTGTTTGCATACAGCCATATCTAAGGGGTCCCAGCCTTGGTAGGTGCCTGCCCCAAAGAAATTCCAGTCTAAAACAGACAAAGAATTGAAAAGACCAGTAAAGGAAATAGGAGCGTGGAGAAAGGTGGGCACTTGCTCAGACCTGCCCAAGAGGTGGTGGGAAACAGAGCTGAGATGGCCATGCCTGGATGCAGCGAGCCCAGCACTTGCCACACGGATTTGGCAAGGAAGGCAAAGAGAAAGATGACCAGGGCATCGAAGTGGCATGATGCAAAGTCTAGCTAAATGTGTTTGCTGGAAAGCGCTTATAGTTGGGGTAAAATTTCTGTTTTGTGCTGACTTTTCTGTCATTCTAAGAGCCAAATATTTAGCCTGATTTACAGTTCTATGGGTCCAATTTTATGTGCCAAAGAGATTGAATGTAATGGTAATTTTTTCAGTGCCTGGAAGGTGAATCTTTGCAGATACAGAATTAAATTTTGCATTTTCTTTACTTGACAGGTGTCCATTTTTCAGCTCAGATGACATATCCAGCTGTTCTCCTAGAGCTTTCTTTAAGGACCGAAGTATTTGGGGCCAGGAACTGACAGGACATCTCACGTAGTCCAGTTTTCACTCAAAATTGTCTTGTGCCACATCCTGACTCCTAGTCAAAAAACTTCAGTGCTTACTTTTGGTGTGAGCTTTGTGTGAAAATTTTTGCAGTGTTTCCTGTTACCATGGTTTGAATCTATTGTTAGGTTCAGAGAATTTTCTGAAAATTAATTCGTAGGCTGGAAGCTGGGTGTGTAAGAGAAGGATATGCATCCCCACGCAGTGGGCATAGCATTGTTAATTCTTCAGGGATTGTAGGTCTGGGGGAGCCACTGAAGGCCGTGACCCATAGCTGCCCTTCTTCCCCCTCTGAAATCCAGCCAAGACACCTCTGTGCGATGCTGCTGCTGAGCCCCTGCCTCACAGGGGCTCTCCCAGTACCCGCGGGGGCTGCATCCACACAAACCTCCACCTAACCTCAGGCCAAGTTGAGTTTCTCAGGAGATTCCCTGCAAGGCTGAGCAAGGACAATACCCTACAGGATGAAGCTGTAAGTTTTGATTCTTCAAAACTAGGCTGCAATTTTTTTCCATCTAGGCAGATGGCTTTGGAGGCTTATTTGAGCCAGCCTGGCCTAACAGGCTGAGCACTGCTGCAGAAACCAGGTAGATGTGAATTCTGATTCCTTCACCAGCTCCTTGAAATATTGTAGACAAATCGCAAGTCACTCTGACATGTTTTTTTACAGTAATACCAATAGATGTATTTTTTCCTTTTCTCTTCTAAGCCACATATCACACTCTTGCGCTTTGGCGTCAACGGAGGTTCTGTTTTTCACATCAGTGTATGAAAAAAATCTTGCCAGATCAACTCTGGCAGCTGTCAGCAGCCTAAGGTGCAGGAAATTCTTCCTTTCAGGAGACCTGGCTCCATGAAATGTCATGTCTGACATTAAGGTAGATACACCAAAGATCCAGTATAAGGGGGAGAGAACTTCTAAGACTGTGTTTATTCTTCATTGCCAGCTGAAGGTACGACCTCCTGCTAAGCTGAAGCGTTTAGACCTCTGGCTGGGGAGGATGGGAGCGTGGCTGAGGTTTGATTCCTAGTGTGAAAGTTTCTTCCTCTCCGCCTCTGCCTGGGTCTTTTGGCCAGCCCCTATCAGAGGGAATTCCCATGCTGTCACTTGAATGAGTAAGTGGAGCCATGTCTCTTTTTTTTCCATACACAACAGCTGGAGTCAGCCGCTTTGGAAAAGGCTCTACCTTTCACTGGCCAGTGGGGTAAGGAGGAAGACGTTCATCCTCCATTCAGGAGGTAAAAGGGGCTCCGAGGCCAAGGGAATGCATCTAAGGCATAGCTTCTTCTGGGATAAAGGAATAATATCCCAGGCCTTGCTAAGAACATGCACCTATTTTAATCCTCAACAAAGTTGTGCCAGGCTATTGTAAGTCCATTGTACTAAAAATGTCCTCCATGTCTTGATTGTTTTTTTTAAGCTAACCTCTGTTTCCCTTTGTGATACAGATCCCTTTTCAAATGATCCTCCCACCCACCAAAATAAAATTCTCCCTGAGACTTAATAACATTTTTTAATATATACGCATAAAACAAATTTCCTTCCCCAACCATTTGTGTGGTTTTTCGAATCATTAAGGGAGTTTCCTCATTCTGTGATGTCAAGAGTCACCCAGATCAAAGCCTTTACTGATATTACAATTAAGCACTCTGCACCATTAAATTCACTTTCCACACTGTAATTTTTATAATAGGTCGGGAAGGAGCTTCATGGTTTGATTTCATTCCAGCCATGGCGCCAGATTCTGATTTCTCATTAGCTCTTACACCAGGGTTTGTGAAATACTGAAGTTAACAAGGAGTCTGCATTAATATTGGACTGGCATCTGTCCAGCTGAATTGTGTTCAGTGGACTCGCAGGCGGATGAGATGACAGGGAAATGATATGTTATGGTCAAGAGAGAGTAACAGCTTCAAGTTAAGAATGAGTAAGTAATCCCCTCCTGCTTCCCCCAAAATACATTCCTGGGTAAACCAAGGTTGTGCGTAGCAGATTCAAGAAGTTGCTTCAGTTCTTCATCTTTGCATTAAAAGTGTAATGTGGAGGAACTCAACTTGAGAGATGAAAGGCCAAACTGAAAAGGGACCTTGCAGCAAGGGCAGAGAGGAAAAGGAAAGAGAGACATCTTTCTTCATAGAGTGATAATGGGATAGTTTTCCATTGCCTTCCCTGCGGGTGTCTGGAGGGAGTGCTAAGTGCTCTGACAATGGAAGGGTCACTGGACCGCCTGAGATAAAAAAATAATGTAGGTGTTTGCTCTTCTTTCTACGGAATGAAAGGGAAAAAGCATCCGTGTGTGCACACATGGGCTCACCGTTCCCATTGCTGCTAATGGGAATTGCATGAGTGCAAGCATCTGGATTCTGAGTGCATTGATGCTGTTGTGAACCTGCAAAGACTGGGAGTTTTGCTGACAATTGATACCAACCTCACTGAGAAATCAGTGTCCGCCCTCCGAGAGGAGAATATATTGCTGGAGAGTTCTTAGACTGGAATGTTAGTCTGCATGACTTTCTCTGCATAGCACAGTAACTAATGCTGGGTGGGTGTTTCTTGAAAACTATTCAAGCAAATGTCAGAAAAAAACTGATCCAAAGAGAGCGTTTTCAGGCAAATATTTGGAGATATATAAGCTACACTTCTGCCTCGAGCCATAGAGCCGGAGCGCTGCAGTCCTGCCAGCGCTGAGGCACTCGGGTGGGAGTCGTGCTGTTTAATTTGTAACAGATGACGTTTATTACCTGAGTTTATGCGGAAAGTCAGATTTGGGAGGAAAGGGGAGAAATACTTGACCAAGTTGGGAGCCAGTGATAAATTTATACAAACTTGTCCTAAACCTGCAGCACATGCCACCACCTAATCTGATACATTCTGCTGAGCTGGGACAAGGACTTGGTTCTGCATCAACAAGATTTACTGCCTGAGCATTTTGGGTTAGAGCTGCAAACTTTGTGCTGAGCTATGAATCCTGCACGTATTTATTTTTTTTTTAAAGTAGTGTCCAATGTGTTTTTCCTGGAAGATCCCTCCGTGAGCATCCCTATTCCAGACTCAATTTCAAAGTGCGGCCAGGCAACTTTAAGGTCTGCTACTGAGTTGGGGTCATGACAGGTGATAGCTGTGACAGAGCATCACCCCAGTATGTGTCGTGTCTTTCCCCTCCCTGGTTCTTACAGATCTGTCCCTGAGCAGCCGGGGGATAAAAAGGGCTGTGCTGGGATGCAGATATAGCTGCAGGGACTGGAATTTGTCACACCAACAGCCCGCTAATGGGCACTGTGCATGGTCACAAAGGGGACAGAAGAGTCATCTGTCAGTTTTGCATATGTTTTGGGCTAGAATGTGGACTCGGGAGCCTTCATAATGAAAACACAGTGACAGTCCCCAAAGACTCAGACTTTGGGGAACCACCTGTTTCCCCTCATGGGGCAGGTCTGGCCTCTGCACACCTGGTCCATGAGACAAGGATCTGGGGTTTTGGCTCAGCGCTGAGATTCATTTTCAAGGTGGGCAGAACTATACATATTCTTCCCAGATCTATACCTATCCCAGATCCATACATACCCCAGATCTATACACACCCCGGATCTATACATACCCTGGAACTATAAATGTCTGCTTTGGCATTGGAAATTTGGTCCCTGCTTTGAAAGAGTTTGAAGCCACCTGTGCTGCTAGGAGCTTCAGGGACTCCAATTCATGATATTGCGAATAAAATCAAGTTTCCTTTTACACATCCTGAGTTTACAAACCAGAAAAAGGAGATATAGCCATACCTTAGATGACTTACCTTTGGCAGACATAATATGGGTAATAGTCTTAATTCAGTTTTGGTGATACTCTTGAAGACTTAATAATCCAAGCCTAATTTAGTGTGAGCAGTTACTGAGCACGAGTGGTGGCATGTCGGTGGATCCAAGTCACGCTGACCGGCTGCAAGGGGTGGTAGGATCCAGGGTGAGTAACAGCTACGGCTCTGCCCCGGGGGGCACTCAGCCTCCGGGTGCTGCGGGGGGGCAATGGGAGGCAGGGGGCAGGAGAACACGTCTGATGCAGGACACACAGGCCTGGACATGTGGCCACATTTACTGCTTTCCTTTACAGCCCTCTCTCTCTCTCTGCTAGTAAACCTCATTTGAGAGAAGAGGTTGTGAGCTCCACGGTCAACCCGCAGAGCTGCTGGAATGCATCACCATATGCAGCACCTTCTCAGGGGTTGCTCAGAGCTTCCTGCCTCCTCCCTCATTCACCTTGTCCCTAAAGTGCGGGGCTCCTCCACACACGTGCTGGGGCTCTCCCCCATTCCTCAGCAAAGAGTAAGTCTTCAAAGAAGAGCCCGGCAGTAAATTTTCCTTCTAGTGTCCAAATTTCTGCTTGGCCAGAGGCCAAAAGCCAAGGTGCGACGTTGCTAGTTTTGCTCTTCAGCAGCAGCAAATTTTTCTCAAATGCTACTGAGAAATCTCAGCAGGTTCATTCTGAGCAAATCTTCCTGAGGCAGAAAACAAAAGCGCTGGTTCCTTGAGCTGTCTGGGAGGAGGTTTTTGCTGGAATATCTCCGCGTCAGGCTTTGCTGCTGCTCTTTGCATTTTCCTGGGGCTTATTTGGCATCTGGCTTAGATTAGAGGCATCTCAGTCGCATGGTTTGACACAGCAAATGGGGACCGGAGATGCAGCAGGCACAGGACACAGCTTGTCATTAAGCCACCTCTGTACACCCGTTACTGATTGCTTTTGGTAGAGCAGCCCTCCCCCTTCCCCGTGACCCGTCCTCAGTCGTGCTTTTGGAGGGGGGGAGGATGTTAGAGGGGTCTCTGCTGAGTTTCAGGCTTGGGGCTGAGAGTTTTGGAGCAGGGAATGAGCTGAAGAAGCTGAAACAAGGGTGGTTCAGGCTGTTACATTTGTGGTACCTCTCAAGAGCTGTAATAGATTGCAAGTTTGATAGCAACGCACTAGCACTTTCAAACAAAAAAGTCTTTTTTTTCCTATCCTTGAACAGAAATCTCCTGGAAACTGCAGAACTGCCTTCTATCTTTTTTCTTCCCCCCCTCCCCTGCACATTCCTGCAAAAAGTAGGATGAAACTCCCTCTGTTTTAGGCAAAATATTTTGCAATTTTCCAATGACCTTGCCAATAAGAAAATTATTACCCATATATCATGGGAAATGCCTGCTTTCTCACAAGGCTGTAATGTTAAACTATCACCAATAAAAGACTGGGCTGGCTGCAAGTTTGGCAGGAACACGAAGATCTTCTGGTATGGTACATTACATGAACTATCGACTTGAGAATGCCAAAAACTTCACCCCATTTTAAATGAGCTCCATTTTTTTTTTTTTAAAATAAATCAGCATATGAACTGGATGTGTTTATTCCAGCAAATAAGAGCATCAGCCTCTGTACCGAGTTTACATCATTGCCGTTTTTATAAGAGGAATCAATCTTGAGTTAACGGTTGAATTGCTTAATCATCTCATCAAACGGTTTTGTTGAGTTCTGTGGTCCAGGGGACGGTGCAGTGACCATTTTGCAACTAAGTGTTAATATTGTCTTGACTAAAAGTGTCCCTTTCCCTGGCTAGTTAACGGGATGTGCATGCCAGGAGCTATTCATTATGGATGAAGAATGGTTTTGTGGTTAAAGTACTGGACTGTGTTGTGGGAGATCTGAGTTCAGTCCCAGATTCTTCTTCAATTTCCCTGTGTGACTATGAGCAAGTCGTTTCATCTTTCAGTGCCTCAATTCTCTTTTGGTAAAATGGGAATAATCCTATTTCCTTTCTTCCACCCTTCACTTTCACAGTATTTGTTTTCACTGTTGCCTGTTCATCACATCTGTAGGACGCAGAAAACAGGCCAGTAATGGGACTGTTAAAACATTATGAAAACATCAATACTAATTTAGTGTTTCACTTAATTTTTTCATATTCCTACTTTAAATTGAGGAAAATAAGGAAAGCTTCATGGCAGTGCTGTCTGTTTGTATGCAACAACCTACTTGTCCCAGAAAGCCGTATGGCCAAGAAATTGAAACAAGATCTTGTGAAGTGCTGTTGCAAATAAATTTGCTCAACTTCCCTTCTGTCAAGGCATCTCACGCTAGGGAAGGCCACTGGGAGTCATTAATTGTATAATGGATATACTTGATTCTTTAAAAGGGCTGTTTTCCCAAAGATTAAAGCAATTATGAGCAAAGTGGTTTGAAAAGGAAAAAAAAAAAAAAAAAAAAAAAAAGAAAAACCTAAAACAACCTAAACCAAACAGTGTGAATGATAATTGGGAATGGTTTAAGAAAACTTCAGCAGATGCTGTGAAAGTCACAGTTTTGCATTTCTGGAAGAGGGCTTTCTCTATGTGACCCAAACACCCCCTTTCCAGCCTAAAAGGGAAAGGAAAGCTACTGTATTAATATATGTATGAAAACATACACTTGCATATATGTAAATGAAAATAAAAGGAAAATAAGGGATGGATAATAAGGCTAGAAATTATTAATACTTAAGAAATAAATATTGCCGATGAAGGAAAATAAGGAAAATCATTAAAAGTTCTTGATGGGGGCAGTAAGAAGAGGCCACAGCAACACAGAAAAGACAGGAAAAATCCCTAATTAGCCGTTTCTATATTTAAAAAAAAAGTTACATGATATTTTTAGAAGTTACAGGAATACTGAAATGGTTTGTATTCTTACACGTAAGATGCTGAACAACAGCTACAGCTCCAGCACTTACATGCAGAAGCCCTGCAAGGTTTAGCTGATGAGGTGCCGGAGCCAACATTGACAATTAAATATCCTCAAGTGTCGGGTGGGCCCCAGGCACTCAGGAGGTAACACAAATGTTGGGTCAGCTTTTACTACGGATAAGTAGGACGAGATCAGCGGCAGTGCCCTATTGAGCTGGATATTAATTAAATATAAAACCATGTGAACTTGTAAGTGACATACTCAGTAAACGTTACAGGACAGGAGCAGAATTAGTGTTGATCAAAAGGATTTTTAAGAAAGCAGGTATTGCCAAAGAAATCTCCTGCTGCTTTTCATGAATTTGTTGAAAGTAATTTTTCCAAAATGTGATTTCTGCGACATGTAAGATTTCATATAAAGCTATGAATTTGTTTATGAAACATAAATTATATAAAATCTGGTTAGTAATTACTAAATATGATCAAATCTGGTTAACTGATATTTCTTAGACAAGTCCTTGAAAATGGAGAAACATTATCCAGTAGTAAGGGTTTCTGGGAGAATGTCTCAAAAAGGCAGGTTTTTTACTGTTGCTCTTCCCTCCCTATTCAGTATCTTGATTTTGTCATACAGAAAAAATGTTGGTAGGATCTGGTAGAGTTAACTGCACAAGTTAGGGGTTAATAAGATAATAATTAAAATTGAACAGTCCCCTAGGTGACAAATTTTAATCTCAGATGAGTTAAATAATGCAGGTCACATGTAGTGGGTCTGTATTTAGGTAAACGGATCCAAGTGACTGACCAGCCTTGGCAGTAATTCCCGTCTGCACACTTATTCTGGGGGAGTCAATACAACTCCTGTGTGAACACCCGCGGGGATATGGAAATTAGATTCTCACCATCCATGTTGTAGAGACACATGCTGGAATATTGGTTCCATTTTTTATTAGTGATTACAAAAGACTGAGTTCAGGAATGAGGTATAAGAATACTTTTTGTTCTGGAAAACCCATCTCTGAGTGAGGAATTAAGAAGATTGAGGCTATTTAGTTTCTCAGAGAGATTGTGTGAGTGTGACCCGACTTGGTGAATGTTAGGCACATTGTTTACTAGGAAGAAGAAGAAAAGATCTAGAGACTAGAAATGGACTATATTCAGTTTAGCAATATGGTGTATTTTATTTTATTTTATTTTATTTTATTTTATTTTATTTTATTATTTCATTTTATTTCATTTTATTTGATATTTCTTAATCCATTTTGATAGGTAATCATTGAAACATCTCACATAGATAGGTGGTTGATTCTCTGCTGTTAAAATGCACTGCTTAAAGTTCAACTTCTAACTTGACAGAAATTCCTCTGCAGTTACAGAGCTAGAGATTGTGGTCTTCCTTTACCAATTGCTTGAGGAAATTCTAAATTTTGCATGTGTGGGAAGTCGCAGTAGATTATCACAGCGATTCCTTTTACCTTAAAATTTGTCAATCAGTGTGGTGGCCTGTGTGCACTGTCAAGAGACATTGTAAATATTTATAGACATCAAATGCTGCACAAGAACAACAAAAATCCCCTGTGAACATCCTCTGTGAGCCTTGTTCCCCACCGACCTCCAGAGCTGTGACCCGTGGAGATAACTCAGAGGTTGTCTGTCCTTCCCAAAGTGCAAACTGTCCTGCAGCTCAGGTTGCCCTTCCCAAACTGTCCTGCAGCTCAGCTTGGGTGTCATCATCAAAACCAGACAGGACTGTGAGGAAGATGCATTTTCTTGCTTTCACCAGGAGACTTTGGAGGTGACAGCATTAAAAGTGTGAGCTGATGATATTGCATAAGACATTTCCCTGCCCAGCCTGGTTAGGGCTGTGAAAGAAGGTTAAACCACGGTATCACCTCTGCCATGGTGACCATGCCAGGTGTGCTTCTTCCTTCCACGCCTAGTGCCTGGATTTATATCTTAGGTACTCTGAATAGATGAGAGTTTTAATTCCCATGTCATATTGCAAGAAGTCACACCTGGGCTCTGGTGATAGCCTGTGGACTGCAATCAAGGCTTCCTCCTCCTTAGGTGTCACCTGCCTCACCCACATGCCACCCTTCCCTTCCCTCTGGGACTAAACAGCCATCGGGCTCATGTTATTTCTTACTTTTTCCCATTCTCTCCACATCTGAAAGCTGATGAGGGAATGTGTGTGGGTCAGACCCTCAGGTACGTGGTGAAATGTCCACTTATGCACCCCTGTTCTCAGTGAGTCCCTTGAGGCATCCAAGAATGTTGATCTTCCCGGGGCTGAAGGACCAGACCATCTTTCACTCATCGCCTGAGCGGTTGTTTCTCTCCTGTTCAGGTGGCTCAATGCTGGCTGCTATTTAGGTGCTTGTAAGTAGAAGGATTACTTCCCAACAGCTCTTCCAAGTGAAGAGTGATGCAGGCAAGCAATTTTCAAGCAAAAGTATTTCAAGCTGGGAGCTTGACTTTTAACAACCATCTTTTCCCCCACCCAGTCTCCAGAAATATCAGGGAAAAAGGGAATTGTAGCTTGTGAGTTTGCACGGTCTCCTTGCAAGTGTAATGAAGATACTGACACTTGAAAGATGCTATTAAACAATCTAAAATTGTAACTCGATAGACAGCACAGCTTCGTAAAAAGGATGAGCTAAACCTCAGTTAATACTGAAGCAGATCTAGTTCTTGTCTGGAAAATGAATTAAAATCAAAATAACATCATCATCTCAGTTCAAGGAAAAATTGATCTCAGCAGAGCAGTAACAGACAGTTCCCTGTGCTCACATGTGTTCACCTGGACAGCAGTTCAATTTGACAGTTTGGTTTGCATAAATGATTTCTTAGTGTTCATTCATCTTTCTTTTATTTGAGTATATGGCTTCTGAATCCCATACTGTGAATGGCAGAGCCTGACTTCCTGCATTAAATTCCTGCCATAAACAAGTGGATACACCCTTTAGAAGTGTAACAGCATGAAATGCATTTTCTTGAAAGTAAGATCCTGTCCCCCCATAGTGTAGGGACATAAAATGACTCTTAACCTGAAGAACCTGTGCCTCTGCACGTGATCTTGTTAGTTCTTTTTTGAAAGACAGCACAGAAGTTATAATTAGCTTTTGCAAAATGTTTCGAAGGAGCAAAGTCTTTCATCCCATCTGAATGCCTCTAAAGGCACGGCAGCGAAACTAAAGGAACTCTCATGATGGACCTGCAAAGCAAATCTGAGTGTATGTTTCTAAAGGAATTCATTACAGCATCTTGGAGTGATTTAACAACTCTCAAATTGTATTTATATGGTTACTTTAATCTGGCGTATGTCTGCTGTCTTGCCGAAAAGGGTGGGTCCATCCTCCTTGCCTGCTGTTGCTGTTCATCCCTGTTCCTCTCCCTTGTGCTGACGTTACCATTTTATCGGTTCAGTTATTTTTCAGCTGGACCAGTTCCCTGATCTGGGTCACAGCTCTGCCGTGGAACTGGAGTGCTGGCCCAGGCCAGCCGGCAGGTCGTGGAGGAGGACACGCTGCCAGCAGTGACTTACGCGGGATTTAATGACCCTATAATTGCATCGTGGTGTTTTCTGCAGCTCTTCTCCACCCCTTTGTAAAAGTTGAAAATAGGATGGGAGAAAAAAGGTAGAGAGCAAAAAGGTTGTCTGCAGGATGTAGTCTGGGTACTAGGTTTACAAGACCCAGTGATAAACAATGTTCGATGCATGGAGAAAAACCATCACAAACTGTGGCCAGGTTAGGGTTGGGGTGGCCCAAATCATGCTCAAAGAATTTAGCTCTCCTTTGTACTTTTGTTCCTGCCAGCTGAATTTGAAAAAGCAATAATTGAAATGAAATTTTTTATCTTGAGGTCTTTTCATAATCCTCCAAACCCTCTCCTTACAACCCTTCAAGCCCGAGCTGCAGCCAGGTTCAGATTAGATATTAGGAAAAATTTTGACACTGAAAGGGTCATTAAGCCTTGGAATGGGCCGCCCAGGGAAGTGGTTGAGGCACCATCGCTGGAAATACTCAAAAGACAGGTTGACGTAGTGCCTAGTGACATGGTTTGGTGATGGTTTTTTATGAGTTAGGCTGATGGTTGGAGTAGATGATCGTGAAGGTCCCTTCCAACCCAGACAATTCTATGATTCTGTGGCGAACTACCACCGAATGCTCACCAGAGCTGCAGTGACTTTTCTGTGCAGCCATCAGTTCCGAGGCTGCCATTCGAGGACTGCCGGGGTAGAGTGCAGTCATATCTTACACCTTTATGCAAAAGGCATCAAAAAAGGAAAACAGCTTAAAGTTTAAATTGTACATCAATTGATAATTCATCAACCTCAGCTGGTGGCTTCCTTTTATCTTGCTTCTGTTTTCAGAGCGACCACATCTCAAAG
The DNA here is from genome assembly GCA_026546715.1 of Gallinago undulata. NCBI lineage: Eukaryota > Metazoa > Chordata > Aves > Charadriiformes > Scolopacidae > Gallinago > Gallinago undulata. The sequence continues at coordinate 39,584,359 of JAOTQQ010000071.1, forward strand.
AGAGATGCTCTGTGCTTGTAAGTGCAAAAGTTACATGTTTGCATTTTGGTGGATTTCTCCTCGTATCAATTACAGCCGGGCATTAATGTGTGCAAATGAGTGCTCCGCACTAGGGACATCCTCATTTTTTGTTACATACAAACATGAGCTACCTAAAAAGGAGATGGTTATTTTTCTGCAAAGTCAAGTGCTTCCATGTTCCGAAATGTCACCGTTAACCCCCAGCTGACCCCTTGGCACATGTATTGTGTTATCTGTCTTTCATGACAGGTTGCCAGGGGTTTTTATTCCTTTGGTTTAACTCTTTTCGTCTGAAGTTGCTGAACCATTTGGTTATGAAAAAAAAAAAAATAATCAGTGCGTAGCATGGAAAGCTTCAGCAGAACTGGTTAAAGTTTGGCAGGGTTACAGGCAATAGCAGAAAGGGTTTCTTTTTGGCAAACTTGGACAATCTTGATAAAAAGAAGGGTTACAACCCGCGTGTGAGCTAATAGCTCCTACACAATTGTTCATACCCAAATAAAAGCAAGGTTGAGACCACTATTTATTCAATAAACAGAATACATTTGATTAACCGGAGAAACAATTTAGCAGTACCGTGATTTATGTAAAAAGTTACTGAAAGTACAACTAAATTTAAATTTAAAAGAACACATCATCACCACGTTTAATATTTTTCTGTAGCCTAGTTTTGAAAACCATTAGTAGTAATAAACTTTCCTCCCATAAAAGTTCTGCCATTTTAATTTCTAATTAGAACTTGCAAAAGATATATATGTGGCAGTAAAAGTAAAGAAATTAAGTCTCAGACCATGCTGCAGCCTGACACAATGATGCCCCAATGCTCATAAATCAGTTTCTGTTTGTTGTGAACCTCTTAAATCCACACTGGTAAGAGGTGTAGAGGTATTTGTCTCCCATGAAAACATTCTCCCACACCCTTTGTAATTAAAAGTAATCTTAAATTTCATCTAGTTCCATGAGAAAGAGCTTTCATACAGTAATTTGAGTTGGACTCCAGAACGATGGAATGTGAGTTGAAAGCTTAATGAATTTACTCTATAAATCTTTTTCTCTGTTTTTCTTGTCAGTTATATCAGGGCATTACACATATTTTTCCTTACATTGCTAGCTGGGGAATTTTTTTAAGAGAACCTCAGTGCATGTTTTTCTGTGGGACTGCGTCTGCTGAAGTTCATTTTATTAATACTCTAGCATGATTGCTGCTTTTTGGGATCAGAGTTGAATGCCATTCTTCTAATGAAACAAGACTGGGAAAACTCCTCTTGGTTAAGTGATTTCATGAGTGTTGTTTTAGTTTATTGGCTCTGTAGCATGATAGCACAACAGAGCCTTGGTTATGCTTTCAGCAGTATTATTTATGCCCTGGGATTTACTGAATGCAGGCGTTGAGCACTGCTCTTCCAGCTTCTAGAAGAAGTTTAAGAATGGAAACCTGCTAAGAAGGAGCTGCTGTATATTCTTCTTTTTTTGTAGTTCCACTGCTCCTGGCAATCATGATCTGAACTCCATTGTGCTCATAGGTGAGAAAAGGTCTTCTTTTCAGGACCAAATGCACACTGAGCTACAAACAGGGCTTCTTTACTGCTCAGACTTGCCACGTGCTTTTCTTTACGGTCTTCATTATTGCAATTTCAAGTTGCCATCCGCCGTGTTTCCTTCCAGGTGCACTGAAATTAGTATTAAAATGAATAAAGGAACAAGAGGAATGATGACAGAATGGAGTGGGGAAGGGGAGCAGAGGGGTGAGGACAAGGAGAAGGTGGGAAAGATTGCCAAAGGAGTTTGGCAATTAGGACTTTAGGGTGACCTCACCATTCTCCCACGCAGAACAATTTTCTGAAACTAGACAGATTTATAAGGATTATGGGAAAGTTTATTTTGCGCTACCTACTGCATTTTGTTCTATGTATATATATAAACAGAACTGAGGTTTCCTTAAACATTTTTGCAAAGCCTTGTTCAGCACTGTCCAGAAAGATATAAAAAATCACTGAGGAATTTGTGGAAATATAGTAAAATGTTAAAAGGAGGGGAGATTAGAAGGGAAAGCTGAGGTAGTTACTGATTTGGAGGGGAAAGGAGGGAGTGCTCTTCCCAGTTGCCCCAGCAGCATTTCAGGGAATACAGGCGAGTTCAGATCCTCTCTGTGGGAGAACAAGGAGGTGAATGAGGACAGATGGAGATTTGCTGTTGCTGGAGCCTGTCCCTTTTCTGGTAGTGTCTGCAGGAGTGTGAAATGAAGTTAAAAATCCATCATTCTGATGTGGAAGCAGCATGAACCATTTGTACCAGCACAGGTTAATATTAAGTTAAAGAGAGAAGCTGAGATTGAGCTTTCCATAACCTCAGATGCTTCTTGGTTTCTTTACGATCAAAATACGAAACATTAAGTAATAATACATTAAATTCCTACACGTTGCTGACTAAAGCAAAGAGAAATGTAGAAATGCTTCTTTTATGTTGACATCTTACGGGGCTAACTCTGAGCTTTGCATTTTTTAATAATAAAAAAATGATCTTAAATGTTCAAAAAGAAACATCGAAACACACAATCATAAAGGGCAATTGTGTGTTTGAACAGAGAGTCTGGCTGTTTTGCGTTGGCCTTTTATGCAAGTGCTCTTGCTCCTTTAGCTTCGTTGCTGTGAGAGAGGTGCAGCATGGATTGACATCATTATTTTCTCCATCCATCTGTTGGTGTGGAAGACTGCAGTCTGTCACCTGTCAACGCCGTCTTTATTATTTTGGAGAAGCCCAAGGGGCTAAAAAAAGTGCCTTGTGGTGTTTCCATATCAGTGATTGTTGCCGTGTGGTTTCTGTAGCCAAAAAAATGTTGAAATATCTCAGGTTTTTCTTACCGCTACTTTCCATATTTCATCTACATCAACCTGTCTTTCAGAGGGGACACACCAAGGCAGCAGGTACTTTTCTTTCATGGCAGTCCCTGGCTGGGATGAGCTCTCGGTCCTGCAGATCTCAGCCGTGTCTCCACCTGACATCCACCTCAGCCTAGGATTTGTGATTGTGCTTTTGCTTTGGTGATGGCTTTTCTTCAGGTTTAGAACCCTGCAGAGTTGCCTCCCCCTGCCCCATAGAGTGGTAGAAACTCCAGCACCTAGGAAGTGGGCTCTTGGGAATAGACCTTCTTTGGCAGAAAGTTCTTCAGGATGCTTTTTGCCATACCTAGTCTATCAACCTTAGCTGCATCTGGTTATGCGGCAGCCCAGATTGCTATCACTGGGAAAATTGGGATATACTTTTGGTTTGTAGGCAGGAACTTTACCAAACGACTGGTTCATTTGAATCTTTTGACCCCCCCCATCCCAAATGTATACAGATGGAATTGAGATGAAACACAGCCGTTGAGATCAGCAGCCAGGAGAGCTGCTGCTTCATGCAGAAGTGACTGTCACAAAGACTCTATTGCTTTTCCCAGGCGTTTTGCCCTGTCGAGTTGAATTCTCCTCCGTTTTCATCCAAAAAGGGTGACAAACTGGTGTGACAAGGGTGACAAGGTACTGGTGAGACTGGCCAACCCATTTCACAGGTTACAGAAAAGTCTACTCAGATGGGCCAGCAGTTCCGTCTATCCAGACACCCATAAATAACTTCAACAGCACTCAGTCCAAACCCAGTCTTTAAGTTTCTTTGTAGGAAAAGAAATGAAAAGAAAAAAAAAAAAAAGAAAGAAGCAAATTGTGATGATTAATGTAGATGTCACATGGAAAGCCATGGGTATAAAGGCCTCTTCATTTTTGACAGGTGCATTGTGCATTCTGGGCTCCCAGCCAAGACACATTGTCATCAAATGTTAATAAAATCTGCAAATAATATACAAAGTATTAAATGGTGCTTATTCTTAGAGTAATTTGAGATGTAAATTTGTCAAACCGTGCTATATGTTAAGGTTGCTTAAAATGAAGAAAATCAGAAATAGAAAGCAGATAAAAAGACTGTGAAAACCAAGGGCGTTCAGGGAGCCGTCACCCTGTTTTAGGAGAATTAAGCATTTAAAACTTCTTAGTATTTTTGATCAGAAGTTGTCCTAATGTAAACAATTAAATCCACAAATAAAGGAAAGCAGGCTGGGATGAGAATATAAGAAATTTCCCAACAGCTGCACACTTAAGAAAATAGTAATTTTTCAGTCTTCTGCATGTGGCTGTGCCCTTGTTCATGGGGTCTGAGGCTGCAGGTCCCTACCCCCAGCCATTTGTGTCTGCACCTGAGAAAAGCACGTGTATTATAACAAGAAACTCAGTTTTCAAGCAAGAGGGCTTTCTGCAGCTGGGATCCTTCCTGGCATCCTCAGCACAGTGCTTTGGTATCCTCCTAATGCTCCCGTTTGATGGTGAGATCCATGGTCTCCTGAATGTTTGTGTCTGAGCACAGGTATTCAGCAAGTTACTGAATCTTTGGAATTTTGGTACGCTTAGTAACAGGAGACTGTCCTTTAATATGTATTATGTATTCTTTAACTTAAATGTCCTCTAAGAAGTGTTAAATGCACTTCAGAAATATTTAAAATTAAATATAGTGGAAAAATGAAATTCAGGGTGTAAAGATGCTACAGAAGCAGCCTGCCTTCTGTAGGTCCTGTGAAGGACCCCAGAAGTCCTTCATAATTGTCATAATTGGTTACTGTGCTAGGAAAACATTTCGAAACCTGAATAGCAATGTCAGCAGAAGGAGAACTCCTCCAAGCTGCTCAGGGCCCCATGTGGCCTCTTTAACCCTAGGGCTCTCCTTCCCATCCTGCTGTAAAATAGGGGGGCTCTTTCCAGGCCTCCCAGAATGAGGATTTTCTTTTCCTGGCAGAGTCCTTCCTAGTTCTTTGCTCTAAGCCTACCCAGAAAGGATTTTCCTTGAAATACCTTTCTGGAGTAAGCTTCTCTCTCACTTGTGCCAGTGGGCTGGCTGGCTGGCTGGCTGGCTGGCTGGATGGATGGATGGATGGATGGAAAGAAGGAAGGAAGGAAGGAGGGATGGATACTACAGAAGAGCTTAACTGTGTGAATACAGATGAGGACAAAACTCTCACAATGAAGCTCTGTGGCAAGGCTGACTGAGCTCTCTAATGAGTTATTTGCTTTCTCTACTGGGTTTTGGAGAGTGGAGTTGTTATCCTCTTTATATCAAGCGGGGAAATAAAGAGGGGCTGGCAAAGAGCTGAGCCCAGATCCCACCTCTGCTGGGCTGCAGCCGGTACCCACCCTTCCACCTCCCCTCCCCTGCCAGCACCTACTGCCGCTTTAAACGCAGGGCAGCTCTCTCCCAGCCCTGTCTGTACTTCTCAAGAATGTAATTGCTTTACTGTCTATCCCCTTAGCAAAGCAGAAATATAGCAACCAAAACTCTTCCTCCTCAAGAATGTGCCTTGCCAATGGCCTTTGTCAGGGCCAGGTTGTTATCAGTATAATGCCTGATGTTTACTTTTCAGTGCCAGTAAATAAATCTCAGTCCTGCTTGACCCTTCGCTCTCCAGCCTCCCCCAAGCTGAAAACAAAAATGCTGTTCTGGATACAATCAACCAGTTTGGTTCAAGTCCTGCTTTTCAGGATCTGAGTCTGAAACTGGTGGTCTCTGAGTCTCTTAATGCTATTAAAGCTCAGATTTCAAAGATGTGTGCCTTGGAGCTTTTGGGTTTGATTTAAAGATAAGCCACTCAAGCTATGTTGATCAAGGGAGTGTCTTTATGTGAATTTTCCTTTTCAAATAAATCCAGGCCAAGATTTATCGGATCCTTCTAAAGGCATGTGTTACTGGAAGACATTCCTGCCTGCTTCCAGCTCTTCTTTTTTCTTCCTTTAAGGAAAGATCCTGAACTGGCCCTTTCCTTTCTCACAATATCAGAAGCTCTAAACTTGGTTGCAGGCGGTTCATAAAACGATGACATGCCCTCATATGCTGGGGGCTTTCTGTGATTTGTGAATCCTCCCTGACCGTTCCTCACTTTCCTACTTCTCTTTTTTTCTTCACTAAAATTTATTAGAGTCTTTCTACATCCAACAAAGCAGTGAAAACAGCCAGGAAAGTGAGAAGTGGTGGTAATTAAGGGCTTCTCACCTCCCAACATATTGGGAATCAGCGGAGCTGGCTCAGCAAAATGCCACTAGCGAGGCTCCTCCTCCACCTGCAGATATAAAGGTGTCACCTCTGAGACCTCAGTGCCATCTTGACCTGAACTGGTTTCATCAGCACCAGGATTGAAAAATTTCGCAGGAATGATCTGATCATGTTAAATATTTCAGACATTTCTTTTCGCGTTTTTCTTGTTTTGTTTTTTTGGGGACATGCTTTTGTGTGACTTGCTAGTTATTTTAACCCGTCCTCACTAATTTCTAGAAAAACAAATTCAGGCCCTTCAGAATAGGAGCAGATTGTGTTATTTTGGTAGAAAAGGTGCTTATATGTAAATGTTTTGGAGATTGTCTACATATTTGTTTGTAAAAGAAATTCCAAGTCTAGGTGGTAACAAGGGGGAGTGGAAGGAGCTGTGATGAATTGCTCCATCTCAGGGCAGAGATGTTGTTGCTGGGCTGTTGTATGGGTAGGCCTGAGTCTCTTTCCTTTTCTCATTATTCACCCTAGACCATTTTTTTTCCTTTATTCCTTGTTTTTGTGCTTAGTTGGTTTTAAGCTGCTGGTTTGCATTCTTTCATATTTAAAACACTTCATAAATCCATGGAAGGGTAATTTCCTTCACAAAGAATTCCAAGTGTTTTATGTGTTGTGTATATATTTAATAGTTACAAATTGGAAAAACAAAACACCATCTTACGCTTTTTTCCCTCACTTTGCATATTGGCTGAAAGAAGTGGTCCAAACCCCAGACAGGGGCAGTTTGGACTGAATTGTGGGGATTTGGGGGAGGGTGGCTGGTGTCCACACTGATGTCCTGCGGCTCCTCTGCGGGGCAGGGACTTCTGGAAGAGGCAGAGCAGTGAGGTCCTGGTCTTCCCAGGTGGAGTCACCAGCTCTCTCTTACCCATTTTCCAGCTGCACTGAATCACCAGCATCATTCTCCTGACAATAGTCCAGACATTCCTCATATTTTATAGGAGGGCAGGGCGTATGAGACAAATTTTAGGTTAAAAAACAGAAAAGCAAAAGCTGCATCATCTGTCTAGGACAAAACCATCAAGCTCTCTTTTCTCTGTAAATACCTTCTGAAGCTCAGAACCAAGTACCACTTCTCTCCCTGTTCCATTTTGTTTTCAGATGTTGAGAGTGTTGATTAAATATGTCCTGTTGGTTTTTAACCCCTTTGTATCCCTTCCTACCTTTTGTAGTTTAGCTCTGCCCCTACAGAAGTCCAGCCAACAGGAATCCCACCCAAATATTCCATTTGCATGGCTGTAGATGGTAAAAAGAAAAGGAAAAAAAAAAGAAATCTAATTTAGCATTTTAAATATTCAAAAGATGTGTCGAGTCCTGTAGCCAGCTGGAGGTGTGGGGAGGGAGAAGCAGTGTCTCCCTTCAGGAGGGAAAAGCAAGAGGTGGGGGTCTGGGGGAGGGTGGGAAGATGTGAAAGCAGCCTGGAGAGATCATGTAAAGGGAGCTGGGGCCGGTTATGTAGTTTAATGCAGCATTTCTTTTCTGTAACTGCTAAAATGAGCCCAACACATGGCATGGATGTACTCTGAGGTACCCACCACCTCCATAAGAAAGCCTGTTCCCCGCTAGATAATGCAAAAGCTGCGATTCCTGAGGGTCTTTTAAAAAGAAAAACGTGTTTCGTATCAGCAGGGACATTTTTACCCCCTCCTATTTTGAATCCTTCCTGGCACTAACACACACATATATATATTTACACATTAGTGTGTGGATGAGCGAATCAGGTCCATTGGTGGTCCTGAGTGCCCCTGGGGTGGCAGTGAGACGGGTCGCTGCTGCTGCAGGGGGGCTATGTGCAGCCACCCCCGGGGTGCGTGCGATATGTTCTCAGCTTCTAGCAGGGTTTTTTGTTGTTCCCACTCCCTCGCCTGGTTATCAGGGGGTGAGATGAGGTGGTTACTAACAGCCTGTGCGGCACCTTTCTCCACGTCTGGTTGACATTTGCATAGGGAGGAGATGGAGTAAGATGAATGCTTTTGCCCTGACACAATCCATCATCATCAGAGCTTCCAGCAGGCACTCAGGGGAGGAACAGACTTCTTCTGGTGCTCCATCCTTGCTTGAGTGGGGCACAGCTCTTCTCTCCCAGGCACCTTGCCCTGGTAACTGCTGACTTTTCACCAGCCGGTGCTCCTGTACCCCAAGAAGTCAGCAAGGAGGGGGGGGGATGTCTTCTCCAAGCATTCCCGCTGGCCTTTACCCAACACATTGGGTCCTGCTTCAAACTCAGTGTTGTTATATCAGTATCTCTGGGTATCCCTGACTATTCCAAGAGCCGGATTTCCATTTCAGTGGCCAGGACTGTCCTCTGGGTTCATGTAGAGAAATAAATAGGAGGTCAGCTCAAGCTCTAATCAACTGGATGTCCCTCCATGTGCCATACTGGAAACTCACCCCCATATCGTTCCTGAGCAGTAGGGTGCTGAACCTCCCTGTGACCCTTATGAGCAGGCTTATCTTAGATGAATGTTGTTGCTGATGGCTACAGGGTTTGTTGGATACTCCTAACTCTATGTGCAGGAAATGCACATTTTTCTTCTACCCATGTGAAGCAAATACGGTGCTGCAGGAAGGGATTGGGCTTGGGGGACATGTACGGATCAGGGTGTGCATCTCAGCACGGGGAAGGGGTGGGATGTGTCACTCACTCTGTGCCCTCCCTGATGAGAAGGGCTGATAATTGCTTCCCTTGAGGACCAGACATGCGTGCGTGGGAGAGTCCAGGCTTCTTATGATCTTTGTGACCTTGAGAAGCTTTTCGGTCTCTTCCTTCCACAGGAAATCATGGTCAGATAAATGAAGAAATAGTCTGGTGGGGGCCCCCAGCTCTCACCAATATTCGCTTTCAGAGCACAGATTTGCCCTTAACCAAGCTGCTGCTGCTTCTAAGCAAATGAGACACAGAGCAAAGGGAGGAAAGATGGAAATATCTGGAGAAAAGTCCACTATTTGTGACCTTCCAATGGAAAATATTTTAAAAATAAACCACAAATACTTAATTTCTGTAGCAGTGGAGATGGCTTCAAGCTATCCTTGTGGTAAAACTGCTTCTGAGGGGTTTATTCTGCTCTTAAATATTTTGTCCAAAGCAAACTTAGCCTTCAGCCCCAAGGATGGAGAATGGTGAGTTCTAGAAAGGCTTTTGCCAAAAACAATGTCTTGTTTTGGATGCACTGAAAGACTGAGATGACAAGCAAAGTGATGGAGATGGTGGTGGCTCCCTGCTTGCTCAGCAGCCTGCTGCCTTACTTGCAGCTCTTTCTGATGGGGCAGCTTCCACCACAGACTGCTGGCCTGTGTATCCATCCCTGCAAGTGCTGTGTGAAATTGGGCAAGTCCTGCACCGTGCATTAGGCCAATGACAGCTCTGCAGGGCGTTTCCTGGAGACAAACAAAGGATTTTATCCATCCTGAAGAAGAAGTACTTCTGTGCAATGTCTGCACGCTCACTCAGCCGAGCTGCTCGGGCTGCACGCTGGAGTTTTCCATCAAATACACAGGTCCAGCCCTGTTTTCCATTTCAGTTCTGAGTTCCGATGCTTCTAAGGCAAACCAATTTCACCAGGAATACCCATGGAGGCCCTCCCTGCACACACAGAGCAGATGAATTGCCAGGACAGCTAAAGGAGAGAAAATGAAGGACTTCTGCCTTTGGGAGTCTAGAGAGTTTTTTGGCTACAGCCAGGCAATGAGGGATGCTCGGGTTAGGCATTCCCAGAAGGACTCAGGACTCCCCTCTCCCTGAACTTCCCGTCAGTGGAAATGCTGCTTTCTGCCTCTTGCCAAAGCATGGGATGGGGTTGCAGAGAACTTAGAGCAACGTGGGCAGTTGTCTTCTCCTCGGGGCCAGGGAAGGACAGTGATACATGGGGTGATACCGACTTTCCCAGCCCTAAACCCCAGATAGATAAACATCCAGCTTGATCTCATCCCCTTTCCCTTCCGTCTGCTTCCAGCCCCTAGACCTTCACCCAGACCCAAATTAGATACTGTTTTCTGGAATGATATCTGATTTCAGTATAACATTTCTGAGCAATAGTGAGGCTACCTTTCATGAGAATTTGTTCCAGTATGTCATTACCCTCACAGCTAGAAGATTACATCTTAATTTAAGGTCGAATATGTCTAGTTGCAAGTTCCAGTCATTAGATCTCATTAAGCAAGGTTGAAAAGTCCCCCACTATCAGATCCCTTTTTGAAGTTCCTCTGTGTAGTAATAAAATTGTCTCTTAATTTTTGGGAGACGGTCTTTGGAGAGAGGCCTAAACATAGCACTGAGCATAATAAAAAGAAGTTTAAATTGGCAGAGAAACCAAAAAAAAAAAAAAAAAACAAACCAAAACCCAACCCCAAAGCCCATCCCTTCCCTCCAAGAACTTTAAGGAACTGAATTAAAAATGAAAGCTGGGAAATTTCAGGTTTGTGGTTGCATCCACCCACCTCGGCTGTCTATGATGCAGCTGCAAGAGATACTGAGAGGTCGCCCAAGAGGTGGTTTTTAAATTTACTAAATAAAAAGTGCAGCATTCTTATCTCACATGCAACATGCTCTGAGTTATGGTGGGGAGAGCAGCTTTGGAGCATTTCCTTGGTTTTGTGGGTTTAAGCTAGATCACTAATGTTAATTTAAAATAGATCTTTGTGGTTTAATAGTTCTCCATTTGCGGTGTGGTTATCTGAAGAACACAATTCTGTCTCTTCAGGAAGACAGAGAATGGGAAAACACAGACTGTTCTGAAAATACTGTGCTGAAAGAGATGCTGCCTTCTCAGACAACACACACAGAGCTCGAGATCCACTCTGCCGTGATCCATCACAGTCAGAGTAGGGGTTCTTCACCCCAGTCCCTCGGTTGGATCCCAATTCAGATAATTACCCTCTGCCCACTTAAGTTTATTCCTGCAGTTTCAACTGAATGTTATTTTTTTTGCTTCCGCCTTTGAAAAGAAACCGATAGTTAGCATAATTGGCACAGAGGTGGTAGCAGTGGTAGAGAAAGCGATCTGTGTATCTACCAGAAGGTATTATTTAATATAATTAACTGGAGCGTGGATCTGCTGCCTCTCTCCATGGATTCAGCTCCCAGCTCAGACCCAGGCTCTGTGCTCCTCATTTTAAAGCTGGTTCTTCAGGTACCGTAGCAGTTTTCGACTGTACAGGTCTGATCCTGTATTCTGCAAAGCAGCCTCAACTCCCATTGAAACGAATGAGAACTGAGACAGTTCAGCACCTTCCAGAAGGAGGGATTTGAATGTGAAATGAGCTGAGGATACGGCTTTTGGATCAGCGTTTGGTTCATGACTCTGGGGTTAAGGGCTTAAAATAATTCTGGTGTGAACAAGCATAGAGTTTTCTACCTTAGAGCTAAATTTCTGAAAACGTGCCTGACAGCAGGAATCAAAGCCTTCACCAAAGTCCATCTGCCCAACAGCTTGACCACAAGTGGAAGCTGTCTGAAATAACCTCCCCGTAACGGTTCTCACGCAGCCCCTTCTGGTACGGACGATAACTCCAAAATGAGTCACGCTGGACCAGCAGCAGCACTTCTGTTCACGTCATACTTATTTCCAGAATAAAGCCCATCTGGCTAATTAGACTGTTTGATTTTCCTTTCTCTTTCCATCTTGCCTCATGTGCCAGTGCCACTGTGGCTGTGTTTCACCTGCAGTCAACAACAGAATGACCAGAGCGACAGAGTCCTGCTGGTATTTACACAAATGACGCTAAATCTTCAGAAAGACGGTTTTAGTTTCCATCATTTCCTCTTAATAACTTAGAACTGCCTGAATTAGTTAAAGCCCCTGATATACCAAAGGCTGAGAGTGGCTGTTTCTAAATTGATTTGTCTATCTGGAGCAAAATCTTAATGTAACATTATTGCTAAACCAGTGGAATGTTCCTCCTAATGACCGGGAGTCAATGAGAGCGATGTGAGCGATCGCATTTTTATTCTAACTTCAACAGTGAGTTAAAAATATGCAGCCCAGCGTCGGCAGTGATGCTAGCAGGACCTGTGGAGGGTGATCATCAAGAGATGCCACCCACAGATCTACGTAGAGTGAGCAAACCCCAGAGGGGGAGGAGGTTCTGTTTTGATATACATCCAAGAGTTGCTCTAGAAACCAGGCTAATAACAGTCTTCTGGGGATGAGCTTTTACTTGTGATGTCTTTGGTTCTCCCTAGCATTTCACGTAGAACCAGGAAATGGAGAAAGGTGCACCAAACATCAAAAAGCTTTCAACTAGGCATTTTTGCCTAATATCCTAAGGAAATGAGTCTTGTATGATCACATTGCCTCTGGGGCTGTATGTGTGTGTCTAATAGCTTTTGAATTCGCTGGCCAATTTCAACCATATTTAGCGAAAGGGTGAAGATCTCAAGGAGGGATGTGTTCCTACTAGTCTGGGGAAAGCAGGTGGCAGGGGAATGAATGGGAGAGCCTCTGTTAGCATCACGCTGAGGGAGGAGGCCAAGCAGCTCACCTTTTGTTAAACATCAGAGATTCACATGGAGAAAAGGGGGTGGAGAAAGATCAAGAGTCAGACAAGTGGAAAATGATCCTTTGTTAGTTTTGCTTGTCAGGGATGTGCTTGCTGAAATCCCAGAACTGATGAGTTACTTGTATTTGCCTCACCGTGTGCTTGCCAGATGGTAGGAGCTCTGTGGAGTTGGGCCACAGGACTTCCCTTTTGGTCAACACCTCTGTGGAAAGAGGTTGGCAACTCTGAGGGACTACCTTTGGGGAGCTACCTGCACCCACACTCCTGCTCCAGGCTCTCCTGGGCTAATTGTACAGGGTGATACACGTACCTAAGGACAGCAGAGAGTGGTTCCGCCTTTCAGAGGTGGAGGGGAGCATCGTGATGCCAGAAGTACTTGGAGTCATTAGAGGTATTAAATCTAACTCTGCCCTCACCAGATGCCAGTGCCTGGAGTTATACTCTTTTCTTCTGCTATTCCAAGCAGTGGCTGTATCCTTCCTCACATCCCAATCTGAAAATCCATATTTATTGGTGTACACTGCCAAAGAACTGCTGCTCACCTGAAGATTTGTCATCTCTTCAGTAGTGACTCATCCCTTATCTGTAGAGCTTCACAGAAGCACAGGAAGGGTTAAATACTGATTGAAAATGCACTCCTGTATCAGTGCATACTTATTATTATTATTATTCAAAGCAGTGTCCTCCATTCCTCCATCCCTAAGCTGTGCAAGAATGAATTTCATATGAGATTCCCCAAATAACCTTCTGGGACAGCAAAGTTGGTTGTCAAAGGCTTGAAGTAGCAAGGTCAATTTTTAGTTCTTATTACACTGCCTCTGGGGAGCTGCAGCCCATTAATAGTAGAACAGCATATAGAATTTTAAAGGACCCAAAGGCTTTTTTGAATGATGTTTTTTGACACTGAACTTTTTGAGCACAAATGTTTGATTCTAATGATCTCTCTGGCTGCGTTGCTAACAAAGCTTTATATGCAGAATTTAGCAGGGACACGTAAACTAACCCTCTTCTTACAGGTAAAATCCCCTGGAACATTTACAGACCCCCACAAGTTTGTACTCTCCCAGCTTCAGTAAATCCTGCTGGACTAAAACTGAGGGATGTATTTGCAATGGTGAGGAATGGGTAGGAAATCCCGCTTTCAGCTGTACCTGTTCTTGGAAGTACTCAGATATTTCCTGGTTGGCTCCGCATCCTCTTAGAGCAGAGATTTTTCCCACAGGCTCAGCAGGAAATAAAATCGTGTAATTGTACCATATACCTGTTCCCAGTCTGCTTGGTCGTGTTGGGAAGAGCAGTTTCAGTCAATAGTGTGGCAGTGAAATGCTTCTGTTAAAGGGCATTGGACACCAAAGTGTAAAGCCCCAGATTAAAAATAAAATAGTGTTGGCAAAGTGACTGGCAAATGTAGTTTGCATTTATTGGCTTGACTAATCCAGCCACTCTCCTGAGAACTGTTTTAATGAGCTTCCATGAGTTACTGCTGCAATGGGTGGATTTCAGAACCTGCCATTTCCTTAGAAGAAAAATATTTGTGGCAGACTATTAGATTGGCCCATTTTGATTGAACTTTCATGAAGTCCTGTGCTGAAATCATAGATGTGCTTCAGCCGTAGAGCTCACTTCCTCGGGGTTCTGTGGATACATGTGGGGACACATTGGGCTCCATTCATTTCTGTGGCGGGGGGGGGGGGGGGGGGGGGGGGGGGGGGGGGGGGGGGGGGGGGGGGGGGGGGGGGGGGGGGGGGGGGG
>JAOTQQ010000071.1:39598852-39612969 GCA_026546715.1 Gallinago undulata
CCCCCCCCCCCCCCCCCCCCCCCCCCCCTTTTTTTTTAAAAATGAGAATTTAAATACTGAGAATGATGGTTGTGACATAGTGGGTGGGATTCCCTCAGGGAAAATGTAGTAGGCAGGTTGGATTTCTCCTCTGAGTCCTAACAGATATGGCATTCACACTTGTTAGTGTTTGAAAATTAGTAATGAATAATATTAATGTGGCTGAACAATCCCCTGTCAGTGGGGTTGGCCACATGCAAGGAAGGAGTTGTGAAAGGCACGGGTGGCTCCGAGCTTGCGGTCTCCAACCTTGGAGCTGCAAAACAGCTTCTCCTTGATATGCAAAGCACTTAGGTGCATAATTAATGCTAATTATCTTGTTCAGTCACATTTCTATCAATGAACTGCTTGCTAGTTTAAAGTTAAGTGTATACTTAAATTCTTCCCTGGATTAAGCAGGGATGTGCAAGACCCTGGCGCTTGTGCCCGGTTGCCTTTAATAGCTCGTGCTGTCAGACTCGTCACATTTTATGATTACTGAGCCTGAGTTGTGTTAATTGACACCTGTGGGGTAAAGCTCTCGTTCTGCTCAAGTCAGAATCCAGGATTTTACTTCACTCTAAAAAGAGATAACCAGGGAAATAGTAGTTGACAGGGTATGCTTTTCTCAAGGATACTTGCAGTTGGCTGAGAAACAGACCAGCAAGCCTCAAAGGAAAAAAAAAAAAAGGCAAAGTTGTTTCTATTCTGCTCTCCACATTTGTAAAATATCTCACAACTGTTTGCTGTTGAAAGTAGTGAACTAGGATTGTGGGCAATTTCCATCCACTGGCCTCTTTTTTCTATTTTCAGCGATCAAATAATTCTAGTGAGGTAGATGATTGCAAAACAAAGCAAGAAAAAGAACAACAGTCATAGGAAGTGATGAAGTTGGCAATTAGGTGTAACAGAAACAATGACACTTATTTTTATTAAATGCCTTTTCAATAAGAAGACTCCTTTTTGGGGGGTGTTTCAGCTGTCTGTAAGAGGCTGAAGTAATCTCTCACTATTTGAAAAAAATTCCTACCTCTATATAAAATAGTTTATTCCCTCTCATCCAGGAAACAAGGGTGGAGCGTACAGAAAAAGAACATCTATAAATCATGTCTTTGATGCCAGATTAATGAGATATGAGTCATGAATCATGTACTAGGATGAGAAGGCTGTGACTTCCATTATCACAGCTGACCAATATCTTTGTTTGCATTAACTGTTCTCATTCCATTAACACATTTTAAATTAAAAAGCTGTACATCTGAAAATATCACACTCTGAGGTTTCTTTGAAATACCTGTTATAACAGGCATTTGAGGAAGAACCGAAAGGCTTCGCACGCGTTGCCTTTTGTGTTAAAGCATTGATGTTAGAAGAAGATTCAGTCCGTTGGGGTCTAGAGTATTTCTTGGTTGAGAATGAGTGGTTGAGGGAAGGGTAAAGTAAGTAAATATTTCATCTCTTTCATTTTTCATACAGGCATGCTTGGAATCCTTCCTCATCAATAGAGGTTTTGCTGGATGTTGGCAATGTCCCTCAGGCAATGCACAAGATTAATACTACTCCCTATCTAATTACAGGTTTACTGACGGATATTACTAAGGCCCCAGCAATGCAAGTTCCTTACGTTGCACTTTTCCCCCTGTCTAGAGCTTACAGAAAGAAAAAAGGAAAAAAAAAAGTAAGCACAGTAAGGTATAAATGCATGACTCAAATTCTCTTTCTGCAGTAAGCTATGGGAGTGAATATTGTGCTCCTAAAGTAGGACAAGTTTAGAGGTAACTTGTTTTCAATCGAGCCAGCTAGGTTTGTGTGAGAACTAGCTGCTTTATAGTCTGAAGACACTATAACTGAGTAACAAAAGGAGTTTTCTTTGGCAGTTTGTGCTCAGTGGCAAATAGCTTTGATCAGATAATGTCTACTCAGGAATGCGTATAGGCAGAATTCTACCCCTTGCTCTAGCTGGAGCTTTTCTTATTTTGCTTGAGAATCATGTAAAGAATTCGGGAGTTAAACTTCTCCATAAACAAAACCAAACAGCCCCTTCCCCCATTTAAATATTAAAATTAGGGGTAGGAAAATACCATCTCTGTTCATATTTGTAGCCGTGTCAGATTCTAGGGATTAAAGCATGAGCTTTGATGTGATTTTGAGCCTTGGGACAGCCTGAATCCAAAGGGGGTCAGACCACAGCGAATAACCAAGGGAGAACAGAATGCAAAGTTTTATTATGATTTGACTTTTCCATCCTTAATTATTGTGATCACACTCTCTCTCCGATCTATTCTCTCCTTTATTTCAAAGAGCCTACACAGCCCCATGTACAGGCAGTTTTAACACTGTCATCGCTGTGGAGGCTTGTATTTCCCTTTAGGTGCATGCCGGGTGGAAGCTTAAATGCTTTCATTGAACTATCAAGTCTCTGTAGGTGGTTTCCTTTCTAGGAAGCAGCTTTTTCTGACAACGTGACCTGAAACAGTGACTCAAGGCTCCTTCCCACATTAAAAGGGTCCTAGAGGAACTTCTAATTGTTGCGGAAATGCTGATTTAAGGTTCTAGGATAATTTCCATGGACTGGTTTAATGGAATTAATTTTCATTTTACATGTTTTCTTGCATAATTAATTGGGTTGAGGCAATTAGCGGAATATATTGCTGTCTTTTATGAGTATGGTAACAGAAGTTTCAGCTTAGGACAGTGTTTTATTGGACATGGTTGTACTTTGTGCAGAGCAGCACAATGAAACGGTGTTTGTACGTCCAGGACGGCTGTGCCTGGGGTGTTTCGTTACAGGGATTCCCTGTCCTCAAAAGCTTTCACTGCAAATAGAACAGAAGGTGAAAAACGTGTGGGGTGAACTGGTCAAAGTTCAGTGCTCAGCACCCAGCCCTGCATCCCAGTGAGCAGGGTCCATCCTTCCCATCAACTGCACTGGAACAGGCTGCCCAGAGAGGTGGTGGAGTCTCCTTCTCTGGAGACATTCAAAACCCACCTGAACAAGTTCCTGTGCAACGTGCTCTGGGTTAGACCTGCTCCGGCAGTGGGGTTGGACTAGATGATCTCTAGAGTTCCCTTCCAACCCCATATGATTTTATGATTCTATGATTCTATGCCTTGTCCCCCTTTTCTGAGAGCTTGAAGCATGGTTCTCCTCCTCATCCTTGACATGCCTCCTGCTGTGCTGGGAAGGGTTTCCAGGAGCCACGAAGCCCTCGCTGTGATGGGGACCCTGCCCAAGGACCCTTCTAGCTCAGGGCTGCCTGCGTTTCTCCCGGCTCTGCCACTCTACCCCCCACCTCCCAGGAGAGCTGGGACCCCAGCAAAACTTTGCTCTGCTGGACTTCTCACTTAGTTTTTTCTTTCCCTTTATGCGTGTTGTCTTCTAATAATACCTTCTCTATGAATTCATCGCCTACAGCACAGACATTAGATAAATAAAGCTCGCGTGGGCCCGGAGCCAGACTGGATTGCATAAATATACTGAAATCTTGAGTAGTTGGGCTTTACTTGCTGAGACAGTTTAAGTACTGCTTGTTACTGGTGTGGGGTTTCCTGACAACTGGAGGAGACTGAAACGGGAGGGCTGGAGGAGGGAGAGGAAAGGGGGGAGTGATGGATGGTGCGGTGCTGCTCAGGGCCATTCCCGTTTGACTCCATGTCCATCTTTTCAACAGCTAAATGGTGTGTGTCCTTCTCCCTGGTTACATCTGTGCTTCACTGGGATGGACACAGAGTGACATTGAATTTTCAATTTCCAAGGAAGTAAAGATGGAAGGTAACAGGAGGTAATCCACAGCCAGAAAGCTGCTCCCTCTCCTTTCCATGGTAGTCTTGACACTTGTTTTAGAGGTGCATCAACAGCTGTAGGATTTAAACAGGGGAGAGGGATGAAAGAGTGTGAAGGGAAGAATTAAACTGCCTGACACCACAGCCTGTAGCTGTCTGGGCTGAAGATGGGGAAACCTGTTTGTCTGGCTTTGGCTGTGTGAGGAGGAAAGTAAGGAGGTTCAGAGATGCCTCTTCTTTTAGTAAAACCTGCACACATCCCGGGTCCCCACGGCACAGCCCAGGGGCAAGAAGAGAGTGCTGCTTACTGCAGTGCACATTACCACCTTCTTCCCTTCCCACCAAGGAGTGCAGGTGAATTCTCTTCCCATTTTTTTCCAGTCACTTCACCAACTTGTGCGTGATTGAGAAATACGAAAGATGTTGCTCCAGATTTTCCTGGGCTTTCCCTGACTTAGCGCCATGAGTATTTTTTCATTTCAGATGTCTGCCATCATTAAAGTTGCTGTGTTCTCGGATGTTATTACTTTAATACATCATCCAGGCTCCAAGGCTCTTGATGATATATATGATATATTTGTGTCTGACTTCAGAAACCCTGCTGCTCCAGCGACACATCAGTCACCAGCGTGCCACCAGTTCAGACCAGATACTGGTGGGCTCATTTACTGTGGGCCAGCCCTTCCTGTGGTGTAAGCTGGCTAAGATCCTTTGCGAGATGATGTGGTGATTTACACCAGGTGAGGATGTGGCCCTCGCCGTCCTTCGTGTTCTGAAATGTGAGAACCTGATTCAAAAGAAAACAACCAAACCTGGTGTTCTCGCGGCACTGGGCAGCCTGAAACCATTAGCCTGGCAGGCAGGGTTTGCTGGGGCAGCGCTATTCTGAGCAGCTCACTTGTGTGCCTTGTAACTCACAGCTGAAACACACCTCTGGGAACTCAGATCTGACAGGGCTCACTTAGCTTCGGGCTCCTTTTCAGCCTCCTTTTGGCTCCTATAAATTTGGGCAGAAAGCGTTTGAATTGTGCTGAATGGAAGTGTCCTCCCCCCCCCAAAAAAAGGATATTGATGAACTGACACCTTTCTAAAGAGCTTTCTGCTGCGGTACTTTGCTCTCCACCGACTCCCTCCCTGAACAAAGCTCTCTGTTGCCAGTGGACCACGATTCTGTAAAACATTTTGAGATGCCAATAAATTCAGAGGCACGGTTTGGAAGCTGTCAGGTGGAATTTGCTAGTTGAGCTTAAACAAGCTGGGCGTATCTGCTTACTCCTGTTTTATTTGCTGAGGTGTAGCGAGAGCAGCGCGGTCAGCGTGGCTGTGGGATTCATCAGAAAAGTTTGGAGAAGGTGAATCTCTAAGGAACCATGCTATGTTTGTCTCCTCGTCCTCCCTGCTAACACGTTTGGGTCATTTTATGTCATGTTGTAGGTAGATTGTAGGTGTCCCTAAGGACACTTCCATGTTGCTTGTTGGAAATGTCTTTCTTTAGCTTCACACAAAAGTGGCTATTTCACTCTTTGTAATTGTTGATCAGCTTCCAGCTGAAACATAAACCCAAGCTTGTGAGCTCTGGAGGGCATTAAGGATCTCCAGCAGCTTTTTGCAAATGTACCAGTATTAAACCCAAAAGCTTGGCTAGAATCCAAATGAAGGAGTCTTATTCTGAAACCTTTAAGTTTCTTCTATACTCGGAGGAGTTTAAGATATTTTGCACTTCTTAGATCTCACATGATTATGAGCAACTTGCCCAGGTCACACACAGGAAATCTGCTGAGGAAAAGGACTTGCATCTCAGCTTTCTGACTTCCAGGAGGGCTTCTAGATTTAAGAGATGTGCTGTGTGCGGGCAGGCTGAGGTTCATAACAAATAATTCCCAGAGCACCCATGAGCTCTGGGGTCCTCAGGGGAGCACCTGTGGGAGACTCCCATGATGGAAGAGGTGGGAGCCCACGCTCAGCCTCCAGTTCTTCTGAAGGGAAACAAAAAAAACCTATCATCTTCTTTATCTCGTGGTCTGTTTTCATGGAACTTGAAGAATTTAATATCTTTGAGGCTGCTGTTAGTGTCCCTGAGATTGGGCATCACAGAATGTGAACCTGGGAATGCAACCAGCTTAAAAAAGAAACCCTGGCGAAGTGGGCACGCTGACAGAGGTGGCCTGTTTGTGTTCTCCACACTGAGCAAGGGTCAGACCAGTGACAAGGGTGATTCCCAGCCACGTTTGAGGTCAGGCAGTCCTAAAGAGCAGATCCAGCTCTGTCTATGGGGACACAGGCTGAGAGCAGCGCAGCTTTTTCTGGGGGAGTGTCACCCACTCACAGATATTGGGAGACACCGGTGGGACCTTCTAAGAAGTCCTGATGCTACTTGAAAAGGAGGCCTCTGTAACGTGCCACAGGTTTTCACACCGGCATCTGGCTCGTCTTGTGTAAAGAAACGCACAATTTGGCTAAGAACAAAATACTTAGAGACCTAAAATCAAGCAGTGCTGCCTCTGACAGGTCTGCTCAGCTGATCCAGGTCATGTTGCTGCTGCGTTCGAATCTGCGAGCTTTAATGACCAGGTTTCTAATGCATTTCTTGGCCTTAGAGCCAGAGAGGCAGATACATCTAGGAAAGACTGGCCAGAAAGCTCCCTGTGGTGGGGGAGTTTGCACGCGGAGTCAGAGAGCATCCGTGGGTACCACGGTGTCTGTGAGCTTCCTACCTTTGCAAGCTTTGTTAGCAGCCCCGCTAATTGCTTTGATTTGTAAAGTGAGGGGTTCCGTAGCAGAAGAAGA
This sequence comes from Gallinago undulata, assembly GCA_026546715.1. NCBI lineage: Eukaryota > Metazoa > Chordata > Aves > Charadriiformes > Scolopacidae > Gallinago > Gallinago undulata. The sequence goes on from JAOTQQ010000071.1 coordinate 39,605,441, forward strand.
AACGTAGATGAAACCCAGACCTTGATGAAGCGTCTCATTAACTTAAAAGGCAGCATTTTCTGGCATTAACCCCCCCCACATATGTAAGGCTGGATGTAATGTCTTGGCAAATGCAAAATAATCAGGCAATCGGAGCACACCTCGGAGTGGATGCAGGTTTGTGCTACTGGTGTTTCGTAGGGGGGTAATTCCATTGACATCAAGCTGGGACAGTGCAGTAGGGGATCAGGGCTCTGGCTCTTCTCCCCTGCCTCTCTGAACATTGTGCTTTTTCTTCCCATGCGCTGAGAAAACAGAAATAGGATCAACTTGAACCAGTGCGGAAAAAAAAGTAGCCCTTTCCAAGGGTAGCAGAGCTCAGGGAGGTAGGATCAATCAACGAGCATTGCCACATAAATCTTTGCTTCCAACTTAAGTCATCTGGTGGAAGAAATTCAACCTGATCAAAACCGAGCTGTTTGAGATCTGCAGTGGGAAAGGTGGCTGGAGCAGACACCTAATGAAAGAGACTGGGATTTTCTTTGTTTTTGCTAACAGAAAGGAAAACAGAGCAGCCACATATCATCCCTCTGAAAAAGACTTGTAATTACCACTCCCAGAAATTATTTCTTATTTAATGAAATGTCTCTTTAGGCTGAACAAAGGAATTTTCAGAGAGGAGAGCACTGAAGGGCGGGACAGAGAACACAGGCAAGAACACAGTTCAATTACAGGGAATAAAATCCTCTTGACATTATGACGCAGTTTGTGGGAGATCTTAGGAGAAACCTTGCCAGGCCAGCGCAGCGTGTGCTTTTTTATACAGATATTCAGTATCTATTTATACTGACCCTACCCGCTGCGAACCGCTATCTATAGTTCGCCAAGAGGCGTGAGGGACGTGCAGCTCATTCCTGCGTGCAAGTTTCGAAAGGGATCTGCTTTCTTTTCTACCAGCAAAATGCCAGATAAATTTCTCGGAGCGGGGATGCCGCCAAGTCTGGGAACACCCTCTCCCACATCGGAAAGGAAAACGGCTGTGGATGAGTGGCTCTGGCACTGGGAAGGAGGATGGATGTAGGGAGCAGGCAGCCCTTTGGAGGTGTCTTCCTCCCCGTGGTACCCTGTGACTGCAGGGATGGGGTGCTGTTGACCCAAGAGGGTCTTCCATGGAGGGAAGAAAGATGTGCCTTCCCTTTGGCGGTGGCTGCAGAAGGTGGACAAGGCCCAGAGGGTGGTACCCGTGGTACCCTTGGTGTGTGATGGAGGTTCATTGTCCCCCATCATGGTGTGGGGGGGAGAAGCTTCACCCAACTTTAAGTGAAGCTCATCGTCTCTCAAGCCTCCTGGCTGCATTGAGAACAAAGCATTTTGGTTATCCTCCAAGCACTTGAAAGTCTGCAACCCATTTGGAACTGGGAAAAGTGTGAGCATGACACAGCCCAGCCATTTAATGATGGCCTGGAATGGCTTATGAAGCAGTGAGGACTCTGCCAGGGCAGCCACCGCATTCCTGGGACTTCATCTCCCACAGCATCACTTGGATGTACAGATACAGCCTTGCTGGTCTGTGCAGCTGGTGCCTGAGGGAGTTGTACAGTCCTTTGTTTGGCACAATCCTGAAGGGCACGCATTGGTTGAGGGGTGGTGGGGCACTCAGCTGAGCTCTTCTTTTTAAACACTCGGTCAGAGTTTATCTCCGTTGCACAGGGTGGTTATTAATTATAGAGCGATGCCCTAAATCAGAAGGGTGGCATTTTTAGCAGTTTACATAATGTTTTTCTACTGATTGCCTTTTGAAAAATGAGGCAAATATTGTGATTTTTCTCCCAGGGACAGACTTACTTACTGGGTCTAAAGCTTTTTTCTTTCTTTTCTTTTTTTTTTTTCCTATTTCTTTTTCTTTCTTTTTTTTTTTTTTGTCTTAATTATTTTTATTTAAGTTCCTCTTTTGGAAAACAGTGCTGCTGGTATTTCTTTTTATTGCTTGGATTAAATGAATACTATGCACTGTAACATACAGTTAAGTCGTGCCATGTAGGAAATAACAGTGGATTTAACCTCTAGCACTGCTATAAAAGCAGTCTTAGTAAAATCTGAGGTAAATAACGCAGCTGTGAAAATTACCTTTCTCCAGTTTATGCTGGTGGGGAAAAAAAAAAAAACTCCTGTAATTAAGTAAGACCCTTAGTCTTTGGTGTTAAGTTTAATGGGCAGGTCAATTTGGTGGCCCTAGGTCTTGGGCCAGTGTTCTGTGGTGCTTTGGGGATTGTTGCTAATACCGAAAGGCAGGTTGTGACGATAGAGAGACCCGGGGCCAAGCTCTGACCATCGAGGGGCTTTGTTGCTGTCACAGCAGAAACGGCAGCTCTGGGCCCGTGTCACCAAAGCCCAACGTAGGCAGGAAAACGGGCAGCCCATTGGGATACCATGGACTTAAATGGTTTGGGAAACTTCTGAAATGTATTGGTAAAACTGCAAATGCTGAACCGCCACTACCCTCAGGCCAATTTGAGAAGCTTTCTGCTCTTAGGATTGTTGCACGCTGGCAATCACCCTAACATAATTAAGTAGTTTATTCTATCATGTTTTGATAAATTCCAACCTTCACCCGCTGGCTTACCCTGTGAAGGTTTGGTCCGTATGCTGTCTAATGTTTGTGGTATACAGGGATTTGTTTCTGCTGTTCATTAATTCTTTCAAATTAAATGTACTTGGGAAGGAAAAATATTGATGGAAAAATAAATAGCAACTTTCTCACAGAGGGCTGCAGCGCGTTCTGCCTTGAATCCTGATTTACTCTAAGCCAAGTTTTTCAAGTCCTGTGAAATCATAGGTTTTCCTGCTACAAATTGATAAAACATACCTGTTTGCATTTTAAAACTGATATCCAGGTGCAGCACAGGCTGTGAAAAAAGCATAACATGACCTCAGCAGGATTCAGCTTTGGTTTTGGTAATGTCTCTTTGGCATTTGTTAGCCAAAGCAAATGCAAATAACATGTTGGAATGATTAAAGCATTCAGTCTTTGCCTTAGCTAATGTTTTGACTCTGCAAAGTAGGTATAACTTGCACTTGATTCTCAGTCAAAAACAGTTTCTAGCAGCAATTCTGGCTAGAAGAGTGCCAAAAATGAGTGGGAACTGAATATCCCATTGCTTACAGGCTGCAGAGTTAGTGGGAGCCAAGCCTTGGGGTGCAGTCCTGGAGATGACCAAGGGGGATATTTACTTAACTGTAATTAACTTAATCAGCCACTGGGTATCAGTATTGTCTCACATCAATATATAAAAAAGGGTATTTTTATGGAGATGAACAACTTGACTCTTAAAGAGGCGTTGCTGAGGACTAAAGCTGGACCTGCTTCCCAGGTGCGCGAGCGTGATGGTCAGAGGATGAATCGCCTCCAGCATTTAGATACCCCTAAACCAAACCTCCTGTGAAGCGCTGCTCCATGAAGCCTTGTGTCCATGCAGCTGAGGGAGAGGTGGGCGGCAGCACAGGAACGGGGCCAGGAGATTTGCCAGCTACTTGCCACCTAGGCAAATGCTCCTGTCCGACTGCGGAGCCTGGAAAACTGGGCACGCTGCAGGTTGGGATGAGCTCCACCTCTCAGGAAAAGAGCTGTGAAGTGTTTATGTCCACGAACTCTGCAATTGGTGTTAGATGGGATTTGGAGATGTTAAGCCAAGGCATGGCCTGCACTGGGGCTGTGAAGAAGCCTGTTTACGTAGGATGTTGCAATGACCTTCATGCTGCCTCCTGGCACGAGCAGATGGAGGAAGAGAGAGGTGTGACCATTTACCCAGCTGAATTCCTTTTCTGTGGTGCCACTCTCCTTGCCTGCCTGCCAAAACAGGCTCTTGGGTTTGCGTTTAATGGGGTGCTCCAACAGAAAATGGAGAAGGTGCTGCCCAGTTGCTCCACGGACATATCTGGGACCTCCCTGTCTGCAGGTCAAGCCCTCAGCCTGCAATGGGGTGTGCTTGGAGGCCACCAGCTTGCTGTGTGATGGATGCACGAGGCAAGAGCTGCTGCCCTGTGTAGGAGAAGCCCACCCAAGTGACATATTTGTAAGAGCAGTCCCACCGCTTGTCCTTCATCAGTAGAAGATGCTGGCAAAGGCTCGTGCAGGCTTTTCTCTTGAGCCCCTCATCTTCTCCACTAGGGATGGGACTCCCACACTGGTGGGATTTCTGCCTGAGTTTCCATTCAGTTGTGGCTCCAGGTAACAGTTGCTTCCCTTTCTGCTGCCTTACAGCCTTGCTTCCCTTGCCAAAATGCTAATTTAGCCCTTCAGCTATGTTTAAAAATAAAAAAAAAATCCTCCATTTCTCAGGGTAATAAAAGGCCAAAAGGAATATAAAAAGTTCACCAGACTGGTCAGTTCACTCCCCGCTGTGTCTTCCCGGGGCGTTGCAGCAAAAACACAGGCACAAAATCCAAAGCAAACAGCTTCCTCCATGGTCTCCCCTGGAGCTGCTGGCTCCGAGCTGGAGCCCATGCCAAGGTGCCCGGCTCCCTCCTCCACCCCCAGCTTCTTCCCCGCTCGGCCTTGGGCAGCACCAGCATCTTTCCAGGCTGTAGCAGCATCTTCTGTACCTCCTCAGCTGGACTTAGAGGCTGCTTTTCCGACCCCTGAGTCATTCCTGCTCTTACTTTCTCCTATACTGAAATTTCCCCCATCAATTTGGCCTGTTTGGGCACAGACCCAGCCAAGAGCCCCAGCAACAAGGAATTTCCCCCACTGGAAAAATGTAGATCTATCTGAACTCCCCTCTGGAGTGAGATAATATATCCACATCCTCCCTGCTGTTCCTGCCATTCCCAGCCTGCCCCACAGAGAGACCCTGTGAGGCAGCAAGCCTGAAGTCCTCTGCTTGACTTTATTTCTGGTTTAGTACCAGATGTGGCATCTTTGGGAGCTGTAGAGGGATTTATTTAAAAATACAAAGAGGATTATGGCAATGCATTGGATTTCGTTGGAGCTCTGTGAGGCCAGTAAAACTTGTACGATCACAAGATTTGTGTTTATTCCTGCTTAGTTAAGGTCTTATGTTGTAACAGAGGAAACTCAGATAACTAAAGCAGAAAAAAGGTTATTTGAATGGTTGAATGTTTCGGGTTTTGTTGGTCTGGAGTGAGGTTAAGGTCTCATTTCAAGCTCATCTAAGAAAAATAAGAAGTGCTCACCCCACCACTTTCCTGCTCTGATTTCTTTCAATCCGTGTTGAGAACAGCTGGCAAGGGGTGCGCATTTTCCCTCCGCATCCCTCTCTTTTTTGCTGTGCCTTACGAGAATAGGGAAAAAAATGGCTCCTAACATATTAGGAATGAAAGAACACCCTGAGTGATTATCCTGTAGTCTGAGAAACCTCCTGGGAACATATCACTTAAGGCCTCCGAAATGCTAACCAAGAGCAGGGGAACTTTTGTCAACTATCCCTGAAGTGGCTGAGTTTTGCAAGGCAAAAGCCCCAGTGTTGAAAATGGCAGAGCTCTGCTGGTGGTTTCCCAGCGCTGCTGGCGGGGTCCGGGAGTCACTCGCATCTGCCAGATTTGGCAACATGGTGGTGGCCTACAGGAACATGCTGTTTGTTGGTCTGTTTTGAAATATTTTAAATGTACAGGACTTGTTTGAGAGGTAGGTTGCAGAAAAGCTCTTCTTTTATTGCAATAATGTCTGTGGGCTTGTTTCCTGGCTTCTGTACTAGTCGTCACCTCATGTACGGGGGATGCTCTGGGATGGATAGGGACTGGAGCTCCAGAATGAGATCCTTTTCTTCTTCAGGGTTTTCATTTTTCACTAAGTAAGTGCAGCTATCTCTCTCCTTAAAAGGTTAAAGAGGTGCCCCTTTGAAGCAGCCATGGAGAAAGAGAGGGCTTGTGGGCATGAGTTTCTGTGTTTGAGGCAGTGCCTGTTTCATTTTAGGGCTTTTCACTGTATGGAGAGGGTGGTAATGTGTTTTCTTCAAAATTAAATGTCATTTCACAGAACTGATTAATGACTGAGAGATACAAGCTATGCCCTGCTTGTATCAATTTGTAGCTTCAAAAGGCTGAGTCAGCAAAACAAGGTTCACAGTCACCGTCCCAGTTGTGGGATGGAACCACACCTGAGGTTTAAGCATATGCTGGAGTTCTTGCTGTCAACCTGCTCTGGTCTGTAGGAATTTAGCAAAAGCCATTTCATTGAATGAGGACCTGGGAGGATTGAGAGCAGCCCAGCACACGGATGGGAAGGAGCGGGTCAGCTGGTGCTTGGTGTTTCGGCAGCAGGAATCCAACAACGTGATGGGAAGTAAAACTGGAATGGAATAAAACACTGTGGGGACATGAAAAGAAGAAAGGGGAAAAGTGAACCCAACACTTGAGCAAAAGGTGTGCAATTAAATAAAGTAAAATCCCGACATAACATGCTTAGTGACCACTATGATGCAAAGCGATATTTTTAAAGATAAATAATGTTGAGGCATTGAGTTCAACCGTTTTTCACTGCAACACATCCCTTTCCTCCCTGAACACTTATCCTGTTCACATCAGGTTTGCTTTTTTTTCATCAAATACCTTTTTTTTTCCTGAACGAGAAAGACCCTAATCATTTCAGGGTGCTTGCCACCTACTATCAGTGGTTATTTTGGGGATAGCTCAGCAAAGCTTTAAAATGTCTGAAGTACATTAGAATGAATTGTTGGCATTCCAGCCCAAACCTCAGGAGGCAGGAATCTGCCATGAGAGCATGGAGGGAAGCACTGGTATAATAAAGCATACATGTAATGAGGTTTGATGCGCTTGAAATTCAAAGTCTGGTCCACATTACGAAACATTCACTGGTTTAACTAAATCAGTTTCAAATTGATCTAATTAAACTCCTAGACAGCCTCAGTGTAGACATCTTCATATTGGTTTTATCCAGTTTAGTTACGATGAGTTAGGAAAAAAATGTCCAGGAAATCCTCAGAGGGGGCTGCCATTTCAGATTTGTTCTCACATGTCTTGCTTCTTTAGCTCCTTGCAAATCTCATGTTTGTTCTTCTCTAACTCTGAACTCTCCTTGACTTTGGATACCATTAACTGGCCCTGGTGCTTTATGGCAGAAGAGGAGTATGGCCATCCTAAGAATGTGACGCACAATAACGAGCAAACCAGGAGTGCGAGTGGCCTGCTGTGAAACCCTGATAGATTTTGATCTCCTTTGACTTGAAAATTGACCTCAAGGCCGGACATCTCATTGAAAAGCTGAGAGAGTTGGGGGTGTTCAGCCTGGAGAAGAGAGAGCTCCACGGAAACCTTAGAGCCCCTTCCAGTCCCTAAAGGGGCTACAGGAGAATTGGGGAGGGACTCTTTATCAGGGAGGGGAGCCATACGGTTTTAAACTGAAAGAGGGGAGATTTAGATTAGATATCAGGAGGAAATTCTTTGCTGTGAGGGTGGTGAGACATTAGAGAGGTTGCCCAGAGAAGCTGTGGCTGTCCCATCCCTGGAGGGGTTCAGGGCCAGGCTGGATGGGGCTTGGAGCAACCTGGTGTGGTGGGAGGTGTCCCTGCCCA